>MCJB01008956.1:0-69056 GCA_002018475.1 Nicotiana obtusifolia
AAAACTGCTCCACCAGCCAACTTCGATCTATCGTAACTTTCTGTATATATGTCCAAATTATGAATACTTTATCATTATGGAAACTAGATTCAAAGGACTACAACTTTCATGTTTTGCAATTTTTCTGATTCCTTATAGATTTCAAGATATGAGCTTTCAAACGGGACTACACGCATCAGTTTTTTCTGCAGATTTTTTCATCTTTTCCAAAGATGAAATATTCCGTTTAACCACCCAGAACTCACCCGAGCCATTCGGGACCCCGTCCGGATATACCAACAAGTCCTAAAACATATTACGGACTTAGTCGAAGCCTTAAATCACATCCAACAATGTTAAAAACACGAATCATACCCCAATTCAAGCCTAATGAAACTAATAAATTCCAACTTCTACCTTCGATGCCGAAACCTATCAAATCGAGTCCGATTGACCTCAAATTTTGCACACAAGTCATAAATGACATAACGGACCTATGAGCTTTTTCAAAACTGGATTCCGACCCCGATATCAAAAAGTCAACCCCTCGGTCAAACTTTCCAAAAATCTTCTATTTTCCAACATTCGCCAAAATGCGTTGAATTGTCCTACGGACTTCCAATTTCAAATCCGGACATACGCCTAAGTCCGAAATCTCCATACGAAGCTATAACAACTCTCGGAATTCCATTCCGACCCTCGGATCAAAATCTAGCCTATCAACCGGAAATCGCCAAAATACTAACTTCACCAATTCAAGCCTAATTCTACACGGGACCTCCAAAACCAATTCCGATCACACTCCTAAGTCATAAATCATCTTACAAAACTAGTCGAATCATCGGAATTCACATCCGAGCCCTCTAACTCATTAGTCAACATCCGGTTGACTTTTACAACTTAAACCTTCTTGAAAGAGACTAAGTATCTCATTTCTTACCAAATCTACTCCGAACGCAAATCATTCAACGTGATTACATAAAATACGGATAGCGAAACATAATAAAGCAGAAATGGGGAGAACGGAGCGGTAACTCACGAGACGACTAGCCCAGGCCATTGATAGGCCAACCACTGTTCAAGACTTGAAGGAGGAGATTAATAATCTCAAGAATGAAGTCTCGAATTTAAAGGCTTCTAATATAGCTTTATATAAGAGGATTATTAGGTTAGAAAATCCTCAGGTTACCCCCAAATTTAGAATTTAGTACTGATATTACTGAATTAGAATTAAGTCCTAGTACTTCTAATATAGAAGTAAGAGATGATTTTTTAGGAAATGTTAATTTTCCTGATAATGAGTTTTTACAAAAATTACAGTTCTTCACTACTCAGAAATTCTTAATAAAGGTAACGCTTTTGATTGATTATAATTTCAAAAAAGAATTTGTTGCATTATTGTGCAGATTTAAATTGTATAAAAGAAGGGATAATACCTTCTAGATATTTTCGTAAAACCACTCATAGATTAAAAAATGCTAGTGGTCAACATAGGGGTATTACTTATAAATTACCTAAAGCATTTATTTGTAAAAATAATATTTGCATTCCTGAAAATTTTGTTCTAATAAAAGACATTCATCAAGATATAATATTAGGTGTGTCATTTTTTAATAAAATTATGCCTTTTACTAACTGGGATGCCCATAGCTTTACAGGTACTTATAAAAGTAAACCCACTACTTTTGAGTTTATAACTCAACCAATTCAGAGATTTTTAAATGAAATTATTTTTAATAATATTATTGCAAAAAATAAGCAGATTGAATTTTTTAAAAATGAAATCTGCAATCTTACCATAGAACAAGATTTGCAAGCTCCGAAACTAATAGAAAAGATTGATTCAATAAAGAATCAGTTCACTTTACAAATATGTGGTGATCATCCAAATCAATTTTGGAATAGAAAACGTCATGTAGTAAGACTTCCTTATGAAGAAGGCTTTTCAGAAGGTAATATCCCAACTAAAGCCATGCCATGCCAAATGAACTCCGAATATTTAGAATTATGCAAAAAGGAAATTGATTCTCTAATAGAGAAAGGTTTAATAAAACCTTCAAAGTCCAAATGGTCTTGCACTGCTTTTTATGTTAATAAACACGCAGAACAGGAACGTGGTGTTCCTAGACTTGTTATAAATTATAAGCCCTTTAATAAGGCACTAAAATGGATCAGATATCCTATCCCTAATAAAAAGAATTTATTGGATAGATTGCATGATGCGATTATATTCTCAAAGGTTGCTTTAAAATCAGGCTATTGGTAGATTCAAATCGCTGACTCAGATAGATACAAAACCGCTTTTAATGTCCCGATGGGTCAATATGAGTGAAATGTTATGCCATTTGGCTTGAAGAATGCTCCTTCTGAATTTCAGAAGATTATGGATGATATCTTTATTTCTTATAATGATTTCATAATAGTTTATATAGACGACATTCTAGTATTTTCAAAAAATATTGAAAGCCATTTTCGACACCTAAAAATATTTAGAAAGGTTATTATACAAAATGGTTTGGTTATTTATAAACCAAAAATGAATCTTTTCCAGATTAACATTAGATTTTTAGGTCATAATATTGAAAAACGGAAGATAATTCCTATTAATCGCAGTATTGAATTTGCTTCTAAATTCCCTGATGTTATAACTGACAAAACTTAATTGCAGAGATTTTTAGGAAATCTTAATTATATTTCTCCTTTTATAAAGGATTTAGCCAAGGATACTGCTATTCTTTATGATAGGCTCAAAAAGAATCCAAAGCCTTGGACTAATAGTCATACTGATGCTGTTAAAATTATTAAGCAGAAGGTTAATAACCTTCCTTGTTTAACACTTGATAATCCTAATTGGGATAAAATGGTTGAAACTGATGCTTCTGATATAAGCTATGGTGGAATACTAAAGCAGATATGTCCTACTAATAAGCAGGAATATCTGGTCCAATTTAATTCTGGGAAATGGAATAATTCTCAGAAAAATTATGCGACTGTAGCTATGTCGTCACAATAAAATTGGTTTTAAATTATTGTTCGTGACAATTCTGAAGGTGTTTTTTTTAAAAAGGTTTTCGTTGCGAACTTTTAAAGATGTTCATCTCAAATTTTAAAAGGCATTCGAATTTTTAAGGTTTTTGTTGCGAATTTTTAAAGGCGTTCCTCTCGATTTTTTAATGTCATTCGAAGTTTATAAGGTTATCATTCCAAACTTTTAAAAGGCGTATGTTTTGAACTTTTAAAGGTGCTCGTGGCAAGTTTTAAAGGGTCCTCACTGCCGACTTTTAAAGATTTCTACCACGAGCTTTTAAGGGTCTTCGCCATCAACTTTTAAAGGTCTTCATCGCGTGCTTTTAAAGGTCTTCACCGCAAACTTTTAAAGGTCTTCACTGTAAATTTTTAAAGATCTTCACCACGAGCTTTTAAGTGCGAACTTTTATGGGTATGCGCCACAATTTTTAAAGGTATTCATGACAAACTTTTAAAGATTTGCCTCTCAAAATTTTAAAGTACTCCATAGTTTGATGAAGTTAATTCTAAAAAGAGAAAAAAATAACATAGTACAAAAAGAAGAAAGCACAAGAAAAGGAGGAGAAATTACCTTTGCGTTAGCTTCTGAGTCTATAAAACTAGACTCAGTCTGACTTGAAAATACTATGAATGGATGCCTACATATGGAGAGCAAGAGTCTATTTATATAAGTGTCGAAGGAGAGCCGTTGTGAATTACTGCCGATGTGGGATGGAAATTTTAATCAGACTCCTAAAAGGAGTTAACTTGTTAACAGCGGATGAATGACCGAATTTCAGAGAGAAACTCGAAAAAGAAGAACAGACATACAATATACTTATGAAATTATATATGTAAATTATATTTAAGTTGTATTTTATTATAACTATATATCTTTTTTATTTGCATATTGTATGAAAGTTGCAAAATACTTGTATAATGTATGAATCGTTGTATGAAATTTATCTTTAAGTTATAAATATTATCTTTTTTACATAAAATTGTTGAAATGTATCAAAATTGTATTAAGAGAGAAAGTTTGGATTAGAATTTCATAGAGGAAGAAGCACAAACCACTTACAAAATATATACAAATCATATACAAAATACATACAAAAGACATATTATGTAAAAATTATATGAAAGTTGTATTTAAGTTGTATAATATTATAATTGTATTTAATTTGGTAGAAATAATATATGAAAGTTGTAGATAAGTTGTATACTATATAATTTATTGTACAAAATTTATTTTTAGTTTATATATTGTTGTAGATGTATCAAATTTGTACAAAATTTTATTTTTAGTTTGTAGGTGGCAGGAAATAGGAAAGAGAAGAGGAGAGAAAAAAGGAAAAATGAATTGTATATGGAGAGAGGTGGCAGAAAATAAGGAAAGGGTCTGGATTAACTCCCGTAGTTGAGGCTCCTGTAATTATCAATAGGGTTCTAGATTAAGGCCATTTGTCCATCCAGAATTTAAAAGGTCATGATTGTTTGCTCCATTTTCTTTATTTTCTTGCTCATGGTTTAACATAGAAACATAACAAATATGAGTTAGATGCTTGATTTGTTCGCTAAATTATCTTTTTAGCTTCTTAGTTGATTTTCATTTTCTCCTCAATAACTTTATTTAGCTACTTAATATAAAAAAAAATTACTTAATTCGATAAAAGTTCATAGTTCTATACCCACTTTAGTCCCATACTCATACATCTAATATGTTTTCCGTTTCTGTAACTCCTTCTAAGTTGAACACAAAAGCATTTTAGTGATGGAGATATAGACTCCTTTTGAAGAAGTTCAAGAATTGGAGGGAGATGAAAAGATATTGATTTTGACCATGGTTTGCATATGGACTTCTTTCATATTTGAGGAATTTGGTTAAGTTAGAAACTGAGCATTGGCAGGTGAGTTATAATGGAGATTTCGTGACCAAGAAAATGAAGAAATTGGAGGAAAAAATCATGGCTTCTAAATAGAACCCTATTGATAATTATTGGAGAATCAACTACTGGAGCTAATCAAGACCCATAAGGAAAGAGGAGAAGAGAGAAAGAAAAAAATAAAAAATGGTGTAACTAAATCCCCTAATTTAAGGCACTAATAATGGATTGTATATAAATTGTAAAAAAAATATAGTTAGGTCAGGTAATATAAAAATCTAGAATAATTTTGGTAAATAAGTTTCAAATATTGTATAGGAACGAAAAAATCTCTTAATTATATAAGTCCAACATATATGGATTAAATAAATAAGTCTTAATCAATTGGGCTAGCCCACTTAATTGGGCTAAAGTGATGGGCCTACTTCATTAAGCCCAAGATATCATTTTCCTAGAGGCCCAGCTTGGTGCCACGTATTAAATGACATGGTGCACCAAGTCAAACAGAAGAGTCAATAGGATCGTGCCATGTGTCAAAATGACAAGGCATGCCAATTCAAATTAAAAGGTCAATGAAACCGCGCCACGTGTGCAAGTGACATATTCGGGCCAATCAAATGCGACCTTGTCACACTTCAATTTGATTGGTCGGAAAGAGTTTGTTCTTATCATAACTCTTTCCTCCCACAAGAATAAATAGGGATCTTCGTAACCCAGAAAAGGACCAGAAGCTATAACAAGAAGTAAGAGAGAGCTCGTGGATCAAACCTGTAGATCTCTAACAGCCACAAGCATTCAAGTGTTCTAAGGATTAAAAGATCAAGAAAAAGATTCAAGATCAAACCCCAAGCCTTTAGATTAAAAATGTGTCAAAATCAAGATCAGGCCTCAAGCACTTGGATTAAAATAAAATAAAATTCAAGATTAACCTCGAAGGCTCTTCTATTTGCTATTGAAAAGTAGAATCAGAGGATTCATAAAGATTGTAACACTCAAATATTTGAAATAAAATACTACGAGTGTTACAATATTTTTCGGTCTTGACTTTATTTTCTCGGCGCAAATTTATTGTGTACAATACTTGCAGAATTTGTAGACACGCGGCACGATCCTGCAAGTAGTGTTAAGACATATCCATAATTTGGAATCAAACACTTTCAGAATCGCCTCAGACAATATTTTGAAACCAATTTTATATTGCACCACATAGATAATTTTATATTTGCGCAATCTCATTAAAAAATTCGTATCTTGGTGTAGAAACGTCGAAATTATGAACTGTTTGATTTGTTGAAAACTAGACTTCAATATAAAATATGTGCAAAATATAGGATTTAATACCTTAAGGATAGTTTCAGATAATATTTCGATGTCAACATAAAATTCTGACACGCTGACGATTTCAAACTTGCGCGAGTTCACCAAAACTCTTATATCTTGATGTAGGAACGTTGAAATCACGAACTGTTTGATTTCTTGAAAAAAAAAAAGGAATTCAAAATATAAAAAATCTCCAAAATTTAGGATTTAATAACTCAAGGATAGTTTCAGATAATATTTCGAAGTCAACATCAGATTTTGATATACCAACAGTTCCGAATTGGCACGACTTCGCCAAAACTTTTATGTTTTGGTATGGAAGCCTCAGAATCACAAGACGTTTTTCTTTCTATCAATTGAAATTCAAGAGCTCCATTCTCACCAAATATCTTGGGTTCAAGTTTCACTGAATTTGAAACGTTGTGCCAAGCAACCATCCTTCATATACTTGTGTTCCCTTTTGACACCTCTCTTCTCTTCCTTTTTTTTTTTAGGGCAGAGAGCGGATATGAAGACCAACAATCTTGAAGGTCATATAAACATGAATACATAGTGAATCCCCAGACTTCAATGTAAATACTTTGTAGCCTCCTAAAAGACTATAATTATTTCAGTGAAGACACAAATTTACCATAGAGACTTGATCCCTTAAATCAAATGGGATCCAAAGTTTATTAGAAGAATGGTATCTCATCAATTTTCAAGTGATGATTAAATGGATTACATTCCATCGTACTTCATTCGAACAAAGATTTTAGCACGATGTATCTTTTGAACTCATGTCGCTGAACTTGGAATGAAACTCTAAGCTGCCTACGTACCTCGTTGAAGAGGATCAAGTCATACCATAGTTCAGAATGGGTGATTTTTTTAATTTAATTTTGTATGTCCTAAATTTTTCCTACGCTGCCTCTTTCGAAGTTTTCAACCTTGTAGATTTTTTTTTTGTCCTAACTTTTGCCTAGGGCGTCTCTTTTGAGGTTTTCAACCTAGCAGACTCTTATGTATTTTGATGGGCCATACACAGTTTACTCTCATAGAGTCCAGGAATGTAGGAACATGCAGTTTTGGCTCGTACGTCAAGGAGCGTTGCAACTTCAAGGATAATACTTATTTAAGAACTTGCCATTAATAGGGTTGATTCTCATGCCATCTGCATCAACCAGCTTGTAAGCCCACATGAATAAGCTTCTTGCACGACATATAGCCCATCTCATTTTGAAGTGAACTTTCCTACAGGTTTATGGGAAGTAATAATGGGTCTTCGTATGGAAAGGACTTGATCTCCTACTTGAAAGGACCTTGGGCGAACTCTTTTATTGAAGGCACGAGACAATCGAACTTTATAACATTCAATACTCTGTTGAGCTTCCAACCTATTCTCATCAAGAGCCTCCAACTCTGCTAATCGAAGTTGATCATTTTCCTCATCAGTGATCCCTTCTTGAATAGCTAATCGTAATGAAGGTATTTGACGCTCGAGTGGTAGGACGACTTCGACTCCATAAATGAGTGCATAAGGGGTCGCTTGTGTTGGCGTGCGGTGAGTTGTCCTATATGCCCATAGAGCTTCTTCCATACGGTCATGCCAATCTCATTTGGATTTGGAGACGACTTTCTTTAACAAGTTACATAAAGTCTTGTTAAATGCCTCAGCTAGACCATTGGAGGCAACATTATACATAGAAGAGTTACGTTGCTTGAAGCTAAAGAGTTCACAAATCTTGTTCATCAACCTATTGTCGAATGGCTTACCATTATCCGTTATTATGTAACGAGGAGTTTTGAAGCAATAGATTATGTTTACCCGGATGAAACTTGCAACATTTTCCTTCTTTACCTCCTTAAGAGCAACAACTTCAACCTATTTTGAGAAGTAATCAGTTGCAGCCAAGATGTATAGGTGCCCCCCACAGGACTTTGGTAGTGGTCCAACAACATCCAATCCCCAAGCGTCAAATGACCAAGATGCAACAATCGGGTGCAAAACTTCGGGAGGCTGATGAATAAAATTTGCATGGAATTGGCAAACCTTGCATCTTCGAGCGTAGTCTAAGCAATCTTTTACCATCGTTAGTGTGAGCATCTAATTTTTTACCAAATTAAAATATTTATCGCCTTTTATCATGTAAATATTTTTAGGGGTTTAATCTACAATTTTAGCTTTTTTCAACTTTTCATAGGGTAAAATATTTTTAAAAGGTCAAAATTTTATTATTATTATTATTAATATTATTTTTTATCTATTTTTTTAAATAAAAAACACGATAATTAAATCAAAAATTAAAATTAAAATAAAAAATAAATAAAATTTCAGGTGGAAATAAAAAAAGAGGAAAAAGAAGAGGTGGGGAATTAAAAAATAAAAGTAAAGGAAGGTGAGAATTTGTTTTGTTTTTTTTTTAAAAAAAAAGAGAAAGTGGAAAATTAAAAAAAATAAAAGTAAAGGAATGTGGGAATTAAAAAAAGAAAATGAAACGAATGTGGGAAATAAAAAATAAAAGTAAAGGTAGGTGGAATTAAAAAGCAAAATAAAATAAAGTAGTTTTTGTTTTAAAAAAGTAAAAGAAAGTGAAAATTTTAAAAAGCTAAGCAAAATAAGTGGAAATTGTTTTTTAAAAAAAAAGTAAAAGAAAATGGAAATTTAAATAAAATAAAGTAAAGAAAATGGGAAATTTAAAAATAAAATTAAAGGAAGATGGGGAATTTTGTTTTTTTTTTTTAAAAAAAAAAAGAATGAAATTGGGAAGTGTGAATTTTTTTATTAAAAAATAATAAAGAAATCTGAAAAAAATTCTGAAAATCACAGTTTATCAAAATTAATTTAAGCCAAGTTATAGTCAATAAAGTGAACGTGCTAGAACCACGGGACTCTAGGAATGCCTTACATCTTTTTCCGGTCAATAGAATTCCTTACCCGGACTTCATTTTCGCAAACCAATAATAAAAGTGTCAAATCTTCCTTTGAATAGGGATTCAAATAATAGGTGACTTGGAACAACAAAAATTCAAATTTCAAGTGGCGACTCTGAATAATAAATTAATCCCTACTTCAAAAATATTACTTTAATTGGAAAAACTCTTTAACCTACAGCAATCCATAATATATATCTTTTGGGGGGTAAAACTGGGTGTGACAGCTCTGGCGACTCTGCTGGGGATCGAACCCAGAACTTCTGGTTCAAGGTTCAGAATTCAAGCTTCTTAATGTGATATATACTTGGGTTTCTTGATTGTTGATATTAGTATGTTTGTGGGTCTAATTTGCTAATTGCCGCTCATTTACCGGTTTGATATTATTTGAAATGTATAAACTGCCTTCTTACGTTTCCCTTCTGAGTCTTCTGAATTTATATTGCACACGTGCGCGTGGCCCACTTTTCTGTTAGAGGTCATACCAAATAGAACGAGGATGGATTAGTAACTAGGCCGGGTAGACTTTTGTGCTCCTGGTATGTTGCCCCCACCTCGGGTCGAGCGGTCCGCTTGGGTAAGCCAGGTCTAAAACACACCCCCAGGATTTAAACCTAGAATAACATAGCCTCATGCCGGATTCCTAGTAGGAATATTTATTTGCATCACATGCATTTGACTTTGGGGACTAACACAAGGGTTGGGTCCATCTAGGACAGGTATGCCCAAAAAATAAAAGACCATCATGATGCATCTTACGTGTTACTTGTGCATTTTGTTTGATCTGGTTTGCATGTTGAATGGCTTCTAGAATAAGTACAGAAAATTGAGAAAAAGGGTAGAAGTGAGAAGTAGGAGAGAGAAAATTCATCCGGTTTTCAAAAATCACAGTATTTCAAAAATCCTTAAACTTTGCCAAAATTTTGAAAAAAAAAGAGAGAAAGAAAAGTCATTTCAAAATGAGCAAAAATTTTCAAGTGTCATGTCTTCCCTATTCTGTCAAAATTGATCGAACTACTGGGGTCTGATTCTCATAGGATGGTAAGATACGTAGGCAAACCTCATCGATTCTGGCCCCAATTTTCAAAAGAAATCCAAAAATATTTTCCCTTTCCTTAATTCCTTCTTAGAATTCTTTCCTTAGAAAATCTCAAATAAAAAAAAGATTTTAAACCCAAAAATATGTTTCTTTCTTTTTAGAAGTTTTTCATTCGAGAAAAATGAACAAATCAAATCAAAATACATAAATATGTTTTTCCGCTCTATAGAAATCTTTCTCCCAAAAATTCAAAAAAAAAAAAAGAAAAAAAATCAAAATCCAAAGTCCAAAATATTTTCCTTATTAGGAGCTTCTGTGGTATGATTTTCATATAAAAAATGTTGAATAAATTAGAAAAAAAGAGTTAACTTATTACCTTGTTCCCGGTATTCCTGAACTACGTAATGATCTGATTCATGCGGCGTCATGATACGTAGGCAATCCCCATCGGATTCGATCATTGTTGTTAAATAAACTGAGTGGAAAAAAAATTGAGTTAAAAAAAAAAGAAAAAGAAAAGAGTGACAAAACTATCAGAGAAAAACAAATAGCGAAAACAACAGAAAGAGAAAAAAATCAAGATGTGAAAGATCCAAAAAAAACCAAAAAAAGAAAAAAGAAAAGAAAGAGCGTGGAATGAAAAGAAAAGAGGTACATAGTGAAAAAGGGTTAGCCGGGATGAAATGCACAACCGTTGAAACACACGGTAGAAACGTGTAACTGTTTAGGTGCATTGCATCCCAACGTGCGATCTCCTACCTGTTAAATGTCTCAAAACTAACAATGTTGTTGTGTGTGCAAATTAGCGAGATTCTGTTCAGGTGGTTGGTTTTGTTGGTAATCTGGCTTCTCACCCATACTTCACAAGATCTAAAGGCAAGGTTCAGATGGCCTCCGAAAGCAATCTACCAATTATCGACCCTGATGATAGCCCGGCGTCGGTAATTCCACAGCCAGAATCAGCAACTGCTGAAGAAAATAAAATGTTGCGTCTCCGCATATTGGAAATGTGGGACGCCTGGTCTAAAGGTAGGAAATTGTCGAGTACAATCCCTAGGTTCCCTGAGTTGATCCCCAAGTTAGGTGAGGCTACCAACGTCCCTGTGCCCAACATATTCATTCCGTGCGGATACCCTTCAATGCCATCTAACGGTCCTGGCATGCCTTCTGTGGTTCACCCCCAGGCACCGGATTTAAGGACACCGCCAACAATGTTCTCTGCAGCACCAGTATGCACCACATCACAACCAACTATACCACGGCCGTATGTTGAGCCTCTAACATTAACCTTTCAGTGTCCACAGTTTCAACCAGAAATAACATATGTGCTCCCATTCCCATTTACTCAACCTCCAGCAATATGATTTCTCGATGGAGCAAGAAAAGGTTGTCAAGAATCCCCGAGCAAAGGGAAATGGCTCGAAAGATGAAAATCCTGGAACAAAGCTTAAAAAAAATGCAAGGCCTGAGTGACCTAAAGAGTTTCTCATACTCTGACCTGTGTATGTTTCCCCATGTTCACTTGCCGGCTGGCTTCAAAAAGCCAAAACTTGAAAAGTACGGTGGGCACAGAGACCCTATCGTTCACCTGAAATGATACTATAACTAGCTGAGGGGTGCTGGTGGAAAAGAGGAGCTGAATGACCTATTTTGGAGAAAGTCTCACCAGAATTGCTTCCGAGTAGTACATCAATCAAGAGATTACTCATAGGCACGTGTGGGATCATTTGGCCCGAGATTTTGTCTGCCAGTTCCAGCATAATGTGGACATTGCTCCTGACAGAAACTCTTTGTCTAATTTGGAAAAGAAAAAAAACAGAAAGCTTCCATGAATATGCTGTCAAATGGCGCGAGCAAGCCGCCAGAGAAAAGCCTCCAATGGACGAAGCTGAAATGGTTACGGTCTTCCTACAGGCCAAAGAGGCGGACTACTTCCAGAACAGGATGTCTGCTATGGGTAGACTGTTCGCTGAGGCTATCAAAATTGGGGAGATGGTAAAAAATGATTTGAAAACGGGCCGAATCTTGAGTCAAGCTACTTTTAATGCCACATCACAGGCCATTCAGAATGGTTCGGGGGNTTCAAAATGGTTCGGGGGGTTTGATGAACATAAACAGGAGAGAAGAGGGAGCCATGATAGCTTCTAGCTCGATAGGGGGCCTGCATGTCATTCAACCAAACATATATGCTTCCTAAGGTCTCACAACACTATTATCCCCATCAAGATGCTGCTTATGTCGTGGCCCCGCTTCCCTATGCGGTGATGAACGCGCAATCTTACACGCGGCCACAGTATTATACACAAAACCAAGCTCCACCTCCCAGAAATGCCCGTCCCTACAAAGCTCCATATAATCCCAAACCAAATGTTCCCTAATACAATCCTCGCCCAGGAGAGCCCATTAGAAGGAATCAGTTCACACCTATTGGTGAATCATATTCAAGTTTGTTTCAAAAGTTAATTAGGCTAGGTTTGCTGCAGCCAGTGGCCCCCAACCGGCCAAACCCCGAGTCCCTCTTGCACCAAGCTGATGCTAGATGTGAATACCACTCTGGAGTCGAACATGATACAGAGGACTGTCGAACCCTCAAAAGGACAGTTGAATAATTGATGATCCAGCATTGAAAGCCAGACATTGTCGCAGCAGAAGAGAAACCTAAACAATAGGCGCCAAACTTGAAAAGTTCTCTGTCGGATGGAGTCTCGGTAGCTGGTCTTGCTATCTTTTCTGCATCCGGATTATTTCAGGGTGTAATCCGGACGTTTTACTCACTGCTTTGCTTTCTGATGTAAATCCTTCTATCTTAAAAAAAAATAAAATTAATATTTCATCGTTAATGAATGTCTCTTCTCTTAATCTTGTCACCTTTCTTATTCCCCTTTCAGTTGTGTTAATACAGATTTTGATAACATGACATACTTGCGGACTTCATGCCCAGATCCTAAAACGATGTCAGACCTCGAAATAATGAATCAAGAAGCAGAATGTTTTGAAGACAAAGCTTGTAAGAAAATAAATAGAACCAACCATCATTTCAAACTAACAATTGCTCTTTGTTTGAAAAACAGGAACACATGTGCAATCCAAAAGCAACCTTGCAAGAAGCAGATGCAACAAAAAAAAACCGCGCGAGAGCTTGAAACAGCTCTGCAGCGGCAACAACTTCAAAAGGGAAATCTTCTTCAACTTCTTTCCCACATTTTACTCATTCTCTTCTCTAAATAAATAAAAAAGGTTCAGAATCATGGTAGTATAGGGTACACCAATCCCCAGTCTCCTTTTCCAACATAGGCTCTCCACTCCCTAATTGATTTTATTTTAGAAATAGGGTCTCCACTCCCAAGTCTCTTTTCCAACATAAGGTCTCCACTCCCTAGTTGATTTTATTTTTAGACATAGGGTCTCCACTCCCTAGTCTCTTTTTCAATATAGGCTCTCCACTCCCTAGTTGATTTTATTTTAGACATAGGGTCTCCACTCCCTAGTCTCTTTTTCAATATAGGCTCTCCACTCCCTAGTTGATTTTATTTTAGACATAGTGTCTCCACTCCCTAGTCTCCTTTTCTAGGGTCTCCAGTCCCTAGTTGATTCTTATTTTAGACATAGGGTCTCCACTCCCTAGTCTCCTTTCCAACGTAGGGTCTCCATTCCCTAGTTGATTTTATTTTAGACATAGGGTCTCCACTCCCTAGTCTCCTTTCCAACATAGGGTTTCCACTCCATAGTTGATTTTATTTTAGACATAGGTTCTCCACTTCCTAGTCTCTTTTATAACATAGAGCCTCCACTCCCTAGTTGATGTTATTTTAGACGCAGGGTCTCCACTCCCTAGTATCTTTTCCAACATAAGGTCGCTACTCCCTAGTTGATTTTATTTTAAACATAGGGTCTCCACTCCTTTGTCTCATTTCCAACATAGGGTCTCCACTCCCTAGTTGATCTATTTTAGACATAGGGTCTTCACTCCCTAGTTTCCTTTCCAACATTAGGTCTCCACTCCCTAGTTGATTTTATGTTAGACATAGGGACTCCATTCCCTAGTTGAGTTGATCTTAAATACAGGGTACTACATCCCATGATCACATTATTTTCTGCCTACATAGGGTACGACATTCCCTAGTAGAACCTTAGAGAGCCAAGAGCCTCATCTTATTGCCAACACAGGGTACTACATCCCCTGGCTGCATTACTTTCTTCCAACATAGGGTAAGACATTCCCTAGTAGCGTCATAAAGAGACAAGAGCCTCACCTTATTTCCAACACAGGGTACTACATCCCCTGTTGAATTTCTTATTCCAAACATAGGGTACGACATTCCCTAGTAGCATCCCCGAGTGCCAAGAGCCTCATCTTATTTTCAACACATGGTACTACATCCCTTGGTCGCATTATTTTCTGCCAACATAGGATATGAAATTCCCTAGTAGAATCTTAGAGAGCCAAGAGCCTCATCTTATTGTCAACACAAGGTACTACATCCCCTAGTCGCATTATTTTCTGCTTACATAGGGTACGACATTCCCTAGTAGAATCTTAAAGAGCCAATAGCCTCACCTTATTGCCAACACAGGGTACTACATCCCCGGGTTGCATTTCTTATTGCAAACATAGGGTACGTGTCACGACCCAAAAATCCCATCACAGGCATCATGATGGTACTTAGTCCCTAAGACTAGGTAAGCCGATTACAATTATATTTCGAGCCTTATTTTTTTTGAAACATATAATTTAATACAGGTGTCAAAATCAAGAGTGGAAAAAAATATAACACCTTCCAAGACTTGTAATACTAAGTCACGAACTCTAACTGAATACATGCAATGATCTCAAGGATCAAATATACAGTATGTTCGAATAAGAGTTGACATTAAAATAAAATTGAAAGACTCCAAGGGACAACGACGACCAAGCAGCTCTACCTTAAATCTTTGCGATCACACTCTAACCTCTGTCAGAATTCGATATCTCCTATACCTGGCTCTAGACAAATATGTGCAGAAGCGTAGTATGAGTACACCACAGTTGGTTCCCAGTAAGTATCAAGACTAACCTTGGTGGAGTAGTGACGAGGTACAGTCAAAACACTCACTAGTCAAATAACATGTGCAATATAGCATATAAAAATAATAGAAAGACAAATAGCAGTGATAGCAACAATAATCAACGAGTGATATAAACAGCAAGGCAGCAAGAACACCATAAATATTGCTCAAACGAATAAGGAACACAATTACAACCAATTAATCAAGTCCCTCAAATAAACGTCTTTCAAATGTAAGTACTTCAAGTATAAATCTTTAAAATATAAGTTTTTCAAAAAAAAAAAATATTTAGAATGTAATCCTTTCAAATAAATATATATCTCGAATATACTCCATCCAAATAAATATCTTTCGAATATAATTCTTCCTAATAAATACCATTCATCTATAATTATTTCAAATAATATTTGTTTGAATATAATTCTTTCAAATAAAAATTACCTTGTGACACCTCATTTCATAATCATAAAAAATTTTACGGGTCTCAGTCACTTTCATATTTTCACGGCACCTCGTGCCCATATCTCTATCACAACCGCACGGTCAACTCACGTGCCAATATTATCATCATTTACTCACGGCACCTCGTGCCCACATTTCATATCACAACTGCACGGACAATTCACAAGGCAAAAGACATAATAATATAATGAAATGACTGAGAAGTGAATAATGAGAAATTACAGAAAGATAACAACACAACAAATAGATGTAAACAACAGGGGCGCTTCCGAGGTACCGCCTCGTAGTCCCAAAAGTAAATACACAACAGGGGAACTCCCGAGGTACCGCCTCGGAGTCCCAAAAGTAAATACATAACAGGGGAGCTTCCAAGGTACCGCCTCGTATTCCCAATAGTAAATACACAACAGGGGAGCTATCGAGGTACCGCCTCGTAGTCACAAAATTAAATATGCAACAGGGGAACTCCCGAGGTACCGCCTCGTAGTCCCAAAAGTAAACATGCAACAGCAAAGATGGAAAAATAGCTCAGCAAGAACAACCTCTTCTTTAATCCAAATTTCTGATAAATATATTAACGTCTCAATTTAAACTTATTTAATTAATTATTTGCATATGAAAAATCCATAATGTAATTATTTTCAGGAAATGTTAACTCAACAAACACACGGAATTCACATAAAAATCAAATTAGTAATCACACCAAATTATCATATAAAAACAAATTCCACAAACAAAGAACGAGGCATGACAAATAAGGATTTAATAAATGCCAGCAATTTTCAATTTAATACTTAAATGCCCACGACGTTAAACTAATAAAATTTGCATATATAAGCCCAAGTACGTACGCATCACCTCGCGTACACGGCTTTCACATTATACTAATGGCACATATGACTCAATGACTAAGGGGTAATACCCCACTCAAGGTTAGGCAAGATACTTACCTTTTTGAATTTACGCCGATATTCCAAAATAGCCTTCTTGCATGAAATGACCTCCGGATGGGTCAAATCTAGCCAAATCAATTGCATAACTTCATTAAAATTCATCGCAAATAATTTTAAATAATAAAACGTCGACTCAAACATTTATTCTAAAAAGTTAAGCAAGGCCCGCCTCTCGAAACCCGACAGAATTTTCACGAAATCCGAACACACATTTCGATACGAGTTCAACTGTACCAATTTTATCAAAATTCCGATAACGAATCGACCTCCAAATCCTCAATTTAAGGTATAGAAAATTTCTACCATCGTCAACCCAATTCACTAATTTCAGGATAAAAACAACAATAAATTCATGTATTTTAACCAAAATCGAGTTAGGAATTCTTACCCCAATGTTTTCCTTGCAAAACTCTCAAAAAATCGCCTCACCTGAGCTTTCTTCGTCCAAAGATGGAAGATGAGATGACGTCTCATTTTTTGACTTTATTCTGCTGCCCAAAGGTTTGTTCTTTGTGTTCGCGACCCTCCCCTTGCGTTCGCGATGAACAAATTCTTCAACAGCCATTTCCAAACTCTTCCCAGACAGCCTCTAGTCCAATATTCATAACTCTTTGTACAAAACTCCAAATGACAAATGGTTTAACGTATTAAAAACTAGACATCAAGGGACACAACTTTCATGTTTTGCTCATCTCCCAATTACTTATAGAATTCGAGATATAAGCTTCCAAAGTCAGCCCTGTGCTGCAGAAATTTCTTCTTCGTGATTCCCAGACAGCCTGTAGTGTATCCACCGTAACTTTTTGTACACAACTACAATTATCAAATGGTTTTCTTGAAAACTAGACACAAAGATCTACAATTTTCATTTTTGGAGCATTTATAAATTCCTTATAGATTGCAAGATATATGCTTCCGAAGTCAGGTGACAGACTGTAGGAATTCCTTCTTCGCGCATGCGAGAGTCTCTTCGCGAATGCGAAGAACAAAATCCCAGAAGCCAAATCCTTCTTCGCGAACGTGAGAGTCTCCTTGCAAAAGTGAAGATCAAAACTAGACATCAGAAAACCAGCATCCAAAGTAGCCCACAATGATCCGATAACACCTGAAATACACCCGGGACCCCAACCAAATATACTAACAAGTCCTAAAAATCGATACGAACTTAGTCGAGGCCTCAAATCACATCAAAAAACACTGAAACTATGAATCGCACCTCGAATCAAACTTATGACTTTATGAAATTTTCAAATTCTATAACTTGTGCCGAAACATATCAAATCAATCCGGAATGACTCCAAATTTTGCACACGAGTCTTAAATGACATAATGGAGTTGTTCCAATTTTCGGAATCAAATTTCGCCCCCCGATATCAATAAAGCCAACTCCTAGTCAAACTTTCTAAAAATCTTCCATTTTCCAACTTTCGCCAAAATGTGTCAAATTGTCCTACGGACTTCCAAATCCAAATTCAGACATACGCCTAAGTCCGAAATCACTATAAGAAGCTATTGACATCATGAAAATCCCATTCCTGAGTCGTTTGCTCAAAAGTCAAACTCCGGTCAACTCTTTTCATTTAAGCTTCAAAAATAAGGATTGTTCTTCCAATTTAATTCCAAACCTTCCAAAACCAAACTCGACCATACACTTAAGTCATAATACATATTACGAAGTTGCTCAGGATCTTAAGCCACTGAACGGAGCGTAATTCTCAAAATGACAAGTCAGGTCGTTACATTCTCCCTCTTATAAACATATGTTCGTCCTCGAACATTCCAAGAATTATTCTGAGGACATTAAATTACTGAGTGTATTCTTACACACATACTCGCGGGTGATTCTACGTCACTGCAAATTTAACATGGGCCCGACAACACCATCTCAGTTGAAATTATTTCATTTATACACTTTAAAACCAATTTCTTACACTCCAAACATTTTCAGAAGACCCGATTTTCACATCAGCACACAGTATTAGTCTCAACCGACTGTAGCAACACGTGCCTACGCACTCGTCAAACGTATTCCCATAACCACATTTCTGGTCATAATAGTTGTTCATAATTAATTCCAGCATCGTCAATTAACCATACATTATCCAAAACCTCATTTCAAATTTTTCCGAACACTGACAGCAACACGTGAGGCATGAAGACCTTATAATTATTTTTCCGGATTAACGAGTCACATTTAACGGCACCCGGGCACACACCTCGTAGACTAAAACTCCCTAATTACAGCATGAATATGGTTAAGTATGCACAGAAACGCATAAAAGAATTATCAAATAAGTCTAACAGGCATGACTCTCTATTAGTACTATAGTACAAATTAAATTTCACAAAGGGAGAATTTAAAACACATGAATTTAACCCAAGGATCTATCTTGATATACCTTCCACCGCGGCACATGGCCCGGTTCAAACATATCAAAATCACATTAAAATGAGAGGATCCCATCCTCAACTCTAATCACAAGTATTATGCACATTGTGCCAACTGAAACTTTCCATTTCTTTTTATTCTTTTAATAAATTCCGTCAAACAAATTCACAATACATTATGAACCCCAACACCGGTAGGGCATATAATGCATAAAATTGAAATCAGTTATCCCAAAATTACACCAAAACCAACTACAGTGAGTAACAAAAAGTCACTTTTGGACTCATAGCCCTCAATAGTGTGGAAAACAAAATGATAGACACGGGCTAACACTATCAAACTCCCAATAGGGATAAACACGTGAGTGGTGTACAAATCACAAACTCGCCCTACATGGAGCATGATAGGAGGTCTCACCTTGATAATCAGAACTGAATCAAAATAAGAATAGGGCTCCTCTATTATTTAAATCAAACCAGTAACGACACCATCCGGTGTAGCGCCCTTAGCAATACCATAGCAAATTTATCAACGGGCTGGGCCTCCCCCTCTAGAGTGCCCTCTACTCGCCTGTCCCCCACCCCTAACTGGCTATGCATGTGGAGTAATAACTAGAATGGGGCATATAGCCTGAGTGTCCTGATAAAATTCGCCTCTCCCAAGTCTGCACAATCTCTCATGATGTACCTCGTATTACCACACCCATAACAACCCCTTTGCGGGCGCGGTTGCTCATACTGAGTCTGTGCCTGATAACTGGAATAATCACTGTAAGAACCTCGTGCCGGTGGTGTACTAAAAGTACTAAATGGAGCATCATGAGTATTCTAAATTACGGACTAGGCTAACCGACTGCCCGAGCCTTTGCCATGATGAGTGATAGCTACAGAGTAGAATCCACTGAATTTTCCAAAATTTTGAGACCTCTTGGCCTCCTTAGACTCCCTTTCCTCACTTCGAACACGTTCTAACATCCTGGCAATTTCTGCTACTTGTTGGAACGGAATGTCAGACTGCAATTCTCGAGCCATGCATATTTTATGATCATAATCAAGCGCCTAAATGAATTTGCAGACTCGCTCTCTGACTGTAGGAACCAAAACAGGTATATGGCAGGCTAACTCACTGAATCTGATGGCATATTTTGACACCGTCATGGCGCCCTGACGCAACTGTTCAAACTATGTGCTCCACGCATCCCGAAGAGTCTGGGGACCAAACTCTTTAAAAAATATCTCTGAAAATTGAGCCCAAGTTGGTGGTGTTGCATCAGCTGGTCTACCCTCTTCATAAGCTTGCCACCATTGATACGCTACTATTGACAACTAAAATGTAGTAAAGGCAACTTCGCTCACTTCCACAATACCCATGGTGTGGAGAATACATTGACACTTTTCTAGAAGTCCTTGGGCATCCTTGGTAGCTGTGCCACTGAAGGTAGGTTGCCTATACCTCTTAAATCTCTCAAGTCTCTTTTGTTCTTCTTTTAATACCTCTGACCTAACCTCAGGCCGAATCAAAATAACATGTTGTATCGGTACTATACCCAGAACCTGACCAATGTGAACCTGCTGCTCTAGAGTACGGGCAGTAGGAGTCTGAATTCCTCCCAGTCTGTGAAATACTTGATGAAATGGAGATCAATCCTGCCTGAGTTAATATACCAAACATGTCCAAGAACTGTGCTAAAGTCTCCTGAAGTCTGGCGTAACAACAAGTGCTTCTGATACCTGTTCCCCAACCGGAGCTACTGGCGGCTCCTTAACTGCTACTCTGACAGGTACTCTAACTGCGGAACATGCCCTTCATCGGTCTCTACTTCTGCCCCGGCCTCTCGCGGCCCTAGCAGAAAGCGCGGGTGTCTGCTCAGCTGACCCGGTAGCGCCAGTCCTCACCATCTGTGAGAGAATAGAGATACAAAGGCTCAAACTCCAAAATCAACAAATTCCGCACGATAGGAATGAAATAAGTGGAAATTTCCTAACAATTTAGTAGCATCTCGAAGATAAGTACAGCGTCTCCATAACGATCCACAAAACTCTACTAGACTCGTTCGTGACTCGTAAAACCTATGAACCTAAAGCTCTTATACCAACTTGTCACGACCCAAAAATCCCACCACAAACGTCGTGATGGCACTTAGTCTCTAAGACTAGGTAAGTCGTAAATTACATTTCGAGCCATTTTTTTTAAACATATAATTTAATACAAGTGTCTAAATCAAGAGTGGAAACAAATATAACACCTTCCAAGGCTTGTAATACTAAGTCACTAACTCTAACTAAATACATGCAATGATCTTAAGGATCAAATATACAATACTGTTCAAATAAGAGTTGACAGTACAATAAAATGGAAAGACTCCAAGGGACTACGACAACCAAGCACCTCTACCTTAAATCCTTGCGATCACACTCTAACCTCTATCCGAATTTGATATCTCCAATACCTAGCTCTGCACAAAAATGTGCAGAAGTGTAGTATGAGTATACCACAGTCAGTACCCAATAAGTATCAAGGCTAACCTCGGTGGAATAGTGATGAGGTACATTCAAGACCCCCAAGTCTAATAACATGTGCAATATAGCATACAAAAATAATAGAAAGACAAATAGCAATAATAGCAACAATAATCAACTAGTGATATAAACAGCAAGGCAGCAAGAACACCATAAATATTGTTCAAACGAATAAGGAACACAATTACAACCAATTAATCAAGTCCCTCAAATATACGTCTTTCAAATGTAAGTACTTCAAGTATAAATCTTTAAAATATAAGTTTTTCAAAAAAAAAAAAATATTTAGAATGTAATCCTTTCAAATAAATATATATCTCGAATATACTCCATCCAAATAAATATCTTTCGAATATAATTCTTCCTAATAAATACCATTCATCTATAATTATTTCAAATAATATTTGTTTGAATATAATTCTTTCAAATAAAAATTACCTTGTGACACCTCATTTCATAATCATAAAAAAATTTACGGGTCTCAGTCACTTTCATATTTTCACGGCACCTCGTGCCCATATCTCTATCACAACCGCACGGTCAACTCACGTGCCAATATTATCATCATTTACTCACGCCACCTCGTCCCACATTACATATCACAACTGCACGGACAATTCACAAGGTAGAAGACAAAATAGTATAATGAAATGACTGAGAAGTTACTAATGAAAAATTACAGAAAGATAACAACACAAAAAATAGAAGTAAACAAGAAGGGCGCTCCCGAGGTACCGCCTCGTAGTCCCAAAAGTAAATACACGACAGGGGAGCTCTCGAGTTACCGTCTCATAGTCCCAAAAGTAAATACACAAGAGGGAAGCTCTCGAGGTACCACTTCGTATTCCTAAAAGTAAATACACAACAGGAGAGCTCCCGAGGTACCACCTCCTAGTCCCTAAAGTAAATATGCAACAGGGGAGTTATCGAGGTACCGTCTCGTAGTCCCAAAAGTAAATATGCAACAGGGGAGCTCCCCAGGTACCGCTTCGTAGCCCCAAAAGTAAATATGTAACAGGGGAGCTCCTGAGGTACCACCTCGTAGTCCCAAAATTAAATATACAACATACCTCGTTGTCCCAAAAGTAAATATGCAACAGCAAAGATGAAAAAATAACTCAGCAAGAACAACCTCTACTTTAATCCAAATTTTTGAAAAATATATTAACGTTTCAATTTAAACTTATTTAATTAATTATTTGCAGATGAAAAATCCATAATGTAATTATTTCCAGGAAATGTCAACTCATCAAGCACACGGAATTCACATAAAAATCAAAGTAGCAATCACACCAAATTATCATATAAAATAAATTCGACAAACAAAGAACGAGGCATGACAAATAAGGATTTAATTAGTGCTAGCAGTTTCCAATTTAATACTTAAAAATGCCCAAGACTTTAAACCAATAAAATTTGCACATATAAGCCCGAGTACATACTCGTCACCTCGTGTACACGGCTTTCACATTATACAAATGGCACATACGACTTAATGCCTAAGGGGTAATTCCCCCACTCAAGTTTAGGCAAGATACTTACCTTTTTGAATTTGGGCCGATATTCCAAAATAGCCTTCTTGCGTGAAATGACCTCCGGACGGCTCAAATCTAGCCAAATCAATTGCATAACTTTATTAAAATTTATCGAAAATAATTTTGGATAATAAAATGTCGACTTAAAATTTTATTCTAAAAAGTCAAAGCGAGGCCCCCCTCTTAGAACCTGACAGAATTTTCACGAAATCCGAACACCCATTCCGATACGAGTTCAACCATACCAATTTTATCAAATTCCGATAACTAATCGACCTCCAAATCCTCAATTTAAGGTATAGAAACGCTCTACCATTTTCAACCCAATTCAGTAATTTCATGGGAAAAACCACTTAGATTCTTGTATTTTAACCAAAATCAAGTTTGGAATTCTTACCCAAATGTTTTCCTTGAAAAACTCTTGAACAATCGCCTCACCCGAGGTTTCTTCGTCCAAAAATGGAAGAATGAGACAAAGTCTCATTTTTTGACTTTATTCTGCTGTCCCAGGGTTTTGTTCTTCGCGTTCGCAACCCTCCCCTTGCGTTCACGATGAACAAACTCTTTAATAGCCTTTTCTAAGCTCTTGCCAGACAGCCTCCAGCATAATGGTCATAACTCTTTGTACCAAACTCCAAATGATAAATGGTTTAACTTTTTGATGACTAGACATCAAGGACTGCAACTTTCATGTTTAGATTATCTCGCAATTGCTTGTAGATTTCGAGATATAAGCTTCCAAAATCAGCCCTGTGCTGCAGAAATTTCTTCTTCGAAATTTCCAAACTCATTCCAGACAGCCTGTAGTATATCTATCATAACATTTTGTACAACACTCCAAATGACAAACGGTTTACTTTTCTGAAAACTAGACACAAAGAGCTACAACTGTTGTTTTTGGATCTCCAAATTTCTTATAGATTGCAAGATATATGCTTCCGAAATTGGGTGACAGACAGCAGGAATTCCTTTTTTGCGAACGCGAGAGTCTCTTCGCGAACGCGAATAACAAAATACCAGAAGCCAAATCCTTCTTCGCAAACGCGAGAGTCTCCTCGTGAACATAAAGAACAAAACTAGATATCAGAAAACCAGCATCCAAAGTAGTCCAAAATGATCCGATAACACTCGAAACATACCTGAAACACACCCGAGGCCCCCGGGACCCCAACGAAATATACCAATAAGTCCTAAAACATGATACAAACTTAGTCGTGACCTCAAATCACATCAAACAATACTAAAACTACGAATCCCACCTTAAATCAAACTTATGAGTTTATGAAATTTCCAAATTATATAACTTGCGCCGAAACATATCAAATCAATCCGGAACGATCCCAAATTCTGCACACGAGTCCTAAATGACATAATGGAGCTGTTCCAATTTCCGAAATCGAATTTTGACACCTATATCAATAAAGTCAACTCCCGGTCAAACTTTCTAAAAATCTTCCATTTTTCAACTTTAGCCAAAATGCGTAAAATTGTCCTACGGACTTTCAAATCCAAATCCGGACATACGCCTAAGTCTGAAATCACGATACGAAGCTATTGACATCATCTAAATCCCATTCCGGAGTCTTTTGCTCAAAAGTCAAACTTCGGTAAATTCTTTTAATTTAAGCTTAAAAAATAAGGATTGTTCTTCCAATTTAATTCCGAACCTTCCAAAATAAAACTCGACCGCACACGCAAGTCATAATACATATGACAAAGTTGCTCAGGACCTTAAGTCGTTGAGCGGAATGTTAATTCTCAAAATAACAAGTCGGGTCGTTACAGTACGACATTCCCTAGTAGCATCCTAGAGTTCACGAGCCTCATTTTATTTACAACATAGGGTACAATATTCCCTAGTAGCATCCCAGAGTGCCGCGAGCCTCATTTTATTGCCAACATAGGATACGACATTCCATAGTAGCATTGCAGAGCGCCACGAGCCTCATTATATTGCCAACATAGGATACAACATTCCCTAGTAGCATCTCTGAGCGCTACGAGCCTCATTTTATTGCGAACATAGGGTACGACATTCCCTAGTATCATTTCAGATGCCACGAACCTCATCTTACTACCAACACAGGGTACTACATCCGCTCGCTGCATTACTTTCTTCTAGCATGGGGCACGACATTCCCTATTAGCGTCCTAAAGAGCTAAGAGCCTCACTTTATTGCCAATACAGGGTACTAGCCATGGTTGCATATCGTCACATAGCTAGGTTATACTGTTGTATTTGTCTTCCTTTCAATAAGTTAGATATTTTATAGCTTTCTCTAATAACTCACAAAATTTCCCTAGTCCAAACTGGGGCAAAAACGAATTTGTTCATTTTGTTCGTCTTTGATGGCTTTGCAGGCCAGTCGTAGAGTACATGTGACGATTAAAGCTTGAAGTTTTAGTTATCTGTAGAAAAGAAGAGGTTTTACGATCACAAGATAGTCGAAGTTAGCTTTGATAATGTGTCAACAACCCGGCTTTCCAAGAATCAAGTTCCAAACTCTGATCGAAAAGTAGATCATCAATCTTCAAAGTCAAGGCACCTACCTTCCAATATGGGTTTACAAGATTTCAAGTAAACATACAAGATGCAAGATACAAAGAGTAGACAAGACTTTGTATTTTTCTTTTTCTTTAATGTAATTTTATTTTTCATTTTTTTTGATGTAATAACAGGACAGCAGATCGGAGCCTCGAGAGAACCTCACTCGACTCTCCAACTCATCATTCCACCATTCCATTCTTCCTCCTTGAGCTACACGACGTGATTCTCCTAAACACGAGATATGTAAGTTGCCCAAAACAAGGACCCGGTTGCACTCTTTTCTCTTCTCCTTATTTCTTCCCCTTTGAATAAAAATATGTTCAAAAATTAGTCACATGGCTCACCTTGTCTTTGCCTGAAAACTCTTCATGTTTCCAAGCAAAGAGGGGCATGCTGTGAGCACCTAAATTTTGACTATATTTAAATTTTTATCACCTTTTACCATGTAAATAATTTTAGGGGTTTAATCTAATGTTTTTGCTTTATTCCAAATTTTAATAGGGTAAAAAGTTTTAAAAGATTATTTTAAAAACGTCAAATATTTATTACTATTAATATTATTTTATTTTTATCTTTATTTTTGTTTAAATAAAAAACCTAAAAAATTATATCAAAAATAAAAGTAAAATAAATAATAAATAAAATTTTGGGTGGAAATAAAAAAGAGGAAAAAGAGAAGTAGGGAATTAAAAAATAAAAGTAAAGGAAGGTGGGAAATTTTTTTTTAAAAAAAAAAGTAAGAGAAAGTGGAAAATAAAAAAAAAAGTAAAGGAATGTGGAAATTAAAAAATAAAATTAAAAGAAAGTTGGAAATAAAAAAGAAAAGTAAAGATAGGTGGGAATTAAAAAATAAAAGTAAAACAAATTAGAATTTTATTTTAAAAAAAGTAAAAGAAAGAGGAAATTTAAAAAAGAAAGGTAAAAAAAAGTGGAAAATTAAAATATAAAAAAAGTAAAAGGTGGTGGAAATTAAATAAAATAATTGTAAAGAAACTGTGAAATTAAAAATAAAAGTAAAGGAAGGTGGGGTATTTATTTTGTTTTAAAAAGGAAGGAAAATGGGAAGTGGGAATATTTTAATTAAAAAATAATAAGATAATAAAAAAATCTGAAAAAATTCCGAAAATTGTTTCTATAAATAGAAGTGAAAAATGAGAGAAGAGAGGGAACAAAAAGAGAAGAAAGAATTGAGAGAAATATTTTTTCTTCTTTTACGCTAAGGGAATTTCTACTTGTGTCATTCTTTCTTCGTCTTTCGTTCGAAAAATCCAGCAATTTATCACCCAAAACCCAAAAAATATACTTCATAGCATCCCTATTTACACGCCAAACTGTGGAGTCAATAGTCGAGGTCCAGGATTCTGTTGGAGCTCAGTTCACTAGCTTTGATGTTCTTCTTCGCTTACGCTTATTCGGCGTCTGAGTTATTATACCTGTTCCCGGAGACTCATTTAATTGGAAATTTTGCATTAAAGGTTTATTTTTTCCTCTATTATTTTTATCTTATTTCATGTGTTTTTATTTATTTGCCTTTAAACTTTATAAATAATAATGTAAATTAGTCCTTAAATTCTATATACTTAATCATGTTTCTGGAAATATAGTATTCAAACTTGCTTTAAGGTTGGGAAGATTTGGACCCTAATTAGTTTGGGCTTCAATTGTTGGGCTGTAGGGTATTGGTATATAATGATTTATTTATTCAAATATATAAAAATCATACACTTCTTCCACAAGTAATTCCATAATTCATGACCTTACAATAATCTCAAAGTTTAGGAAGAATAATGAACAATGTTAGATTGCTTTAGGTGCGCTTTTAATTAGTTTTCGTGATTATGTATATGTTCACGTGGTATAATTATAATTTTCAAAATTAAAACCATAGTATGTGTTCGTGCAACTTTGACCAAAACAAATTTAATATAATAAAAATGCTATTAATCGTGTACACATAAACGTGACATGATTTTGGCACAATAAACAAAACGAATTCACATACGTGATTCGTTTCAAAGATAATTTCATATTTTAATAAATAAAAGCGGACAAATAAAACAAGAAAACCAATAAATCACAGTTTATCCTAAATTAATTCAAGCCAAGTTGTAGTCAATAAAGCGACTGTGCTAGAACCACGGGACTCGGGGAATGCCTTACACCTTCTCCCCGGTCAAAAGAATTCCTTACCCGGACTTTGTTTTGGCAGGCCAACAATAAAAGAGTCAAATCTTCCTTTGAATAGGGATTCAAATAAAAGATGACTTGGAACAACCAAAAGTCAAATTCCAAACGGCGACTCTGAATAATAATGTAATCCCTACTTCAAAATATCACTTTAATTGGAAAAACTCTTTAACCCACAGCAATCCATAATATATATCTTTTGGGGGGTAAAAAGGGGTGTGACAGTTGGCCAATAATATTCCATCCTTTTTATATGAAAGTGGAGCTTTGGTCCAGACTGATGTGATCCACATACCCCAGAAAGTGCTTCTTGTAAAGCTTGGATTGCTTCATCTTCCCCTAAGCATCACAAGAGTACTCCCTCAAATGATCTTCTGTATAGAGTATCTTTATAGTAAAGAAAGCGAGGTGCACGACGGTGGATTTTAGTCCTTCTCCTCAAATTTTCTGGAAGTATCCCGTAGCTCAAGTAATCGATAATAGGTTGTCGCCATTCTTCTTTATCAGCTTCATAAACGGCAACAAGATGCCCGAGTTCATTTTCTTCATTGTCACCCTCATATGGCAGCAGTACCACCTATTTTTGGCAAATAGTAACTTGCGCTTGATCAAGCAGGGTCAGCGATGAAGCTAGGGCAGCTAAAACATCAGCCTTCTTGTTTTCTTTCCTAGGCACATGTTAAATGGGCGTAATTAAGGTTTTTTGACCTCGTAACTACCTAAACGCTGATTGATCACTAACTGAAAGTCACCAAAAACATGCAATTGCATCAGTTGATATTCAATTTTGTCGTCATATTTTTCAAATAAGTATATATACTTTCAAAATGTCATTTTGCATCATTACTTAATTTACAAGAGTTATACAAGTATTTTCTATTATTTTCCATAATTTTTAGAGCTTTAAAAATTGATTTCTTTGCATTTAAATTACTTGATTATTTATTAATTATCTCTTTAAATTATTTTGGGATGATTTAATCATATAAATTTATTATTAGTATCCACATATAAGTTTCATAATATTTTACCTCAGTTTACATAATTATATTAGTATTTTTAGGCTATTTACACAATTTTGTAATAATAGCCTATGTGCTATGCATAATTACATTTGTTTTCACATTATTTTTTGCCAAATAGCATTTTTATATTTTGTAATGTTAAGTTATTATTTTCAATCATTTTGTTGCACAAATGATATCTTATTATCTATTAAATAGTTTTATAAATTATTTTATTAATAATTTTCGTATATTTTAATTTGTAGACCAATTTTAAGTTACTTTTGGACCAAAATCAAGGCCCAAACACCTGACCCAATACCCCAAGTTGCCCTGGCCCAAACCGAACGACCATTTTTATTTCAACCCAGTCGGAATCCATTTACTCGACCCGCCCCATTTCCCTTTAATCACGGCCGTTGATCTCAGATGATCAACGGCCCATAATAATCCCTACCCTTTCCTTATACCCCTTTATCCTGAAACCCTAACTCATTTCCCTCATCCAGCCACCTCTCCATTCTCTCATCTCCACTCTCACACCAACCCTAGTCGACCATGGAGATCCCTTCTTATTCTTTCCTTATACGCGTCCATACGCGGGTTTACTTACCTTTCTTGCTACTATTACTCGTTTTATGGTAACTTTCGCTACTATTTCACTTATGGCTAGCCAGATTCTCACAAATCCGGCTTTGATTCTATGGTTCTAGGTGCTATTGTGGTTCTATGCACTGGAGAAGAGAAAATCCCTCTTGTATATGGTATATCTTTGTTGATTCCACCATGATTGGGGCTTGTGAATGATTTTCCCTAAGTTCAACTCCAACTAGGGTTTGGATTTTGATTTTTCTTTTACTTGTCCTATTACAGATTGCATGCGATATTTTCTTTCCTGATTTAGGTTTAATTGATTATTTTCCTTATTTTTCCGTCTTAATTTGAACACTATATAAACCCCTACCTAATTTCCCTTTGGAAGGACCTTAGACTGAAATTAACTACTGTTACTCTCTTATTCTCTCATTCTCTATACTATTCTGAAATTTGAGACCTTGGCCGACTAAAAGCCAAGTCCGCCGAAAATTCGGTTGTTGCTCTTTCTCAGTGCGAGCACTGCCCGAGGTTCATTTGAAACCCTTGGGAACTCTGACGCACTGGGATTTTGGGTGTTGCTGTTCTTTTGCTATTGACGATTAAAGTACTGATGGAAACTGTTCTTCTTGCTTACTTGTCCGTTATTTGTAACTGGTAAGTACCTTGACTCTTGCAATTCTATTCTTAGTTGTGGTCATGACCTGAGTACTATGCTTGTTCAAATTTTCTGAACCTATGTGATTACAACATGTTGTTGCTGTTGTTTGCAATCCTATCAATTTCAAAGCTAGCCAATAATCTTGTATTTTTTAGCATCTAAAATTGCTTAAATCCTGCACTTGGATATCTGCCCACTGTATACATATTTCAACCATCTGGAACCTACTTAGTCCACTATGTCTACGCACACATGAATTTTCCTATGTATATTGCTTGCTCATTTTCATGTATTGTTCTGAACTATTGTGTTAAAACTTTGGGGTACTTACTCATGCCTAGATTTTGCTCGACTGTACTTCTCTATGCTAAGTCATTTAAGCATAACTTGCTACTTGGTCATGTATGCATTCTAAACCCTTCAGATAAAGCATGCTACTCGTGAATTCCAGTCCTGATTATGGCTGCTTGCTTTACTACCATCCTTTTCTGTACACACATATCTGCTAATGCTAGGATTGCTCAAGTTCAATGCGTAGGGAGCTTTGATGTGAAAAACTAAACTTGCTATATGTGATCAATTTGTATTAAACACTTGTTTGCTGACTAGCTGTGGTGTTGAGTTTGTAATAATGTTGACCCTGAGCTTCTGTATTAGGTTTCTTTAGTAATACCTCTACTTGTCCTGAATTGGTCTACAACCCTTAGTTATGCCCTGCCTTGAATCCTTATGAAGAGTGTAATAATATCTACCCCAAAAGGGAGTCTCTCGAACATGTCATTATCATTTGTTATTCCATTTTCAGCTCCTTGCTTTGTGGATTCATGTTTCCTATAACTACTCTGGTGCATCCTGAGAAATCCATGATTTGAACTTGTTTGCCTCACCTATGTGCTCATTGTAAGGTTTTTTTTTTACATATATGTTGTCACCCCTAAGATGACACTTAGAAAACCTTTCTTCTGATGATTGTAATAATGGGAATCCATGTATCTTTGCCTGAACACTGAGCTATTTGAATGACGCGCCTTATATCCCCATGTTCCTGTTATTCGCTAATAGGTAAGCAAGGCAATTGTTTTCATGTTTGGGGCCTGGCTTATTAGGCTGTGTGTATTATTGGATATGAGCATTGATCAGATAGGCTTGCGAACCTAGATATGGGGCCTCTTCAATATGCAAGAGTATGGCTGTGAAGGCCCAGAAGGGCATTGCTGGGTTACTTTGTACTTGTGTTGGGCCTGTAAATGTTGTATTTGGGTCTGTAATAGCCCTACTAAGTTCGTATTTATTTTATTGTTCTAACTGGGCCTGCAATAATTTGTAAACAACAGCTAGGGTATTAATGAATAGGAGGTTGGGGTATTCTAATACTTGGATGAATGGGTAGAAAACATGCCTCTAGGGTTTGCGTGATCTATTTGCTATTTTGTTCAATATGCCTATATGTTATTTAGTTTCATATGTCATACACTGATAGAAATCATGTCTAATAAGGATCACACACACTGCACTTAATTTGTCTGACACGGGTTCTTTATTCAAAGCATGTTAGTTTAAGTAATTGCTGCACTTATTTCCATATCTGCTGCTGAATGTTTTAGACAACATGTCTATAGTGATCACACACTTTGCTTAATAGACAACATGCCTATATGATACTATAAAACACGCCTTTAGTATACTCATTTAGATATCATGACTATAGGATTAACTAATTAATCAGCTACTTCTATAATTTTCCTTTGTACTGCCTCATTTAGATGATATGCCTATAAGGATAAAGTGTTACAAAACCAAGTCTAATTGTCAACTATTAGAAATCCTGCCTATAGGATATTTTCACCCGCTTAGAAAGCATACCAATAGGGATAAAGCGTTTAAAATCAAGCCTAATTGTCAATCATTAGAAAACCTGCCTATAAGATGTTAATTGACGACTTGACTGCCTATTTACACAAACGATTATATATTATGTCTATTGGACTTGCAACACTCCAATTTTCTTATACGTCAGAAATTACAGCACTGCCTATATAATACTGGAATCCAAAATCACATAGAAATCATGCTTACTCAACGATTCCAACACGTCATAATGCCATATATTGCCTAACCAGAAGTCTGTCTGTGTGCTTTTCCTGCGCCCCTTTTATAGCAATTATGTGCAGTCTTATATATTTTGATTGTCTCCTAGTTTTATCATTTTGAGCAACTGAGTTAATTCTAGAACTACCAAATAGTAGGTCCAAAGCCTCTTGGACCCTAGCATGACGGGTAACGCACGCATAGGGCACGACTTAAAATTGAATTAGAAAGATTTTAAGTAAACAACTTCAACATAGTAATCAGGTAGCAGGAGATGATAGTCTGTGCCCGTTGAATAATATGAGAAACTCCTACCTAAAAGAAGTTGCAAAGTATTATTTATGTTGCACGAGGTGATCTTTTAGGCAAAAAAACTTAGGATCCCCCTTTTCCCTTATGTGTTTGCTAAAAGGATTTAGTCATTAAACATAGACCGACGCAGTTGTAATCCTTGTGATCTTTAAAACTTGTAACAATTATTTATATAGTTTAATAATATTTTTCCTTACACTTGTTTACGTTATAATAGGACTTTTAACTTTCATATCTTTCTTTACTTATATGCTTGCCTAGTTTAATCATATAATCCACATAGTGTAAAATTCGGTTGGGAACCACAGTTGTGGACCTCAAATAGTGCCTAACACCTTCTTTTTGAGGTAATTTGAGCCCTTACCCGATCTTTAGTGGCGTTGGCTAGTCAAACAAAGTTATTTGCAAATAGGTTCCCTAATTCACCTTAAAAATCGTTAGGTAGCGAATCTTCTCTTTTAACACCCTTATTTTAAAGAGTTGTCACACGTCGAAACTCGCTTTCGCGAGAAAACGGAGCACGACAGTATGGCGACTCTGCTGGGGATACTTAGGCTCTTACCATAATGAACTTGACTTATGTGGATTACTTTCTTTTATTTTTCTTTATTTGTTTTTAAACTGCTATTACATGCACCTCCCTTCCCTTATTCACCTTTATTTGTTTAAGTTTGCTATGACATGCACATCCCTTTCCTTATTCTCCTTCGTTTGCTATGACATGTATGACCGCCCTCCATTTCTTTTCTTCTTGACTGCTACATTATCCTTATTTCCTTACCTGCTTCTTTACATTCTCGCACATTTTCATGAGCTAAACTGACTTCTTTCTTTTGTCTTTCTTTTCTTTTCTCTTCTTTTCATGTTCACTTTTGCTATTTTATTTACTATTTTTTACACGCAAATGCTTGGCAATGTGTTATTATTTCTGCATAAAGCATGCTCTACATCATACTCCACTCGTGCCAATTATCAACATATCAGCGCTTGATGAGTGTCCGCGCTTTCTTGAAAATTAACCTTTTTAAAATCGGAAAGGCTTATTTGCGGTACACTAGTCGATCAGCAGTGTAATCGACCGTCTCGTGCCTTTCCTTCTGAAGTTGTCCACTTGGGACTGCCAGTCTAGTCTATTCTAGAAACCCTATTCCAACTTGAAATGTACATGCATCATTCTAAACCTAGTACGGGTCGGAGCGTTATTAACGTAACAACCCGCTAAGATGAACCTTGTCCAAAGTCCGAAGGGGTTTCCACAATCCCAATGGACACTATCATATTATGTGTATTACTTGGAGAAATTTGCCAACATGTTAATCATTATTGTGTAAGTAGTCAAATATGGAGGGGGAAAGGGCTAACCTTTGTTTGTTTGCAGAAAATGAATCATGAAATCCCCAAGTTCAGTACGGTCCAAAACATCCCACCTTTGCTACTTGACTGGTGGAAAGACCTTGCACCTTGCGACAAAAATTATGTGAGAAGAGTACTTGGTGACTTGCCATCCTTGCTAAACATCCGACCAAATAGGGAATTGATTGAGACCGCTACCATATTCTGGGATGAGAAAAGAGTTGTTTTCTGATTTGGCAATAGAGAAATGACTCCTCTCCTAGAAGAAATAGTAGGCTTCGCCAAGTTTCCATGGAATAGTCCAGGATTACTGGTACCAGAGAATCGCACTCCCCGCGGTTTCCTGAAAATGTTGTATTTTAAGAAGAATGATGAGCTGCTCTGTCTAAAGAAATCATACATCCCTTTTGAATTTCTTTATGAGAGTTATTGGCATAGCAAGTCGTATGGTCTTCACCATGATGAACTAGCCATTACTTGTGTTTATGTGTTCGTCATCTGTTTCTTGGGGTTGTTGATATTTCAAATGAAAGGGGAAAGGATTCATACTCGCTTAGCCATGGTCACCAGGACCTTGATGGATGGCATCGATGGACAAACTTATACCATCATCCCTATGATCTTAGCTGAGATTTACCCCGCTCTAGATCGGTGCAAGCAAGGATTTAGACACTTTGAGGGTTGTAATCTGTTACTACAAGTCTGATTGCTAGAACATTTTCAGAGGGGAGAGTATCATCAAGAGCTTCTGCGAAGGCCATTGAATGACTACATAGCCAACCATCAACCAAAGAAAATGACGTTTATCCCAGACAGGTTTGCACAGTCCAGAAATGTTGTAAGTTGGGTGCATTTTTTCAGCAATCTGATAGACGAGCAGGTAATTGGATGTTTGAATGGTTTCCTAGTAGTGAGTTCATCATCAGGTCAAGGGGGACTACTCATTTGGTACTGATCGGGTTGCGAGACATCTATCATTATGCTCCCATAAGGTTAATGAGGCAAGCGGGAAGAAAATACAACATGGTCCAGTACAAGGTAGATTTCAAAGGAGATGTCATTTCGTTTAAGTTCAAGGCGCAGCATATGTGGAACAAAAAGATCATTGTGGAAAGAGAAACCATTGAGCCAGACAGGTATCATGCCGATCATATGTACTACTATCTATCATGGCTGGAAGACGACGTAGCGGGAGACGTCAAGCCAAGAGTCAATCTGAAGGACAAGATCATAGATGAAGTAGCTGAGGCACAGGTTAAGTATAGAAGGCTACGCAAAAGGGTGTTCGAGTCTGAAACTAAACATCTGGAACAGCACAAAGTGAACATGGAGGTAATAAAGGAATGAAAGGAGATTGCCACTACGTCAACAGAAAGATTGGAATACTTGGAACAAGGATTGATGGAGCTAGAGGGGAATATGAGAAAGAGACTCTTGGATTGCCAACGCATGGATGACGGTGAAGGAGGACATCTAGCAAAAGCTTACTTACTGCTGGATATGCGCGATCTGGGGAACCTAATTGATGGGGTCAAAAGAGCCAAGCATGGAGAAGGTCCTTCAAGGACCAAGTAGACTAAGAGATGATGTTCTTTAGTTCTTTCTAACTTATATTTAGATTTCGATGTAATAAGGCTAAAGGCCATTAGTAAATTTATTTTTATTGTCGATTTAGTAAAAGCTTGTTTTGACTCATTTTTCGCATTAATGAAATGAAGCAAATGTTGGCATCAATTTTCTCCAAGTCTATGTGTCCCTTAGGCCTACTCAGGCATAATGATGTCCCCAAATTAGGACGCAAGTTATTGCATGACTTTGTGAAACATGTTTAAATATTGCGAACACTCTTTCATTTCACCTTACTAACTTGATTACCTTTTGCTTTTTCTTTTCTTTTTGATTATTCCCATTCCCAAAGATTGGTTCGTGCATGCTGGCATCATCAGCATACCACACCAGATCCAAAGGTCCTCCACCTCCTCCTCCACCTAGCGACCCAAAAGGCAAAGGCAAAGGAAAAGGGAAAATAGATGATTTAAGTGGTATCAGGAAACATAATGCTACTACGGCGGAAAATGTTGAAACTTCAGATAGCCGAAGTACCTCGGGACAGAATGAGTTAGTCTTACGTTTGGAGCAAAAAATCCTGGAATTACATGGCGAGCTTAAGCAGGTCCAGAATTTAGCAAACCTCTCCCTTACTCTCAATGTTCCCGACCTCAACCAGCAAAACTCGACCACCCAGAACCAAATACCACCGCAAAACACACAACAGAATCCACCACCAAATCCTCCCGCACCACACTAGTATCCTGCACCTCCCCAGAACCTTAACCCGCCACCAGTACCGACCCCTCAACAACACCACCATCATCCAACTCAATACCCGCAAACCACTACTTATCGCACTCCCTAAAATGCACCGCAACCTACTCCCCATCCCTAAAACTCGACCAATGACCACCCATATACCCAAGTTCCAGGAACCCATCAAAGCAATCTGATATATGTGAAAACCTTACCCCATACCCCGTAGCAAACACTATACATACCCAAATCGACTGAGAAGGACCTGCTCATTAAAACATGGTGGAGGAACTCAAGAAGCTCACTGGTAGAGTCCAGAGTGTTGAAGATAGTAAAGGCGTTAAAGGTATAAACTATGAGGACCTATGTATTTAGCCGGATGTGGAACTGCCGGAGGGTTACAAACCTCCCAGGTTCGAAATGTTCAATGGTACTAGTGATCCGCAGGTGCATCTGAGAACATACTGCAACAAGCTTGCAGAAGTGGGGAAGAATGAACAAATCCGCATGAAACTGTTCATGCGAAGCCTTACAGGAGACGCCTTGTCTTGGTATATTAGTCAAAACCCAAAGAAGTGGGTTAGTTGGGTGAGTATGGCGTTAGATTTCATGGATAGATTCAGGTTCAACACAGAAAATGCGCCAGACTTTTTCTACATTCAAACCTCTAGAAGAAGCCGATAGAAACCTTCCACGAATATGCTACTCATTGGAGATCAGAGGCTGCAAAGGTAAGGCCAGCACTTGAAGAAGAACAAATGAACAAGTTCCTTGTTAGATCTCAAGATCCACAGTATTACGAAAGGTTAATGGTCATTGAAAATCACAAGTTCTCCGACACCATCAAGCTAGGAGAAAGAATAGAAGAAGGAATTAAGAATGGGATGGCGACCAATTTCGAGTCACTGCAGGCCACGAATAAAGCTTTGCAATCAAGAGGCATTTCGAAGAAGAAAGAAGAAGTCTCCCCTCACATACCAAGCACCTCCACCCATATATCAACCCTCATCCACAAGATTCCTACACCCCTATAATACTCAACCTGTATATTACCATTCACCTCCATCCGCCCGCCAAAACTACCCGAAGCCACGCCCAAATTTTTATCGCAGACCTCCTAGACAATACACCCAAATTGTTGAACCCATAGACCAATTGTATGAGAGACTGAAGGTCGCTGGTTATGTTACTCCTATTCCTGCTGTTGTTGTGGAAATCTCTCCCAATGGATCAACCCCAACAAAACTTGTGCTTATCATTCAGGCATAAAGGGTCATACCATTGAGGAGTGTCGCACGTTAAAACACAAGATTCAGATGCTGATCAATACTAAGGTCATACAGGCAAAGGAAGCAACACCAAATGTTTGAAACAACCCTCTCCCGGATCACAGAGATGAGGGAGTGAATGTGATGGAAACCGACGAAGAATGGGATCAAGAGGGGTCCATTGGACTCATTTGAGAGGGAGTCCAATGCGCCATTTGAAGTCAAGGTAACTACACCCATGCGCCATTTGAAGTCAAGGTAACTACACCCTTCACTGTGATAGTAGCTCCAACACCATCTTATAAGTCTGATGTCGTCCCGTGAGATTATGTTGCGGAGGCAAGAAGAAAGAGAAAAGCAAAAATGGAGGAAACAGGTACCGCGCAAGGTATGACTAGAACTGGCAGAGTACATACACCTGAGAATCTGGGAGGAAGGAAGATGCACCTAAGCCGCCTGTTGTCGAGACTGGCACTGATTATTTTTGGAGGAAGATACAAGCAAGTGAGTACTCTGTTGTTGACCACTTGAACAAAACTCCTTCTCAGATATCCATCTTATCACTGCTGCAAAACTCAAATGTGCACAAGAATGCTTTGATGAAGGTGTTAAGTGAAGCTTATGTACCCACCATCATCACTAGTGGAGACACGGCTAACATGGTCGGACAAGTATTGGAGAGCCACAAAATCACTTTTCACGAAGATGAATTACCACTAGAAGGACTGAGTCATAACAGGGTGTTGCACATCACGGTGCAATAAGATAAGTTCATCAACAGGGTCTTGATAGATGGAGGTTCAAGTCTCAATATATGTCCATTGACCACTCTAAAGAGACTAGGTAAAGGCCTGCATGAGATACGAATGGGAAGCATGAATGTGAAGGCGTTTGATAGATCTCAAAGAGCCACCATTGGAGAAATCAACCTCAGTCTACAGATGGGTCCGACTTGGTTTGATGTCGAGTTCCAAGTGCTAGACATATCTGCTACTTAAAATCTATTATTGGGACGACCATGGATACATGCCACCGGGCAGTGGCTTCAACTCTGCACCAAGCTGTGAAGTTAGAGTGGAATCATCGGGAGGTGATCATCCATGGAGATGGAAGCAATCCCATCTACACCAACCAGGCCATTCCGGTCATCGAAAACAGAAAGAAGCTGGGTGGAGAAACATACCATCATATTGAAGGAGTCAACGCAATTGAAAAGGACCGATGGTGAAGCAACAAGATAGAAAGCATACTGTTGTGACGAGGTATGAACCCAGCAAGGGTCTCGGCAAAAAGCTTCAAGAGATCACCAAACTCGTACAACAACTGTACCATGGCACAACTTTCGGACTCGAATATGAATACACATGGTAAGAATACCAGGATTGGACGCCACCATGGCGTGCTCCTTATTATCCACTGGAACAACCCGTACCACCTCTGCACCAGACATTCCATCAGGCTGACATAATGTGGGGCTCTGAGGAAGATGAGGTTTTGGCTGGTATGAGGAAGTTGTCCTAGATGAAGAAGACATGGATTGCAGTGCAATTGTTGAAGAGGAGGAGGAGGAAGACCTTACCATCCAAACCATGGAAGAAAGAGCTGCTCTCAAGAACTAGACCACTACACCATCCCGGGCCCGTCGAGTTCCTGGGTAGCCTGGCAAATTAGCATGAATTATTTTCAAGTAGTTTTGAGCACTTGAGACATTTTTCAGTATTTTGTCTTGAAATAATTACTCGAGCCATCGAGTCATACTTGTTGACGTTTTAAAAGTTTTATTAATGCATTACTACTTCTTATATTTATTATTATCTTTCTACATTTCTTTTCAGCATAATTATTACATATGCTGATGAACCTACGATTGTGACATGTAATGAGACAATGCAATATAAGGACAGTGATTCAGAGGATCTGGAAGATGATATAATGCCTGAGGAAATCATCAAAGAAGTAGAGAACTTTGAAAACTAACCAAAGTCTAATTTGGAGGAAATTGAGGCTGTCAACTTAGGGGATTCTGAAACAATCAAAGAAACTCGTATAAGCATTCATCTATAACCATCAGAGAAAGAAGAGTATATTAGATTCCTAAAAGACTATGAAAAAGACATCTTCGCATGGTCCTACGACGATATGACTGGTTTAAGCGCATCCATAGTAGCTCACAAACTACCCACTAATCCTATGTGTCCACCTGCAAAGATGAAGCTTAGAAAGTTCAAGCCAGATATGAGTTTGAAGATAAAAGAGGAGGTCACCAAGAAAATCAAAGCCAAGGTTCTTCGAATAGTCGAATACCCGACTTGTTTGGCCAACATTGTGCCAGTACCGAAGAAATATGAGAAAGTTAGAGTATATGTCGATTACCGAGACCTGAACAGGGAAAGTCCTAAAGATGATTTCCCGTTGCCCAACATATATACTGATTGACAATTGTGCCAAGCATGAGCTCCAATCCTTTGTGGATTGCTTCACAAGATACCATCAGATCTAGATGGATGAAAAGGATGCCGAAAAGACAGCCTTTATCACACCATGGGGAATATACTGCTACAAAATATGGTTCGAAGAATGCTGGGGCCACCTACATAAGGGCCATGACGACTATCTTCCACGACATAATACACAAGGAAATAGAGGTATATGTGGATGATGTTATCATCAAATCTAAAAGGAGTTCGGATCACATAGCATATTTGAAGAAATTTTTCGACCAACTTCGAAAATAACAATTGAAGTTGAATTCTGAAAAATGTGCACATAAGCTCAAAAGGTAATGACCAATCCGGTGTGACTATGATAGGAGCTGTGGTGAGCTTCTTTTTCAGCTCTTCAAAAGCAGCGAGGCATTTTTCATCAAAGACAAACTTGGTATCTTTCTCTAAGAGTTTACACATTGGGTGTGTAATCTTTGAGAAATCTTTTATGAACCTTCTGTAGAATCCCGCATGCCCCAGAAAGCTACGGACACCTTTAACTGATGTGGGGGGAGGGAGCTTGGAGATGATCTCAATCTTTGCTTTATCCACCTCAATACCATGTTTGGAGATTTTGTGCCCCAAAACAATACCTTCATCCACCATAAAGTGGCATTTTTCCCAGTTTAATACAAGGTTTGTTTCTTCGCATCGTTTTAACACTGTCTTGAGATTTTTCAAGAATTGCTCAAATGTTTCCCGACTACCGAGAAATCATCCATATCGAGGAAATCTTCCACCATATCCGAAAAAATCGACATCATGCACCGCTGGAATGTAGCTGGACCATTGCATAAGCCGAAGGGCATTCGACTGAAGGCAAATGTCCCATACGGGCAGGTGAACGTTGTCTTCTCCTGATCTTCCAGAGCAATATTTATCTGATTGTACCCGGAGTATCCGTCAAGGAAGCAGTAAAAGGACTTTCCAGCTAGCCTATCAAGCATTTGATCAATAAAAGGCATAGGGAAGTGATCCTTGCACGTGGCACTGTTGAGCTTCCTGTAATCCATGCATACTCGCCATCCAGTTATGGTTCGTGTTGGAATCAGCTCATTTTTTTCATTCTTGACCACGGTCATACCTCCTTTCTTTGGCACACACTGTACTGGACTCACCCACGAGCTATCGGCAATCGGGTAAACAACTCCTGCATCCAACCATTTTATTATCTCTTTCTTCACCACTTCTTGCATTGATGGATTTAGCCTTCTCTGGTGCTCCACACTTGGTTTTGTTCCTTTTTCAAGTTGAATCTTGTGCTCACAGATTCCTGCTGGAATACCCCGGATGTCCGCGATCGTCCATCCGATTGCCTGTTTGTGTTCCTTCAGAACTTGCAGCAACTGTTCTACCTGCACATCATTCAACAAAGAAGACACAATTACTGGTAAAGTGTTATTCAAGCCAAGAAATTTATACCTCAAATGCGACGGAAGTGGCTTGAGCTCTAATTTAGGTGGTGCAATAATGGAAGGCTTTGCTGGAGGTGTGGCTCGATTCTCCAAATCTAAGGACAGTTTTGGTGGAGTATAAGAATAAGAACCACGACCTTCTAACGCATTCACCGACTCCATGAACCCATCCAGGTCTTTGTCATCAAAAGTCACCAATATGGCTGCTAGTGCCTCACCGAAACATTGTTCTTCCATTTTCATCTCCACGGCTTCATCAACTTCATCAATAATACTGATTAATGAAATATTCTCATACTCGGTTGGCATCTTCATTCCCTTACTAGCTTGGAAGGTGACTTCTTCATTATTTACCCGGAACTTAATTTCATTGCGCTCCGAGTCCATAAGAGCTTGTCCAGTCGCTAAGCAAGGTCTTCCCAGTATAATGGGGATTTCCTTGTCTACAGCACAATCAAGAATCACAAAATCAGCTGGAATATTAAACTTTCCAACTTTCACAATTACATCATCCACGATACCAACTGGTCTCTTGATAGATCGGTCAGCCATTTGCAACCTTATGCTTGTTGGCCTCGGCATTCCTAACCCAGCTTGTTTGTAGATGGCTAGAGGCATTAGATTAATACTAGCTCCATTGTCACACAACGCCTTAGCAAAATCGCGTACTCCAATAGTACACGGAATAGTGAAAGCTCCTGAGTCCTCTTTCTTTTGGATAGGATTGGTGGCTATGATAGAACTGACCCTGTGAGTCACATTTACCACCTCAATCCTGGTGGTTCTCTTTTTCGTAATCAAATCCTTCAGATATTTGAAAAATCCAGGCATTTCTTGAAAGGCCTCTAAGAAAGGTATATTAACTGATAGTTGTTTGAGAATGTCGTAAAACTTCTCAAACTTGCTGCTATCAACTCTCCTTGCAAGTCTCTGAGGAAAAGGGGGAGGAGGTCGAAGAATTGGCGGAAGAACGGTTGGTGTTTCTTCTGCCTTATCCTTCACCCCTTCTTGAGTTTCATCTGTGTTCACTACAATATCTGGATTCTCACCTACCTCAGCAACATTATCTCTTTCAATTTCAGCCTCTTTCTGAAGCTCTTCAGCTTCATCTCTGCCTTGTAATGTCTTACCACTCCTAGTCGTGACAACCATGATATGAGCAGTTGGGCCACTTCCACTTCCTTTCGGATTTGCAATCGTGTCGCTAGGAAGTGTTCCTTTTTGTTGTGGATATTGCTCACGAGAAAGGTCCCTCATTTGCAATTCCAACTTTTGGATCGCTGTTGTGTGGGAGCCAACCAATTCAGTCATGTTTTTCATGGACGTGTCTAACTTCTCTTGGTTCTGTAATATCCTCTCGAGCATACTCTCCAATTTAGATTCACTTGAGGATCCCTGATTCTGATAGTGCCCTTTCGGAGGAACATAGGGGTTGGAACTTCGATTTGGAAAATGATTACTGTTGTTCCAATTTCCCTGACTAGGGCCAGTTTGATCATTCCGTCATTGTTGGGAACCTTGCCCTTGCGGGTTTGGTCTCTAATGATTTTGTGTTGCTTGGCTCTGGTAAGGTTGCCTTTGATAACCTCCATGAGTATTATTGACAAAATTCGCCTCTTCATATTCTTCACCTTGCATTGATTGCACATTCTCCACTACATTGATTTTTTTCTTCTGATTTTCTGTGAACAACTTTGTCAAGACATTCACATTAGTGGCAAGTTCAGCAATTTACTTGGTCTCGTTCTTGGTTTTCTTTGATCAAGTTATTCATCGAAGGAGACCCAATTGTAATACCACCTGTAGTATCCTCAGAATGCCAATCTTGATTATGCTTAGCCATCTTGTCCAAAATCTGCGTGACTCTAGCGAAGGTCTTATCCATGAACGAACCAGCAGCAGCATTCTTCGCTATCGATTGGTTCATAGGGTCCAAACCCATGTAGAACTTTTCCAGCAAAATGGAGTCTGGAAAATCGTGGTTTGGCTACCTCACCAAATACAATTTGAACCTCTCCCACGCTTCGTGCAGCTGTTCACCCGGTAGTTGTTTGAAGAAAAATATCTTGTCCCGGAGTTCAGATTTCTTGCTCTATGGAAACCAATTTGACAAGAATGCCCGGACCAGCTCAGGCCATGAACAGATGGAATTTGGAGGAAGGTTTTGAAGCCATCTCCTCGCATCTCCAGCCAACGAATACTTAAAGCATCTGAGCCNTTTCTAGTCACTTTTCCATCATAGGGTGCCCACTCCCTAGTTTATTTTATTTTAGACATAGGGTCTTCACTACCTCGTCACTTTTCCAACATAGGGTCCTATTCCCTAGTTTATTTCATTTTAGACATAGGGTCTCCACTCCCTAGTTGATGATATTTTAAACATAGGGTCTCCACTCCCTAGTCTCTTTTCCAACATATGGCTACACTTCATTGATGAAATTTTAGACATAGTGTCTCTAATCTCTAGTCGCTTTTCCAACATGGGGTCTCCACTCCCTAGTTAATTTTATTTTAGATATAGTATCTTCACTCCCTAGTCGCTTTTCCGACATAGGGTCCCAATTCCCTCGTTGATTTTGTTTTAGACTTAGGCTCTCAATTCCCAAGGCGCTTTTCCATCATAGGGTCTCCACTCCCTAGTTGATTTTATTCTAGATATTTGGTCTCCACACCCTAGTCTCTTTTCAAACATAGGGTCTCCATTCCTTAGTTTATGATATTTTAGACGTAGGGTCTCCACTCCCTAGTCGCTTTTTCAATATTGGGTCCCCACTCACTAGTTGATTTTATTTTAGGCATTGGGTCGCCAATCCCTACTCTCTTTTCCTACATTGGGTCCCACTCACTAGTTGATATTACTTTAGATATAGGGTCTTCACTCCCAAGTCGCTTTTGAATCATAAGGTCTCTACTCCCTAGTTGATGATATTTTAGACATAGGGTCTCCACTCCCGAGTCGCTTTTCTAGCATAGGGTCTCCACTCTCTAGTTTATTTTATTTTAGACATAGGGTCTCGACTGCCTAGTCTCTTTTGCAACATTGGTTCTCCACTCCCTAATTGATTTTATTGAGGACATAGGGTCTCCACTCCCGAGTCGCTTTTCCAGCATAGGGTCTTCACTCCCAAATTGATTTTATTTTAGACATAGGGTCTCCACTCCCTAGTTTCTTTTCCTTTATAGGACCTCCACTCCCTAGTTGATGATATTTTAGACATAGGATCTCCACTACCTAGTCGCTTTTCCAACATAGGGTCCCCACTCCCTAGTTTATTTCATTTTAGACATAGGGTCTCCACTAACTACTCACTTTTCCAACATAGGGTCTCACTCCCTAGTTTATTTAATTTTAGACATAGGGTCTCCACTCCCTAGGTAATGATATTTTAGACATACGGTCTCCATTCCCTAGTCGCTTGTCAAAATAGGGCCTCTACTCCTAGTTGATGATATTTTAGACATAGGGTATCCACTCCCTAGTCCCTTTTCTAATATAGGGTCTCTACTCCCGAGTTGCTATTATTTTATTCAAAGGTTCTCAACTCTCTCGTCTCTTTTCCAACATAGGGTTTCTACTCCCTAGTTGATTTTATTTTAGACATAGGGTCTGCCCTTCCTAGTCATTTTTCCAACATAGGGTCTCCACTCCCTAGTTGATAATATTTTAGACATAGGGTATTCACTTGATCCGCTCAAATTGCACCTTAACAATAGTGTAAGCGATCGATGTCAAATATTGTAACCCAACGAGGTTGGGGTCGAATCCCACAGGGAATAGGCGTGAAACAATTATCCGATTAATGCAATACTGTACTTAGTCGTAATTCGATCAAGTAGCCAAATAGAGTAAATCAATATTGAGTATGTAAAGAAAAGTAAACTAATAGTTGCAGTTCGAAAGTAATTTGAAAGTAAAAATATGAATTTGAGATACTAAGGTTGTGTTCCCCCTAATGTAGTAGAATGTATTGATATTGATATTGAAGTCCGCTCTTGATATGCGATCGGTTCTTATTACCGTGTTATCCACTATTTCCCAACACTTAGATAACGTATCCTCTCATGATCCTCCCGAATACTAAAGAGTCAAAATTAAGAACACCCAATCGTTCGCCAAATTGAAATCTACTTATTCCTAAGTGATTTCGTTAAACAAGGTTTAAAGCCTTGAATTCTTGTTATTTATCTCTACCAAACTCTATCTCACTTTTCCAAGATACAATAGCGTAAATTGGCACTCGTTAATGTTTGCAACCACTAACGATTAAATTAAGAACAAGAGATAAATAAATATCAAGCTTCTTTCGAAATTGGAATCAATATCAACCTTTCAATAACATTCTACCCATCTAGGGTTCACAACCTCAGTATTAGAGTTTAGCTACACATGTTGAAAACTAAAGAACGAAGGAGAATAATTGAATTTATCTTACAACAATATCGAATTATCAGTTTTAATCACCCAAGAACTTCTCTCAATTTGAAAATAATCAAAAGCAGTACTTTGCACTTTGAATTCTGACAAGTCTCCCTTCACACAACCCTAGAAAAGCTATTTATAGAGGCCCAAAATCCGAGGGGAGCAGCAGTTAAGTTTGACCTAGTTGCACATTTGCGATCGCATTCCTGTCGCAGAGCAGGAATGCGGTTCGCAAAATCTTCACGTTTCATCGCAGATCATACTCGTCAGTTTCCCTCTCGTCGCATCTGAAAATGCGGTTCGCATATTGGCTCTGCGATCGCAGAATGCGATCGCAATCTCCACTCTATTTTTCACCTCAGACTCTGTTCGTGTCTGCGATGATAATGCGGTTAGCATTCCTGTTTTGCGGTCGCATTTGCGACCGCATTCTCAACTTGAAATTTGGCTTGAAGTTCTGTCTGCCTATGCGATCTTCTTGCGACTTCTGCGACTCGCATAGCAGTTTTGCGGTCGTAGAATTGAACCTGCTATACTCTTGAACTCTTTTCTTGCCTTTGGACAGCTTTTTGGACTTCTTTTCATGCTTCTGGGTCTCTTCCCTCAATATACTGAAATTACACTAAAACTAAGTAAATATCATGATAATTAACAAGTAGAACAAGTAAAACTCTAAACAAATAGTATCAAAATATGCCGAAATTACTCGGCACATCAGGAGTCCCTGCTGGAAAGTTGTAAGGATTTATCGTCAGTCACCAAGGTACTAAGTTAGACCCATCAAAAGTCAAAGCTATCCAGGACTTGCCGCCTCCAAAGAATAAGAAAGATGTGATGAGTTTTTTAGGGCGCATCAATTACATCAACTGCTTCATAGCACAATCAACCATGATATGTGAGCCGATCTTTAGAATGCTGAGGAAAGATGCTGCAACAAGATAGTGAAGAATGCCAGAAGGCCTTCGACAAAATCAAGGAGTATTTATCCAAACTTCCCGTGTTGGTCCCACTAGAACCATGAAGACCTCTGCTGCTTTATTTGTCCATGTTAGATGGGGCTATTGGTTGTGTTCTGGGACAACATGATGAAACTGGAAGAAAGGAGAAGGCGATATATTATCTTAGCAAAGAAGTTCACACCTTATGAAGCCCAGTACTCTTTGGTGGAACGCACCTGCAATGTTTTGACATGGATAGCTCAGAAGTTGAGATATTATTTTTGTGCATACACTACATATCTCATATCAAGGATGCCTCCGCTAAAATACATCTTTCATAAATCCATGCCTACGGGTAAGTTAGCAAAGTGGAAAATATTGCTGAGTGAGTTCGGCATCATCTATGTAACTCAGAAGGCAGTCAAAGGGCAAGCATTGGCGGATCACTTGGCAAAAACTCCTGTAGACGGAGAATATGAACCATTGAAAACGTATTTTCTCGACGAGGAGGTATCATTTATAGTAGAAGATATTACCGAGGCATACGATGGTTGGAGGATGTTCTTCGACGGAGCAGCAAACTTCAAAGGACTAGGTATCGAAGCTATCTTAGTATCATAAACCGGTCAACACTATCCGGTATCCGCGAAACTTAGGTTTCCATGCACCAACAATATGGAAAAAATATGAGGCCTGCATACCATTGACATGAACATTCAAGAGCTGCTGGTAATCGGAGATTCAGATCTTTTAGTGCACCAGGTTCTAGGGGAATGGGCTATGAAGAACACCAAAATATTGCAATATTTGCACTGTGTACAAGAGCTAATCAAGAGGTTCACAAGGATAGAATTCAAACATGTTCCAAGGATTCAGAATGAGTTCGCAGATGCATTAGCCACTTTGTCTTCCATGATAAAACACCCAAACAAGAATTTCATCGATCCTAAATAGGAACTCATAAGTATCCAGCTTATTGTGCTCATGTTGAAGAAGAGATTGACGGAAATCCATGGTTCCATGACATCAAGGAGTATTTGGAAAAGGGAGAATACCCAGAGAGTGCTACCCATACTCAAAAGCACACGCTTTGCAGATTAGCCAACCATTTCTTTCAAAGTGGAGGAATTCTGTATAGAAGGACTCCTGACTTGGGATTACTGCGATATATCAATGCCAAGGAGGTATCTAGATTGCTCGAGGAAAAACATGCCGGAACCTGCGGGCTCCACATGAACGGTTTTGTTTTGGCCAAGAAAGTATTAAGAGCAGGGTATTTCTGGATAACTATGGAAACGGACTACATCAAGTATGTTCAAAGGTGTCCCCAATGCCAAATACATGCTGACATGATATGAGTACCACCTAACCAACTTAATGCAACAAGTTTGCCCTGGCCTTTCTCCGCTAGGGGTATGGATGTCATCAGACCAATCGAACTCGCTGCTTCAAATGGGCATAGGTTCATTCTGGTGGCCATAGACTACTTCACAAAATGGGTTGAAGCCGCATCGTATAAAGCTGTAACTAAGAAGGTTGTAGCAGATTTTGTTCGGAACCGCATCGTTTGTCGATTTGGGGTACCAGAGTCAATCATTACTGATAATGCCGCCAATCTCAATAGCGATTTGATGAAAGCCATGTGTGAAACATTCAAGATCAAGCATCGGAACTCTACAGCATACATGCCGCAAATGAACGAAGCAGTAGAAGCCGCCAACAAGAACATCAAGAAGATATTGAGGAAAATGGTAGACAGTTACAAACAATGGCATGAGAAGATACCATTTTTCTTTACTCGAGTATCATACCACAGTTCGTACATCAACTGGGGCAACTCCCTATTTACTGGTTTTTGGTACTGAAGCTGTTATTCCCGCCGAAGTGGAAATCCCTTCCTTAAGAATCATACAACAAGCCAAGCTCAGCGATGCGGAATGATACGAAGCCGTTATGAACAACTAGCTTTTATTGATGGAAAAAGAATGAACTTGGTATGTCACGATCAACTCTACCAGAATAGAATGGCAAAAGCTTTCAACATAAAGGTCAGGTCGAGGCAATTCACGCTAGGGCAGTTGGTACTAAAGCGAATCTTCCCACATCAGGATGAAGCAAAGGAGAAATTCTCACCCAAGTGGCAGGGCCCTTACATGGTTCACCGGGTGTTAACAAGAGGAGCACTTATACTTGCAGAAACGGATGGAGAGATTTGGCCAAAACCCATTAATTCATACACAGTCAAGAGATACTATGTTTAAGATTATGTTTGCACTTTCTATTTGATGTAACTGAACTATGCTTGAGCTGATTCCCGTTTAAGAGGGGATACATAGGCACTGTGGGTTCAGTCACATCATAATAAAATCTTCATTTTTCCTATGGTCAGAAATTGAGGCAATTTATCGAGTTTGCTCGATCTCATCACGTTTGGAATCGCCAAGGAATGTGTTTCCAGAAGTATGTATTTAAACTGGGGCAGAATTTTGAGGAGGATCCTCAAAATTCCGAAGCAAGGAGGTTGCAACATCTCAAAATGTGTCACAATCACCAGTTCATCAAAATTATTTGATCTCGTACATTATCTCACATATTTCAAATAACTATATTTCTACAAATAATTTTTCAAAAGCATGCATGTTCTTCGAAAATTTCATTTCTGTGGCAGCTAGATGTTACCCAAGGTGACTCAAGTAGGGCCTCAGGACAAGAGTAAAGGCGAAGCAAGGAATCAAGAGCACGAACCAACCTTTCCCCCGCAAAACTCACGATTTTTCTTTGGATGCAGGCACAATGAGCATAACAGGAACGTCTGCAAATACATACACACAACAGGATCACTATTTTCATAACGACGAAAGTCGCTAAACGCAAGCACATCAAGCTAAGAAATGCTTTATCCTCTCGCATTTAGTCATCCTTTTTCTTGCATAGGGTTAAGCATTTCCCCATCATTGCATAAAGCCAAGCACTGCCTTTCTTTGCATAAGACTAAGCATTATCTCCACACCTTGCATGAGGCTAAGCACTGCCTCCATTGTTGCATAAGGCTAAACACTGCCTTCCTTTGCATGAGATAAACATTGTCTCCGCTCCTTGCATAGGATTAAACATTGCCCTCACCTTGCACGAGGCTAAGCACTGGCTTTCTTTGCATGAGACTAAGCATTGTCTCCATACCTTGCATGAGGCTAAGCATTGCCTTCATTATTGCATACGGCTAAACATTGCCTTCTTTGCATTGTCTCCATCCTTTGCATAAAGCAATGCCCTCATATCATACAAGACTAAGTCTTGTCTTATCTCGTCCTCGCATATGACTAAGCATCACTTGTTTCCTCTATTAATTGATCGATATCGCCACATCTTTGCATTTCATAGGCTGAAACATCGCCACATTGTTCAAAGGTGTCATAGTCCGAAGGCATCATCCTCATAGCCCAAGGAAACTATTTCATGGCCTGCGAATCCCTTATTATACGCTTCATGGCCCAAGACATCATGGTCTAAGGACATCATCCTTATCGTCCAAAGACAACCTTCATGATCCGAAGGGAATTTGCATCAAGTTTAAATTTTCGCAATAACTTATATATATTCGCGTGCATTGTGTTTTAAGTTTTTGCAGGTAACTCGGGAGATAACCCTTCTACAAACAGGAGCAATTTTCGCTCCGGTTTCTGTTCACAACGATCACATCCCTGGCTATCTCAAACGTAACCAACGACTATTAATTGATTGCCCTTCTTGTCCTATAACCGCTCAAATAATCGTCTTATATATCCATAACGTTCAAAATTGCATCTATAGCTCCACCTAAACTAATCTGTTACCTGCGACACTACCCTCTTATAATAACTCCATCGGTTTCGTTCGCTGTTGGATCCAGAACTAGACGCGACCTGATTCCCGCAGTACCAGGGATATGTAGGAAACTCAAGACTAGGGTTTGACCCCCATTTCTTTTAAAAATACATCATTCCTCACTCAATTCGGACAAAATTGGTCATCATTTTCTTTACCCCATAACTCTCATCATTCTCGGGTAAAGAGAGGCAGCTTATGATACCCAATTTTGTCCTTATATTTTTCAAATAAGTATATATACTTTCAAAATGTCATTTTGCATCATTACCTAATTTACAAGAGTTATACAAGTATTTTCTACAATTTTCCATCATTTTTAGAGCTTTAAAAATTGATTTCTTTGCATTTAAATTACTTGATTATTTATTAATTATCTCTTTAAATTATTTTGAGATGACTTAATCATATAAATTTATTATTTTTATCCACATATAGGTTTCATAATATTCTACCTCATTTTACATAATTATATTAGTATTTGTTGGCTATTTACACAATTTTGCAACAATAGCCTATGTGATATGCATAATTACATTTTTCTCACATTTTTTTCCCAAATAGCATGTTTATATTTTGTAACGTTAAATTATTATTTTCAATCACTTTGTTGCACAAGGGATATCTTATTATCTATTAAATAGTTTTATAAATAATTTTATAAATAATTTTCGTATATTTTAATTTGTAGCCCAATTTTAAGTTACTTTCGGACCAAAATCAAGGCCCAAACACCTGACACAATACCCCACGTTGCCCTGGCCCAAACCAAACGACCTTTTTTTATTTCAACCCGTTCGTAATCCATTTACTCGACCTGCTTTACTTCCCTTTCATCATGGCCATTGATCTCAGATGATCAACGGTCCATAATAATCCTTACCCTTTCCTTATACCCTTTTACCCTGAAATCCTAACCCATTTCCCTCACCCAGCCACCCCTCTGAGATCAACGGCCCATAATAATCCTTACCCTTTCCTTATACCCTTTTATCCTGAAACCCTAACTCATTTCCCTCATCCAGCCACCTCTGCATTCTCTCATCTCCACTCTCACAATAACCCTAGTCGACCATAGAGATCCCTTCTTATTCTTTCCTTATACGCGTCCATACGCGGGTTCACTTACCTTTCTTGCTACTATTGCTCGTTTTATGGTAACTTTCATTACCATTTCACTTATGGCAAGCCATATCCTCAGAAATCCGGCTTTGATTCTATGGTTCTTAGTGCTATTGTTGTTCTATGCACTGGAGAAGAGAAAATCCCTCTTGTATATGGTATATCTCTATTGATTTCCCCACGATTAGGGCTTTTGAATTATTTGCCCTAAGTTCGACTCCAACTAGGGTTTGGATTTCGATTTTTCTTTTGCTGGTCCTATTAAAGATTGCATGCGATATTTTCTTTCTTGATTTAGGTTTAATTGATTGTTCTCCTTATTTGTCCATCTTAATTTGAATACTATATAAACCCCTACCCAATTTCCCCTTTGGAAGGACCTTAGATTGAAGTTAACTATTGTTACTTTCTTATTCTCTCATTCTATATACTATTCTGAAATTTGAGACATTAGCTGACTGAAAGCCAAGGCCGCCGGAAATTCGATTGTTGCTCTTTCTCAGTGCGAGCACTGCCAGGGGTTCACTTGAAACCCTTGGAACTCTGACGCACTGCGATTTTGGGTGTTGCTTTGCTTTTGCTATTGATGATTAAAGTACTGCTGGAAATTATTCTTCTTACTTACTTATCTGTTAATTTGTAACTGGTAAGTACCTTGACTCTTGTAATTCTATTTTGAGTTGTGGTCATGACCTGAATCTATGCTTGTTCGAATTTTCTGAACCTTTGTGATTACAACATGTTGTTGCCTTTGTTTCCAATCCTATCTATTTCAAAGCTAGCTTATAGTCCTGTATTCTTTAGCATCTAAAATTTCTTAAATCCTGCAATTGGATATCTGCCCACTGTATACATATTTCGACCATCTTGAACCTACTTAGTCCACTATGTCTATGCACACGTAAGTTTCCTATGTATGTTGCTTGCTCATATTCATGTATTGTTCTGAACTATTGTATTAAAATTTTGGGGGTACTTACTCATGCTCGGATTTTGCTCGACTATACTTCTCTATGCTAAGTCATTTAAGCATAACTTACTATTTGATCATGTCTGTATTCTAAACCCTTCATACAAAGCATACTACTCGTGAACCCCAGTCCTCATTATTGTTGCTTGTTTTACTACCATCCTGTTTTGTACACTCATATCTGCTAATGCTAGGATTGCTCAAGTTTAATGCCTATGGATCTTTGATGTGCAAAATTGAACTTGCTATATGTAATCAATTTGTATTAAACACTTATTTGCTGACTAGTTGTGGTGTTGAGTTTGTAATAATGTTGACCCTGAGTTTCTGTATTAGGTTTCTTTAGTAATACCTCTACTTGTCCTGAATTGGTCTACAACTCTTAGTTATGCCCTGCCTTGAATCCTTATGAAGAGCGTAATGATATCTACCCCAAATGGGAGTCTCTCGAACATGTCATTATCATTTTTTATTCCATGTTCAACTCCTTGCTTTGTGGATTCATGATTCTTATAACTACTCGGGTGCATCCTAAGAAATCCATGCTTTGAACTTCTTTGCCTCACCTATGTGCTCATTGTAAGGTTTTTATACCTATATGTAGTCACCCCTAAAGTGACACTTAGAAAACCTTTTTGCTGATGATTGTAATAATGGGAATCCATGTGTCTTTGCCTGAACCCTGAGCTATTTGAATGATGCGCCTTATATCCCCATGTTCCTGTTATTCGCTAATAGGTAAGCAAGGCAATTGTTTTCATGTTTGGGGCCTGGCTTATTGGGCTATGTGCATTATTGGATCTAAGCATTGATCAAATGGGATTGCAAGCCTGGATATCGAGCATGTTCGATATGCAAGAGTACGGCTGGTGAAGGCCTGAAGGGCATTGCTGTGTTAGTTTTGTACTTGTGATGGGCTTGTAAATGTTGTATTTGGGTAGCCCTACTAAGTTTGTATTTGTTTTATTGTTCTAACTTGGCCTGTAATAATTTGTAAACAACAGCCGCAGTATTAATGAATAGGGGATATTCTAATACTTGTATGAATGGGTAGAAAACTTGCCTCTAGGATCTGCGTGATCGATTTGCTATTTTGTTCAATATGCCTATATGTTATTTAGTTGCATATGTCGTACAGTGATAGAAATCATGTCTATAAGGATCACACACATTGCACTTAATTTGTCTTACATGGGTACTTTATTCAAAGCATGTTAGTTTAAGTAATTGCTGCACTTATTTCCGTATCTGCTGCTGAATGCTTTAGACAGCATGTCTATAATGATCGAACGCTTTACTTAATAAACAACATGCCTATAGGACACTATAAAACACGCCTTTGGTATACTCATTTAGATATCATACCTATAGGATTAACTAATTAATTAGCTACTTCTGTTATTTTCCTTTATACTGCCTTATTTAGATGATATGCCTATAAGGATAAAGTGTTACAAAATCAAGTCTAATTATCAACTATTAGAAATCCTGCCTATAGGATATTTGCACCCGCCTAGAAAGCATACCTATAGGGATAAAGCATTTAAAATCAAGTCTAATTGTCAATCGTTAGAAAACCTGCCCATGAGATGTTTATTTGACGACTTCACTGCCTATTTACACAAAAGATTAGATATCATGTCTATAGGACTTGCAACACTCTACTTTTCCCATACGTTAGAAATTACAGCACAACCTATATAATACTGTAATCCAGAATCACATAGAAATCATGCCTATAGGACTCAACGATTCTAACACGTCATAATGCCATATATTGCCTAACCAGAAATCTATCTGCGTGTTTTTCCTTCTTATGTGTGGAGGTTACTTGAGCCCCTGTTATAGCAGTTATGTGCAGTCCTATCTAGTTTGATTGTCACCTAGTTTTATCATTTTGAGCAACTGAGTTGAGTCTAGAACTACCAAATAGCAAGTCTAAAGCTTCCTGGACCCTAGGCATGGGACGGGTAGCGCACGCATAGGGCACGACTTAGAATTGAATTTGAATGATTTTAAGTAAACAACTCAACATAGTAATCGGGTAGCAGGAGATGATAGTCTGTGCCCGCTGAATAATATAAGCAACTCCTACCTAAAGGAAGTTGCAAAGTATTATTTTTTTTGCACGGGGTGATCCTTTAGGCTAAAAACCTTAGGACCCCCCTTTTCCCTTATATGCTTGCTAAAAGGATTTAGTCATAAAACATAGACCGACGCAATTGTAATCCTTGTGATATTTAAAACTTGTACCAATTATTCATACAGTTTAATAATATTTTTCCTTACACTGGTTTACCTTATAATAGGACTTTCAACTTTTATATCTTTCTTTACTTATATGCTCGCCTAGTTTAATCATATAATCCACATAGTGTAAAATTTGGCCGGGAACTACAGTTGTGGACCTCGAAGAGTGCCTAACACCTTCTCTTTGAGGTAATTTGAGCCCTTATACGATCTTTGGTGGCGCTGACTAGTTAAACAGAGTTATTTGCAAATAGGTTCCCTAGTGCACCTTAAAAATCGTTAGGTGGCGACTCTTCTCTTTTAACACCCTCATTTAAAAGAGTTGTCACACGTCGAAAATCGCTTTCGCGAGAAAACGGGGCGCAACAGCATCGGCTTCATTTCGACAGTCATTTCAAGCCCAAGTATTAATTCTTGATATTCAGCAATGTTGTTAGAGCAGAGTTGGGTCAACATAAAAGAGTAGGGTAGAACTTCACCTTGAGAAGTGAAAAATACTACACCAGCACCAGCTCCTCCGCGATGTGCAGCACCATCAAAGTATATCTTCCATGGAGGTTGAACTTCAATGACCATTGTGTCCTCATTAGGTAGTTCATCAGTTAGCTCCCAATCATCAGGTATAGAGTGATACGCCAAGAAGTCCGCTAATGCTTGTCCTTTTACAGCCTCTTAATGGACGTACACAATCTCGAATTGTTGAAATTGGAGGTACAATCTCGCTAGTCAATCACTAAGAACAGGTTTTGACATCACGAACTTGACGGGATTTGCTTTAGAAATAAGACGAACAACCTGAGATCCCTAAAGTCAACGCACACTCGAATCTGGCCATTCTTCTTTCTTACAGGGACAATACTTGAAACCCATGTTGAGTATTTAACTTCACGAATAAATCCAGCTTCGATGAGTTTGTTAGCTTCGGTTTCAATCAGGGGAACCAAGTCCGGCCTAAAGTGCCTTTGAGGTTGCTCAATAGGACGAGCGCCATTCTTGACCGCAAGGAGATGGACTGCTACTTTAGGGTCCAAGCCAAGCATCTCTTTGTAACTCCAGGCAAAGACATCCCTAAACTCCTTGAGTAACTCATATAAGTGCTTTCTTCATCAACTTCTAGTAAAGCACTTAGGTATGTGGGTCTTGGTTCTTCATCAGTGCCAAGGTTAACCTCTTTTAAGGCATCAACTATTGTCTTCATCTCTTCTTCAAGTTCAGCTGGAGCATCTTTCGCATCTTTATCTTCTTAAGGGTCCCCGTCGTTGAAGGATATGTGGTAACATGGTGAAACATCCTCGAATCTCTCATCATCCTCCCTTAGAGATGAAACACCATTCTCACCTTGTGCAGTAACATGATACAAAGAACCCACACTTTCCTCGTCTTCATCATGTTCCTTAGTGTAGACCACAGTATATGGATTTACCTTCAGTACATCTTTACATAAAACCACAATTTTTGTTAGTCGCCTCATTCTAGAAGGAACCAAACTTTGGAAATTCTTAGAGATCTTCTAGATTCTAGGCGAAGCGGGTGTTCTTATGCTTTGATAATTTCTCTGGAACTTGTTCCCCTTCTACGGAAGTCCTTATAGTTGATTTTCCAAGCCGATCAAAGATGGAAGGCATGTTAGAAGCGGCAGGTTCATCTTCTACAGCGATATAATTGTTGCTCGCCCTCTTATGGAGATGCGCACTGACAGCTTCTGATGGGAGCTTCCCTAATTGGGATGGCTCATTGGGATTATATCCAGCTTTTGCAAATAGTCTTTGAGCATTAGTATCAAAGCCTTCATATGTACGCTTCAAAAGGAGTGCCACTTTCTGCGAATGATTTTGGGCCACAAACCCTGCAAGTAGCGTTGTGGGCAACTTTACTACCTCAATTCGTTTGATCGGTAGAGTTAACTCCCTTAGCATATTGGTTTGGAGTTTGGCTGATTCTCCCTCCTCTTTCTTCTTTTTAGGGACATAGTGGAGCACATGAGTTAATTTTTTTTCCATAAGACACAGTGTTCCCTCCATGAGATTTATTTGAGTTAGGGTATACCTCCTCAGCAACAGCCTCAGTTTTGTCGGCAACCACCTCAGCTCTCTTAGTCGTGGACTCGTCATTCTTGTCGTTTATGACGTCATCAGCTTTTAGCTCCTTCACAATGCATTTCTTCAAGTAAAACTTTGCATCGAAAAAGTGTGACTCAGCCTCGGTGAATGGCTAGTCATCAGCAACTATCTTCTTCTCGAATTCACCCTCGTAATATTTCAAACATTGATGTTAGGTAGATGGAACTACTTTATTCTCATGTATCCAAGACCTTCCAAGCAAGACGTTGTATGAAGTCTTTGCATCGATCACATGCAGCCATGCACTTGATTGCATATCTTCAATTGTGATTCCCGACTTGATCGCACATATGGCTCTTCACCCCTTCGGTTGAATCCTTGAATCATCACACGGCTTTCCGAGAGTTCGTTCATGGGAATACCAAGTTCTTTCACAATGCGAATCAGCAAGATGTTCATTGAGGATCCTCCATCAACCAAAATTCGATTTACCCTTTCATCACGTATATAGTCGACTATGTACAACGGGCGGTTATGAGTAGTGTCACCTAGTATAAGATCATCATTTGTGAACGTAACTTCTTTCTCGCAAGCATTAACTTCTTAAGGAATAGATTTGATGAGCTTTTTTGAAGATGGTGCCAATGGTAGGTCATCACTCTTTTCTTCCCATTTATTAGCATTGCAACAAGAGGCCTCAATACCATCACGGGAAATCTTCATGCGGAATCAACTTGGCAAGAACTCCTCCAAGGTCACTGGATGTCGTGGCTTTTGAGGGTGGTAAACCTCCACTTTTGCCTTCTTCAAATACTTAACGAGATTCTGTTTCCTTGTTCTTTTTACCATCATTTTCCTTGTTGGCTGTTCTATCAATTCTTTACGTGGGCTCCTTTTGTGGCGTCTGCAACGAGTCACCAACGTCCGACTTTCATCATCATCAGGTTGATCAACTTCAACATTATTGTTCTCCAGTAATTCTTCATCTTTACTTTTTTTAAAACAACATAATTGATCTAGACTGAATGAGCCAAAGGTGATAGAGACTTGGTTTGCGCTTGCTTTCTCATCTTCAAGCACGATCTTCTTTTCACGAGCCAAGTCTATAACTTTGTCCTTGAAGACAAAGCACTTCTCCAGAGGGTGGCTCACAAGTTGATGGTATTTGCACTAATTTGGGTCATTCATTTTCCCAGATTCATTTGGCCGCTTCATTTTCGGAAGCTCAATGAGATTTAACTCGAGGAGCTCTTCAAAAATTGCGGGCACATCAAAATCCATAAATAGGTACCCCTTCTCTTGCATTTCTTTTAGAGTCAACTTTCCACTTGGCTTATCTTGGAAAGAAGCGGACTTCATACTCTACTTCTTGCTCACCTTTGTCGTGAACTTCGTTGGTAATGTGTTGAAACTCATAGCTTCTTTGTTTTTAGACTTGGGTACAAACTTGCTCCATTTCCTGATTCTTGCTTGTCGTTCCTTTTGCGAGGCTCATAGATAGTCAACCTTTCATTTCCAGCGGAGGCTATGCTCAATTTCATGTCATGGGCACGAGTTGCAAGTTCTTCAAATGTGCTAGGCTTGATACCTTGCAAGATGTAGCGCAGTCCCCAATGCATGCCTTGGATGCATATCTCTATGCGNCATGTGAATGTCGAGTTCTTTCACAGTGCGAATCGGAAAGATGTTCATTGAGGATCTTCCATCAACCAAAATTTGATTTACCCTTTCATCATGCATATAGCCAACCAAGTATAACTGGCAGTTATGAAGAGTGTCACCTAGTAGAAGATCGTCATTTGTGAACGTAACTTTTTCCTCGCATGCGTTAACTTCTTAAGGAATAGACTCGATGAGATTTTCTGAAGATGGTGCCAACGTTAGGTCATCACTCTTTTCTTCCCCTTTATCAACATTGCAACAAGAGGTCTCAATAACATCACGGGAAATCTTCATACGAAACCAACATGGCAAGAAATCCTCCTAGGTCACTGGATGTCGTGGCTTTTGAGGGTGGTGCACCTCCACTTTTTCTTTCTTCAAATGCTTAACGAGATCCCGTTTCCTTGTTCTTTTTACTATTATTTTCCTTGTTGGTTATTCTATTGATTCTTTTCGTAGGCTCCTTTTGTGGCGCCTACGACGAGTCACCAACGTCCAACCTTCATCATCATCAGGTTGATCAACTTCAACTTTGTTGTTCTCCAGTAATTCTTCCTCTTTAGTTTCTTTAAAACTACATAATTCATCTGGACTGAATGAACCAAAGGTGATAGAGACTTGGTTTGTTCTTTCTTTCTCATCTTCAAGCACGATCTTCTTTTCACGAGCCAAGTCTATAACTTTGTCCTTGAAGACAAAGCACTTCTCCAGAGGGTGGCTCACAAGTTGATGGTATTTGCACTAATTTGGGTCATTCATTTTCCCAGATTCATTTGGCCGCTTCATTTTCGGAAGCTCAATGAGATTTAACTCGAGGAGCTCTTCAAAAATTGCGGGCACATCAAAATCCATAAATAGGTACCCCTTCTCTTGCATTTCTTTTAGAGTCAACTTTCCACTTGGCTTATCTTGGAAAGAAGCGGACTTCATACTCTACTTCTTGCTCACCTTTGTCGTGAACTTCGTTGGTAATGTGTTGAAACTCATAGCTTCTTTGTTTTTAGACTTGGGTACAAACTTGCTCCATTTCCTGATTCTTGCTTGTCGTTCCTTTTGCGAGGCTCATAGATAGTCAACCTTTCATTTCCAGCGGAGGCTATGCTCAATTTCATGTCATGGGCACGAGTTGCAAGTTCTTCAAATGTGCTAGGCTTGATACCTTGCAAGATGTAGCGCAGTCCCCAATGCATGCCTTGGATGCATATCTCTATGCGAGAAGCTTTACTAAGCTTGTCTTTGCAGTTGAGGCTTGCATTTCCCCAACAATTGATAAAGATAACTGGTTCACCCTTTCGTTGACGAGTATTTGTAAGTTCCACCATGCTCACAGTGTGCCTTGTGCTATAAAAGCGATTGAGGAACTCTTGCTCTAGTTGATCCTAGCTATCAATAGATCCCGCCTCGAGGTCAGTATACCAATCAAAAGCATTTCCTTTTAGCAAGCAGACAAACTGCTTGACGAGGTAATCTCCATAAGTTCCAACGTTGTTGATAGCCAGCAGGCATCTTCAACATATCGATCCTTGCAGTATATGGCTTTGCGTATGTAAGAGAGGACTTGGTAGCAGCTTCGTACTTGCTTTTAATAGTTCCTTCAATGAACACCTTCAGTTGATCAATTGGAATCATCCCTTCAGATGAGACAGGGATAACCTTAGCAGATGCTACTTGTCTTGGGGGAGAATTACTCTCTAGAACCTCTGGGAGCTTGCCAGGTGCATGGGTGGATTCTTCTTCCATCAAGATTCCCTCCCACCCTGTCTGTTAGCTTGTCAATTCTAGCATCTTGATTTTGCATGCACTTGGCCAAGCCAGCGATTGCTTCCGTCAAGTTTGCCAACTACTCTTCCATAGATGAAGTGTTTGTCACCTTGGATTGTATGATTGTTGTGGATGATGGGGAGTAGCATGGATTGTCACACAGATTGATTCTCGATAGGCTCACGCTATGCGGTGTAAGTAGGGAGGATCTGTCACTTGAAATATCATCATCTTCCTTCACAATAGAGTTCTTTGATCCAGAGAGATCAAGCAGAGCTAGAGTTTTCTTGATCTTTTCAGCGATATCGCTGCCTCCTTCGGGTACATTCGTAGAGGATCTTGCTCCTTTTGAGGATGAAGATCTGAAAAATGGGTGTTGATACGGATGACACTTGGAGTGCTTGTTGCCCTAAAGAGCTTGTCTTGCTCTTTCTAGTTGGTCCAAAGCTTCCAAAGGTAATATCGAGGATGCTTTCTATATCAGCGTAGAACCTGGAATTAGCAGCGTTGGTGGAAGTTGAACTGGGGTTCATTTTCTTTGAAGCCATTTCGATGTTCTTAAACTTTGGTGATTGAAAAGTTGAGATGAGAGGTAGATATTGTCCCACCGGGCGTGCCAGAATTTGTAGACAATAAATTGCATCGGGGAAATAAAATCAATACCAAAAAATATTGCAATAATCATAGTATTTTATTTCAAATAATATGAGTATACAATCTCTATGAATCCTCTTATTCACTTTTCAACAGTAAATAAAAGAGCCTTCGAGCTTAATCTTGAATTTTATTTTATTTTAATCCAAGTGCTTAAGGTCTGATCTTGATCTTGATGTATTTTTAATCCAAGGGCTTGCAGCTTGTTCTTGAATCTTCGTCTTGGTCTTTTAATCCTTAGAACACTTGAATGCTTATAGCTTTTAGAGAAATCTGCAGCGTTTGATCCACAAACTCTCTCTTGCTTCTTGTTATAACTTCTGGTCCTTTTTATGGATTATGAAGACCCATATTTATAGTTGTGAAAGGGAAGAGTTACGATAAGAACAAACTCTTTCCGACCAATCAAATTGAAGTGTCATTTGATTGGCTAGAACATGTCACTTGCACACGTGGCGTGATTTCATTGGTTTTTTAATTTGACTTGGCATGCCTTGTCATTTTGACACATGGCACGATCCTATTGGCTCTTCCGTTTGACTTGGCGCGCCACGTCATTTGACACGTGGCACCAAACTGGGTCTCTAGGAAGATGACATCTTGGGCTTAATGAAGTGGGCTCATCACTTTAGCCCAATTAAGTGGGCTATCCCAATGGATTAAGACTTATTTATTTAATCCATATATGTTGGACTTATATAGTTAATTCAATTATAATAGCCCATTATATTTATTTGGATTAGTATATTTAAAATATTATCCAAGTTATTTATTGAATTTGAATCCAATAAATTTTATATGCCTACAACCATAATTCACTAATAATTATGATATATTAATGTGTAGTATACCAAAAATATAAGGTATACCGTTTAACGCAACGTATACCATGATTTAACAATATTCATGGTATACTAATGTATAGTATTCCAAGATTAGTATACTACCATCTAACATACTCAAAGAAAGTATACCATGGAGATTTGCTAAATAAAAGTATACTAATACCAATAGTTATTTGTTTAATTTGGGCAATTTTTATAAATTTGAATATTTTTTATATTAACAAAATATATTGCATATTATCATATTAATTTCTAGTTTTAAAATAAAAATAATTTCGAATTTATTTAAAAATTTATTGTTTGAGTCATTTTCTACTGTCTTTCCCTTTTTCATATTTTGAATAAAAAGAAACTAAAAAAGAAAAAAAAGAACACTCAAATTTGTATAATAGATAATTGAAACAGAAAAATTTTATCAACTAATATTCGAGTAATTATCAACAATAATCTCCAACTCCTCGAATTTAACAAATAATAACAGTATATTTATGTTTGAATACAAAATAAAAATAAAATTAATATTCTAAATTTAATCAAGTAAAAAAGAAGAAACAAAAATAAAAAGTTGTGACAACATAATTAAATGAACTTAAAAAAGAAAAATAACCAAATAGTGTAGCTGCTACAATTAAATTTATGTAAAAGAAAAAAGTAAATATAAAAAAGAAGGTAACTATTAAATCAAATAAAAAAAAAAGAAAAATCAAAACACAAAAATCAAGTAAAACAAAAAATAAAAAAAAACAAATAAAAAATAAAAAAAAAATAAAAAAACACGAAACGGAAATGGGACATGATGTGATCATGGTGACAACTTGGCTCATAGGAATGTCTACTTTTCACTTCACTGCTGACGCGTCAGCATTGAAAACTGTTCGTAGGCTTTTTGACCTTTTTAGACAATATGTTTCTTAGTTTTTAGAGGCAATCCGGGAAAATAGGTAATTAGGGGATAGGTGGGATCATTATTTTGTTCTACTGGATTTTTTTTGTCCTTTGCCCATAAAAGAGACTTTTTTTTTCTTTTTATATAATATTTAAAAATTATTTATTAAAGTTGTCCTAATTCTCTATATTAATTGTTTAAAATAAGAATTATTTATAAGTTATATACAATTTATTATTAGTGCTTTTAGGAGATTTAGTTATATCTTTTTTTTAATTTTTTTTCCATTCTTCTTTTAATAAGACTTATTCTAATTGTGTATTATCTATTTTAAGCCATAAAAAACATAATTACAAAAAAAAATACGCTATAATATTTTTTTAATTCCTGAATATCATGTAATCTTTTTGGGCAAAGGATCTAAAAATTTAAATCAACATTTCCGCAAGAACATCTGATGAGAAACAGGACCAGGTTGACACACTTTAAATGTACATCAAAAGTTCGTTGTGAGATATAATGATACCCAAGAAGATAATCTGATTCAGAATGGTGACGCGTCAGTGATGACCATTTTTGTTGTCGCTGTCCATTTCCTCTGCTTATTATGATAACAGCTTTGTTGCCAAAATTTATCCCTGTTTTTATCTCTAAGATTGTTTATGAATAATTTTTTAATAACATTATAAGACTGCAGCACCAATTGTAGTTGAATCAAAAAGTATAATTGAGCACATTCGAAGTTTTAGCAAATTTTAAATTAACTTCAATCGCCTCTAAACTTCAGAGTCAACTTGTATTAGTATTTTCAATAAAAATCTATGCTATCCAGTTAACTTCTCACACGAAATTCAAATCTCACATGAAACTCAGTTTCTCCGAAGTGCGATGATGGTAATTTTAAATGAAACTCAAAATTTCTCCACCCAAATCATTCAGCTCCCATCAATATTCAAGTTTTTTCATTCAAACAAATACGAAACAGTACACATGAGTCGATTTGGAATTAATTCTCTATTTTTCTTTCCTTAATAAATCAACTGAGAAAAGAAACAATCTATGGTACATCAATATACAAATTAAAAATAAATTCCGTACAAATTTAATGCAAATTTGAATACCTACAACAATATACATAGTAAAAATAAATTTTGTACAATTAATTATATAGTTTATAACTTTTTTACAATTTATCTATAACTTTCATACATTATTTTTACGCAATTAAATACAACTACAACATCATACAACTTAAATATAATTTTTATACAAATTTTATACAATATGTCTTTTGTATATGATTTGTACATATTTTGTAAGTGGCGTGTTCTTCTTCCTCTCTGAAATTTCAGTCAAAACTTCCTCTCTTAAAATAATTTTGATACATATCAACTACTTATGTAAAAAGATAGTATTTATAACTTAAATACAAATTTCATACAGCGATTCATATATGATACGACTATTTTTCAACTTTCATACAACGTTCAAATATAAATATATATATATATATATATATATATATATATATATATATAATTACAATAGAATGCAACTTAAATAAAATGTACATACAACTTTAATATAATTTCGTAAGTATATTGTATGTCATGCATATAATTCTTCTTTAATCTGAAGTTCAGCCAAAATCAAGTCTAATATTCACCAAACACCCTAAAAAATTGAGATATAAACTCTAAAGAATATTTTTAATTGTTTGTGACAACAACACCCAATCCAAACAAACAATAGTTTTTGAAAATCCAAATTTGAATTCAAAGCTTCGGAGTTTTATGGCTGTCAATGGTGGAGAACCAAATACCTTTAAAATTTATTGATTGACAATTTCAATTCGAACATCAATTATGCAACATGAAAGGAAATTTCTAAGTTAAAACTATATATTATAACAATTGAACTTCATGGATGAATTTTCTGAAAAAAGAGAGGATAAAAAGGAGAGAAAAATGAAGAAAAAAAACTGGGAAAAGAACATAGGGCAGAAAGAGAGAGAGACGGAGAGAGAGAGAGAGTACAGGGATGTGAATTTCCTATTTAATTCTTAATATAGAGGAATACTCATTAATACTAATTTGTATATAATTGATAAATTATATATGTCCACGTAATTAAGTTAAAACTTGATCAGAAAAAATAATATAGTTTCATATATAGTACAGAAGGTAAAAATCCATTCTTTAAACAAGCTGGCCATCACCATGCAAAAACCAATGACCATAAGCTATCCCAAATTTTATATATTAATTCAGCCAAATAATTTCAATAAAATCATATTTCTTTTAAAGTAACTTGATAGCTTAATAAATAACAAACGTTAGGCAATCATTAGGTACGCTCCAATAAAAATATTGTCTTTAGTGCGTACATGTTCGCATGATGTGATCATGTCACATAAAATGCAAGCATATGTTCCCGTAACTTGTTCCAAACAATCTCTCAATAATTGTGATAATTGTATAGGGTCGAATTCGATCACTTGCATAAGGAATATTGATTTCGAATTCATGCGATCGTTATCGATTGGAGTCACTGCTCGATAGGCCGGGATCGAAATATCGAGAGGTGAAGGCTAAGACCGGATTCCATCAAAACGGAGCTCGAAGCCAAGGTGCTCGAGATGAGATCGTTGAGGCCGGATAGGGTAAAACACCTTAGGTTAAAATCATTAGATTTGCGTAACTGAAGGACCGAATATCCCGTGATACGTGAATATCTCGGCGGGAATCACGGTAAAGATCAGTAAAAACGTTGAAGCCATTAATTCTAGGGATATTTTACCTTGTATATAGGTCTTTTACCTTATATAAAACTCATTCCCATCCTTATATAAAGGGGGAGCACAATTGTAAAAAGATCATCACACAACGAACGAACAATATACGAAAAGCTACAGTTTATTCTATTTACTTTTTCATTCTATCTGCTTCATATTTCATCTGGGAGGATTCTTCCACAGTAAAGTCATTCAATATTGGTAGTTTGACTTCTTTCTTATTTACTGAAATTTAGCCTGTATTTTCATTCATTCTTTATTTGTATCAAATTAAATCACGTATCCTTAAAACCACGTACAAATTTAATTGTTATCCGTAGCCAAGGGTAAACAGTTTGGCGCTCACTGTGGGGCTAAGGATAATAGTGAACGTTTGATACAGCTTACAGTCACACAAATTATTTTACGCTTGTTCTTTGTAGAATTTTTGATTTCAGGTTCCAATTCAACCATGTCACACTCACAATCTGTGCCTCAGTACGTCGATGGCGAATTTGACCACCAGGGCGAAAACAACAACGTAGCGCCCGGTGATGAAGTTCCAGACGATGCTAATTCACAAATGGCAGTCGATGTGGATCGGATTACCGGCCCATCAAAGAGTGTTCATAGAGAATACCGTTCGACAACTCAAAACGATGAAGGAGATGGGATTAACCTCAGGATGATCTTCGACATGTTGCAAGCCCAGCAAGCGGCCATTGCCCAACTACAAAATCAGAGCCAAATCTCAAATAAGGTTGTGGCCGGCCCTTCTCAGAGAACCATTCCCGAAAATGAACCAATTGCAGAGGAACCGAGCGAAGGCGGGTCGGGGGCGAATTCTGGGATTATAAAGATGCTTGAGGAACTAACCAGACGAGTCGAGTCTGGCGAGAAGAAGATCAAGGCCAACGACAAAAAGGTGGAGACATACAATTCGAGGGTGGATCAAATCCCGGGAGCACCCCCCGATATTGAAAGGTTTAGATTCAAAGAAATTTGTGCAGAAACCTTTCCCGTCATGTGCCGCCCCAAAACCCATACCGAAGAAGTTTCGAATGCTGGAAATTCCCAAATACAACGGGACATCTGACCCAAACGAGCATGTGACAGCGTACACATGCGCCATAAAGGGAAATGACCTCGAAAACGATGAGATCGAGTCTGTTCTCTTGAAGAAATTCGAAGAGACCTTGTCGAAGGGGGCAATGACTTGGTATCACAATTTGCCCCCGAATTCCATCAATTCTTTTTCCATGCTTGCGGATACCTTCGTAAAAGCTCATGCGGGTGCCATCAAAGTAGAGACACGGAAATCGGACTTATTTAAAGTTAGGCAAAGGGATAACGAGATGCTCAGGGAATTTGTATCTCGTTTTCAAATGGAACGGATGGACCTACCACCGGTCACTGATGATTGGGCCGTACAGGCCTTCACCCTAGGACTCAACGCCCGAAGTTCAACGGCTTCGCAACAGCTTAAGCAGAGCATGATTGAATATCCGGCTGCCACATGGGTGGATATACACAATGGATATCAATTGAAAATTCCGGTCGAGGATGACCAACTTGGAGCCCCCTCGGGATCCACTTATCCCATCAGAGCTCATAATAGGGTTCAAAGGGATATTTATCGAGAACCGAGATCGAGCAGAGACAGGCATCGACCATATCCTGGGAACCGAAAAGTCATTCCAGCAAGGCAGGGTTCCCCGAGACGAGAAAGGAGGAAAGATCATAATCGGAATAACCGAGGACCATTAGCGAGAAACAACTTCGAGAGAACCACTGGTCATCGAGAAGCACCGCGACTGTCCGAATATAACTTCAACGTCGATTCAGCTACTCTCGTGTCGGCCAACGGTCGTATTAAGGATACTAAGTGGCCTCAACTGCTGTAATCGGACCCAGCCAAGAGAGATCCCAGTTTGATATGTAAGTATCATGGTACACATGGGCACAAGACAGAGGACTGTCGACAGTTGAGAGAAGAGGTGGCACGGTTGCTCGAAAATGGGCACCTTCGAGAGTTTTTGAGCGACCGATCCAAAAACCATTATGGGAACAGGAATAAGCCAGTAAACCAGGAGGAGCCTCAGCAGACGATCAATATGATCATCGGCGGGGTAGATACACCCCAAGGTCCGGTATTAAAACGAACTAAGATATCCATTACCCGAGAAAAGCGCACTCGGGATTATGCAATGGAGGGAATCTTGCATTTCAACGAGGAGGATGCAGAAGGAATCATGCAACCCCACAACAACACTTTAGTAATATCGGTGTTTGTGCATAAAATGAAGGTAAAGCGTGTACCGGTCGATCCTGGTAGTTCGGCCAACATAATCCGGTCATTGGTTATCGAACAGCTCCGGCTGACAGACCGGATTATCCCTGTAGTTTGGATTCTCAATGGTTTCAACATGTCGTGCGAAACGACCAAAGGGGAAATAACATTACCGGTAAACACTACCGGTACCATTCGAGAAACAAAATTCTGCGAGATCGACAGAGACATGAGGTACAACGCCCTGCTCGGGAGACCGTGGATTCACGATATGAGAGCGGTACCCTCAACACTGCACCAAGTGTTGAAGTTCCCATCGACTGATGGGATCGTAACAGTTTACGGAGAATAGCCTGTCGCAAAAGAAATGTTCGCAGTAGAGGAAGCAGTACCGAAACCAACAGCTCCTTCCCAAAGAATCAAATAGCAATCACAGGCATCGCCTTCAACAAACGAAGGTGAACAGCAGCATCTCGAAGATGACGACTACGGGGTCCCAGATCATTCGTCGGTCCCGACGAATCTGATGCAACTAAATCAACGGTCGAGGAACTCGAGAAAATTTCACTTCGAGGAGACTCGCCGGATCGAAAGGTATACCTGGGCTCGGGCCTAAGTTCCAAGCTCAGGACAAAACTTATTCAGTTTCTTTTAGCTAACGAAGATTCTTTCGCTTGGTCCCATCTCGACATAACAGGGATACCACCGGAGATCACGACTCACAAACTGAGCATCGATCCAAAATTCAGGCCAGTCAAGCAAAAGAGGAGGCCACAATCTGAAGTCAAACAAGCATTCATCAAGGATGAGGTAACTAAGCTTTTAAATATAGGGTCCATTCGGGAAGTTAAATACCCAGAATGGTTAGCAAACGTAGTTGTAGTTCCTAAAAAAGAAAATAAATTAAGAATGTGCATAGATTATAAAGATTTAAACAAGGCATGCCCTAAAGATTCTTTTCCCTTACCCAATATCGATCACATGATCGATGCCACTGCTGGCCACGAGATCCTTAGCTTTCTCAATGCTTACTCTGGTTATAGCCAAATCCAAACGGACCAGGATGATCAGGAAAAGACATCCTTCATCACTAAGTATGGTACATACTGTTATAACGTGATGCCATTTGGGTTAAAGAATGCGGGGGCCACTTATCGACGCCTAGTAAACAAAATGTTCGAAGAACAACTAGGAAAAGAACTTAAGAAGTACCTCTCTAGCCCAACTTTGCTGCATACACCAAAAACAGGTGAGCAACTATACCTCTACCTTGCCGTCTCGGAAGTAACAGTAA
>MCJB01008956.1:69357-225183 GCA_002018475.1 Nicotiana obtusifolia
CCCGAGGTCCAGAAAGAATTAATGACCGAATCGGGGACCCCTTCAAGAGTGTGGACTCTGTTCACAGATGGCGCCTCGAACGCAAGAGGATCAGGGCTTGGTATCGTGCTAAAGCCCCCGAATGGGAATACAATTCGACAGTCTATTAAGACTGTAAAATTAACTAACAACGAAGCGGAGTATGAAGCTATGATTGCAGGTTTAGAACTGGCCAAAAGCCTGGGAGCGGAGATAATCGAAGCCAAGTGTGATTCCCTCCTCGTAGTCAATCAGGTGAACAGGACTTTCGAGGTCAGGGAAGGGCGAATGCAGAGGTATTTGGACAAGCTTCAAGTCACACTGCATAGGTTCAAAGAATGGACCTTGAAACACATACCTCGAGAACAAAACAGTGAGGCTGATGCCCTCGCCAATTTGGGGTTGTTGGTCGAAGATGAAGAGATCAAATCCGAGAAGGTCGTACAACTTTTGAGGTCGGTGGTGGAGGAAGGCCATGCCGAAATCAATTGAACGAGTTTGACCTGGGATTGGAGGAACTAGTATATAGAGTATCTTAGCTCGGGTAAGCTCCCTTTGGATCCCAAAGAATCGAGAGCATTGCACACAAAGGCAGCCCGGTTCTGTCTATCCGATGATGGAACCCTATTTAGGAGGACATTCGATGGCCCCCTCGCAATATGTCTGGGACCGGGTGACACCGAATATATCTTAAGGGAAATACACGAAGGCACATGCGGTAATCATTTCGGCGTCGAATCCTTGGTCCAAAAAATAATTCGAGCTGGATATTATTGGATCAATATGGAAAAAGATGCAAAGGAGTTCGTTCGCAAGTGTAACGAGTGCCAAAGATACGCACCAATGATCCATCATCCCGGGGAGACGCTGCATTTGGTCTTGTCGCCATGGACATTCATGAAATGGGGGATGGACATCGTCGGCCTCTCCCCTACACACCAGGTAAGGCTCAGTTCATTCTTTTTATGACTGACTATTTCTCCAAATGGGTTGAAGCACAGACATACAAGAAAGATAGGGAAAAGGAGGTAATCGACTTCATCTGGGATCACATCGTATGTCGATTTGGGATGCCATCGGAGATTGTGTGCGATAATGGCAAGCAGTTTATCGGCAGCAAAGTGACAAAGTTCTTCGAAGACAACAAAATCAAAAGGATTCTATCGACGCCCTATCATCCCAGCGGCAACGGCCAAGCTGAATCGACCAACAAAACCATAATTCAAAACCTAAAGAAAAGGTTAACTGACGCAAAGGGAAAATGAAAAGAAATATTGCCTGAAGTTTTATGGGCATATCACACAACCGAGAAAACCGGCAACAGGGCCACTCCGTTCTCTCTAGTGTACGGTGCTGAAGCGTTGATACTAGTAGTATCAGATTCTGATACGCAACAGAAGAATCGAATCGCGAAGCTATGAACACCAATTTGGAATTATTGGATGAAAGAAGGGAAGCAGCCCTTGTTCAGATAGCCGCCCAAAAGCAAAAGATCGAAAGATACTACAACCGGAGAGCCCATCTTCGAAATTTCAACATCGGAGACCTAGTGCTCAGAAGGATCACACCCAATACCCGAGACCCGAACGAAGGAAAATTAAGGACGAACTGGGAAGGGCCTTACACCATCTTAAAGATCACCGGGAAGGGATCCTACAAGCTTGGAACAATAGATGGAAAACAACTGCCGAACAATTGGAACATAAGCCACTTGAAACGATAGTATTGTTGAGGTATGAATTTTCATTCTTCGTTTGATTGTTTTATGCTGCTAACACCTGCAGGTATCAAATGAAGTAACATTGAGCCGGGAAGCACAGGGCATTAGGACTGAAAGCACGGGTTGCACTCTTTTTTCCTTCGACCGGTTTTGTCCCAAATTGGGTTTTACGGCAAGGTATTTAATGAGGCAGCCAGGAACCGTGCTAACTTAGATCGGTCGCATATCAAAGGCAAAAATATTCGGTCCACAACTTCGGTCGACCTTGAATATCAGAAGACTGCTTATCTACTACAATTCATTGCATAGCTATTTCAATTCGGAGGAACTTCTCATAGATCATTAGGAATCGATGTAAGGGTCAAAGGTCAAAAGAACCGTGCCCAAGTAGATCGATTTACCCCCTAAGCAAATTGTACAAACACTTGAATGCTAATGAAAATTCTTTGGCACCGATATTTTGTCTTCGAGCCCAAGGGCCATTTCGATTCTTATTGCACGATCGAAAACTAACATTGCTCAAAGCTTTGTATGAAAATCGAAGGGAATAAGACCTATTAAGGCAAAACACCGATTTCTTAAAAGGCCAAGGCCTCATCGAGCTAATGAAATTCGAAGGGAATAAGACCTACTAAGGCAAACCCCAATTTCTCGAAGGCCAAGGCCATATCGAGTTAACGAAGCTCGAAGGGGACTAAGACCTGTTAAGGCAAACCCCGATTTCCTAAAGGGCTAAGGCCGAATCAAAGTAATAAAACTCGAGAGTAAGTAAGACCTATTGAGGCATACCTCGGACCCTTTTCAAAGCTTGGGCCTTATCAAATCGGCCGAAGAAAGGGAAAATCTGCTAAGGCATATCTTCAAGTCGGCTAAGTCTAAACTAAGCCTAAAGAGCAGAAGACTCTACAAGTTAAACTGTCAATTCTAAGTACGAAGAATCAAAGTAGATCAAACAAGAAAGGGAAATAAAAGGGAGATCTTTATATATATGAATAAAATATCTTAAAGAAATGAGGAAGTCAAAAAAAAAAAAGGTCTATTTGGAATTCTCGGAGTCTTCTTCTTCTTCTTCTTCTTCTTCTTCTTCTGGGAAGGCTCGCTTTCTGTCCTCGGCTTCGATCTTTTTTGCATCATTGATCTTGGTAGATAGATCGAAGCGCCAATTTTGTAACTCTTCGAGTACAGAAAGGCGGGTTTGGCATTTGGTGTATTCAACCAGAATCATTGACTGTTCCTGAGCAGCCTCGGCATCGGCCCTATATTGGGCTATCAACTCATCAGCCTCAGCCTTGGATGTAGCAACCTTTGATTTTGCCGATTGCAGCTCGTTGACCAAAATGTCGCGATCCGAAGTGAGCGTCTCAACCTGGGATTAAAGCTATCGATACTCTTAGCTAGAGTCCCGATTTTCTCTTGTGCCTTCAAAACTTGTTCTTCCAAAGAAACCATTTGAGCTTGGAGGGTTTCTTTTTCTGAGGTCAGCAGATCGATCTTGGCTCTTCATTCGTTAGTTTCTGCTTTGGCCTCATTCAACGCGGATCGGAATTAGTTTATTCGGTCAAGTTGCTGCCCCATCTGGTCGAGTATACCAGTATTTTCCTTGCGCACAAAGTCTAGTTCGGCCCAAAGGGTCGACATCTCCCCTTCAAGCCGCTCACGATGTGCATTTTCTTCCCTTAGTCGAAGAAAAGCCTCATGATGAAGCACCGAGGCCTACGAGTACAAAAGAAAATAAGACAATTAGTCAAAATTGAAATATAAAAGGGCAAACACCGGACAAGGCTTATAGGAAGTTTTACCTTATTTGATGCCTGTTGAGCTTCATTGAACAAGCAGGCCTCATCCACCTCGTCCATTGCGGCCTGATCTTCTTCGGTCACCAAGAACAAAAGATAACTAGCCACCCCCACAGGTGCAGAAAGGGCCCTAGCATCTTGGGGAATGGCAAACTTTATTATTCTTTTTCGATCAGGGTTGGAACTCGGAGCAGGAAATCTATCGACCAGCTTTGAATCGAAAGACGCCTTGCTCGTCTCGGTGGAGGGACTCTTCCTCGGCACTTCGAGCCCAAAGGTATTCGCTGATGGCACATCGTCGAAGAAATCTTGAAAAGGTCCTTCCGGTATATGGCCTTTGCTCGGTGAATGTGCTTTTGCAGTTGGGGCTTCATTAAGAGTTGACTCCGAGAAAGAATGGGAGTCCATTGCTTCTGGGGGGGCCCGAGATTCCCTGCGTCGCCTCCCCTACATCAGCGGGCCCCGGTTCTCACCCTCGCATCGAGGTCCTCTACTCGATGAATATGAGTTTCATCGACCCTCGGCTCGGGAACTGCCCGAGATAGCTCGCTGCTCAAAATCTCGAGACCTTCGTTTTTCTCGGACTCATCGTCCAATCGATAAGCTATGTCCGAGATTCTGAGCCTATGAGCTATACTTTTCTTCGGTTTCTTCTTCTCGGGCCCAGAAGAACCGGGGACTTCTTTCCTCTTTTTCTCCCCTTCCTGCTCCAAGGCAGGGGGAGGGCAAGGAACCTCTCTACCAGGGGACGCTGGTCTCAATTCAACGTCCTTTGATAGACCTGTAAAGGAAGGAACGAAGTAAGTTATAGAGCAGAGCAGCATCGATAACATAAGATGTGGAATAAAAATATTACCGGTCTCACCAAGGTTCTCACCATGATTTTTGGCCTCCCATCGGCCCTTCGATATCTCGCGCCAGGCACGCTCTAAATAGGTCCTTTGAGATACCACCATCTCCACCCATTCTTTCAAATGCTGAATCGCAGCCGGCATTCGAGAAACAGCTACACCATGTGAGATATGTTAGTAAGATAACAAAGGGAAGACGCTGAATGAATTGAAATGGGAAGATAGCACTTACGGTTCATGTTCCACTTTTCAGGAAACGACATGTTTTCGGCAGGGATCAGGTCCGATGTCTTTATTCGAACAAATCGGCTCATCCAGCCTCGGTCCTTATCCTCGTCGATGCTTGAAAAGGGGGCTTTACTAGCCCCGCGAGTGAGTTTTATTAGTCCCCCTTGGAAGATTTGGGGACTGTATAGTCGCAGGAGATGATCGAGGGTGAAGGGGTGCCCTTTGATCTTACTCACAGAAAAAACGAAAGAGAATGACTATTCTCCAAACAGAGGGATGAATCTGATCCACCATTACATCACACCTTTTGAAAAATTCGACGATGATGGGGTCCAAAGGGCCCAGCGTGAAGGGGTAAGTGTAAACACTCAAGTAGCCCTCCACGTGGGTGGTGATTGCCTCTTCTGGTGAAGGAACCACCACGTCCTTACAAACCCAGTTGCAATCCTGCTTCACCCTCTCGATGTTTTTGTTCGTAATCGAACAAATGTATCTAATGACCGGCTCACCCCGGCCCGGTACAGAAGAAGCCTTCTCTACCTTAAAGTCGGAACCAGTTGAGCATCCAACCGGTACGAACGCTTTTAGTGGGGGCTCGGTCGAAGTCCCCTCAATAACGACAGGTTCAATTTCTTCAACGGGTTGAGAAGAAGAAGGGGTTTGTTTCTGGGGAACAGATTTGGATGTCTTTGCCATTAGAAATAAAGATTTAAAGAAGATAGTAGGTATCAGGAGTAAAACAAAAACAAAGGAGATTACACTTGTGAACAAATTCAGAAAACTTGAAGAATACAATAACGCAAACTTTGGAATTGAAGGAAGGGAGGGCTATTTATACCCTCTTAAAGGTGGCGGTTCGAGTCCCAAAATGAGGAAACATTAATTAGCGTTTGCAGGCGTTGCAGAGTTTGTCTTCAGTTGGTCTGTGAAAAGGCATTTTTGATACTTGACACGTGCATCATCATGCTGCCGTCATTCACCAATATGACGTTTTGCGATGTGACTCCCCGAGTTCCGTGTTACGCGCCATAAGTATGTCTCCCTTAAACCTAATCTTAAAAGCGGCAGCTCATGTTGTTTTTTATCATTACTCTCTAAAAAATGAGGAGACTATCTGTATGGGGTCGAATTCGATCACTTGCATAGGAAATATCGGTTTCGAATTCATGCGACCGGCATCGGTTGGAGTCACTGCTCGATAGGCCGGGATCGAGATATCGAGAGGTGGAGGCTAAGACCAGATTCCATCGGAACGGAGCTCGAAGCCAAGGTGCTCGAGATGGGATCGTTGAGGCCGGTTAGGGTAAAACACCCTAGGGTAAAATCATTAGATTTGCGTAACTGAAGGACCGGAAATCCCGTGATATGTGAATATCTCGGCGGGAATCACGGCAAAGATCAGTAAAAATGTTGAAGCCATTAATTCTAGGGATATTTTACCTTGTATATAGGTCTTTTACCTTATATAAAACTCATTCCCGTCCTTATATAAAGGGGGAGCACAATTGTAAAAAGATCATCATACAACAAACGAACAATATACGAAAAGCTACAGTTTATTCTATTTACTTTCTAATTCTATCTGCTTCATATTTCATCTTGGAGGATTCTGCCACAGTAAAGCCATTCAATATTGGTAGTTTGACTCTTTCTTATTTACTGAATTTAGCCTCTATTTTCATTCATTCTTTGTTTGTATCGGATTAAATCACTTATCCTTAAAATCACGTACAAATTTAATTGTTATCCGTAGCCAAGAGTAAACAATAATATCAAGCGGTAGTAGGTAAATCATAACTTATATCGCACAAGAACATCTAAGAATTAGTTAAGCCAGACGTACGTCAATAAAAATGACTGTACTAAAATCACGGGACTCGGGGGTGCCTCACACCTTCTCCCTAATTAATAGAATTCTTTGCCTAATGGAGTTTACTTCCTTTTGATTAGGGATCCAATAAAATAACTTGGAATAGCAAAACTTAATTCCAGATGACGATTTCGAAACAAATAAAACAATTCATTCTCAAATCGTAATTTTAATTGAAAAAACTCTTTTAATTTAACCTTATAATGGAATTGGAGAAAAAAGAGGTGAAAAATAGCTGTCCAAAAAATTATAAGCCTTTATTCGTCCTTTCTATGTAAAAACATTATAACCAAAACCCCTTGTCCAAAAGAGGAAACCGGGAAAGAAAAGGAATGATGAATTGCAAAAGAACCTGACCAAAATTGAAAAAGGAAAGTTACAGACACTTGTATGAAAAATAGAACAATCTTCAATACAAAGTTTTAGAAGTTCTGGACTTGCGCATGACGGTAAGCTGTAGCATATTCACGGGTCATGTTGGGGCTGTGTCATGGGTCAATTTGGGCATGACCCATCTTAGCACATAAGTTAAATAGTTCTTGCCCAACCCGTTAAAATTTTAATTTTGAAATATTAACTTACATAGTCGCCTACCAAACTGCTTAAATTAAAAATAGCCGATAAAGATATAATATATGAATAATTTATGTATTATATGTGTATAATTATGTATAATCAATATATAATTTAAGTACATAATTAAAGAAAAAACAATAAATATGATAGGTTATTTGTGTAAAACTTCCTAAAATTTTAGGCGGGTTAGGCGGCCACATAGGCGGGTTAGCACCCCTAGTTGCTTATTCTTTTTCCTATAGATCCACCTTTCTTCAAATAAAGAAAGAATTTCTCAAGAAAGAATCTCTTATGTGAAATTGATAGTTGGATAGAATCTCCTCAAGTAAAGAAAGGGGCATGTAAATTGAGTGCTTTTTGAGTTCTTGGCTTGCAGTGTCCTGATTGAGAAACTAGTCTTTTTATTTATTGACACAAATAATATCTTGAGTACCCTTGATCAACTAGAAGAAAGGTAAGTCGAATTAAGATAAAGGAACTAGTTGGTTAAAGGGTGTTAGTCAAAAGAAGCAGCAGACATGACTGCAAAAGTTCAAGTAGACTTCAATTAAATAGTATAAATTCGTAGATACTTTGTTTGTATGTGTATGATTTACGACTTTTCTTCTCTCTTCGTCTCTGACTTTGTAGTCACAAACGAAATTTGGGCACATGTTATGGAAATCCATTTGCTTGATTCTTTATAATGGAAAAATACCAACTTCATGAGAGACGTGGTTTTCTTAGATTTCAGCAAAGCTATCCTCTTGTCTGCTTATGTCTAAGGGAAAAAAGTTATTCACTTAGGGTGTTTACACTAATCTAAAAAATATACAATATGTACTTATCTCTAAATTATAACTTATTAATGCATATTTTAACCTCAAGTTATCACTTATATATAATATATTAATGTGGTTTAACGTAATATTGAATGAAGTTAAATTTTGCAGTCTCGTTTAGCATTCTATATAGCAGATAAGCATTAACTGAAACTTGAAGTTATCCTTTTCTTCTTTGTTTACCTTTTCTTTTCCCTGATTGCTTTCCTTTCTAATGGTTTTTTTAAATAATTTAAAAGAAGAAAAATAATGTTGTTGATGACAGATAACGGGTTTTTAAGGTTTTCTATCACTACTAGAAATTCGGGAAAAATCGTCCAAAAAAAAACGACCAAAGTCGGTCGGAAATTACTGACTACCATCAGTCAGTATACTCTACACGACCATCTGACAATTTAATTGACTTACCGACTAATAATGATCGTAATGTTATTTTAATAATTTAATTTTACCAACCAACATTGGTCGATGTTTTAAATTTATTAATTTTGCTTACCGACCAACTTTGGTCGGTGTTGCAAAATTTATATTTTTTTATAAATAATTAAAATTTATAAATACCGACCAACATTGGTCGGTAAACTGGACAGGGCAGCCTACTTATCGATCAAAGTTGGTCGGTAATGTTGAATTTCTGGGAATTCAATGTGCATTAACAGACCAACATTGGTCGGTATTTTGCAATTTAATTTTTTTATTAGTTACTGATCAAGGTTGGTCAATTTTCTGGGATTAATTTTGACAGAAAATACCTGTTTTGGTAGCTACACCACTTGCCTAATAAAAATAGCATATCAATACCTCAAATTCATATTAAACAATCACCAATTCACCACATGCAACCCCTAATTCACTATAAATTCAGCCAAACATCCAATTAATATTTTAAAACTAACAAAGTTCAATTAAATATCACAATCCAAAACCAAGCAAAAACTAAGTAATTACAACAAGTTCAAAATTGTTCAATCTAATTCAGGTCTAGTTCAAAGTATATCAAAGTATTAGTCAAGGGGTATTTTCTACAACTTCATCACCATCTGATGAAATTTCATCTACAAGATTGTATAGAGAACGGTCTTGTGGAGTAGGAGTAGAACGATCACAGGGAGGACGGGAGGAGCGATCACGTGGAGGTCGAGCCTCTGGCGATGACTCACGAGACCGGGGCAACGGAAAAGCTCCAATAGAAAGGAGAGTTCTGATCTGAGCTTGCATACCAAGGAATTGAGCTTCTCTAAGCCTTTCTTTTTCCTTAGCCGTTTCTAGTTCGGATGTAAGCCTTGTCACTTTCTCCTTCGTAGCCGAGAGGCTCTCCCTATTAAGTGCCTCGCCCAGTGAGGAAGTCCTTATTCCTTGCATTCCACACCTATAGCGATGAAATTTTTTCTCAGGAAGCCTGTATATCTTTCCCCTTTTTGGACCGCCAACAGCCTCCAATTATATTCTTTCAGCATCTACGTTCGAAAGTTGGGTTGGCTCGCCCGATTCACCAGCTCGCTGACTACGAATGAATTCATCTACGTTACTTTGGTAGCGACTCTACGTTATTTTAAATTAAATTAGTATTTAAAATTCTTATAAAAGTAAATTATAACACTTAAGGAAAATTGAAAGCTTACATATGCAGTTTTTGCCTGGTCCTCGACCCACCTATCTGCATCTCCTTCTTTCTTCTTCTTTAAAATATACGTCTCCTTGAATAGGTCATCATGGCTCATTGGACACCCATACTTCCTTTCCTGAAAATAAATTAATTTAGTTAATAAATAGAACTGATATACTTAGAAAAGTAAAATAATTTAATCAATTACCAATCTCCTTCTTATTATCCCGATGCTGATAGCACCCCCAGTGTGCAAGGAGCCTCCCTTCTCGGATGAGCGAGCTTTCTTTCCTTGTTCTCTCCTCTTTAAGAACTCCTCGATCTGCCATTGCCTTAACAAATCATCCCATAAATGCTGCAGACACCTGTCAGGCCTCTTGTTCTTCTTCCTACCATCCGAGAAATGATCCATCAATTTCTTGCAAGCTTTATGATGAAAAAGAGTCCATGGCCGCTTAAGAAATATTCCAATCAGATTTGATACTTAGTAATCTAACTGCAACAGGACAGCTTAGAGTGCCGACTTCCTTCATGTAGTGGACGACTAGCTTCCTCTACCTGTTCATAAAAACGTTTTGCATCATCATTAGGAGTTTGTTCAATATTTTCATTGGACTCACCCCCGGAGTGCATCCCAAAAGCATCTGCAACCATATCCTGAATTCTAGAATCATGATTTCTATTCTCCACCGACCTATTACTTTTACCAACAACCATGTTATGAAATATTCCACGGGTACCATCAATCTCTCCATGATTACACATAAATTAATTCTCTATAAACTCTTTCCTATAAAGATGAACCTTAACTTCCTCCGTTTTTTTAAATTTTACACAATCGCACTTGACACAAGGGCACCTAATTACTCTTTCAATTTAGTATGATGAAAGTGACATTGAATGTCTAATAAAGTCATCAACTTCTACAAAATTCTCCTGCAATCCCCACCGATGTTAGGATAATTCCTCTTGTACATCCAAGTACGATGTTCCATCTATAAAAATAAAAAAAATTGAGATATTTCCATAAGTATTAGAACTACTTAATTTATTCTATAATTATAAATTAATTAAATTTTAGTTAATTATGATAATTAATTTTTACTAATTACACCAAAATTAAATTATTGTAAATATAATTAAAATTCATTCAATTTAAACATAAACTATAACTTCAATTCATACCTAAATGGTGTAACACTTATCCTTAAAAGTTCAATTCACATCCAAAAAATTCAACCATTACCCCTAAAAGTTCAATTTATATCCTAAAAGTTCAATCATACCCTAAACAATTCAACTAATACCCTAAACAATTCAATTAACCTCACAAAGCATAAGCTCTATCCAAAAAGTTCAACACTAACCCCTAACAATTCAATTCATACCCTAAAAGTTCAATTCACAAGAAAAAAAAAAATCCTAAAATCACAATTCAAGAAAGTTAAACATTCAATTCCTAACTAAACTACTCAAGTCAATACAAACTTAAACATTGAATTTACACCTTAGGTAATCAATTCAATTTTAACATGACCTAAACCCTAGATTTCAATAAAATTCAAAGTTAAACAATCAATTTAAAAAATAATTAACTAATTCATAACTAAATAACAAAATATTAAAATTATACAAACAATGCAACTTCAAATCGGAACCTGAAATTTTTAAGAGGTGGAGGGGGAGGGGCAGTGGCAGCAGTGGAGGCAGTAACAACAGCAGCGACGGCGGTGGTGGGGGGCAATGGCGACGTGGGGTGGGAATGAAATTTGTGTGAGAAAAATAAAGAAGGAGTGGGGGAAGGGTGTTGTGTGTGTGAGGGAGAAGAGAGTAGGAAGTTCGAAATTTTTGAGAAGAGAGTGAGAAAAATGAGGGGAAAAGCCCGTATTTCAGATCTGGATTTAAAGTTACTGACCTACGTCGGTCGGTAAGGTCGGTCGGTACACTTAAGTGACCGTTGACTGTGTTTGACCAATAACTGACTGAATTCAGTCGGTTACTTTTTATTTTAAAAAAACTAAAAAAAAATTTCAGTGTTATTAGTTCTTAAAATATTATAAACTTTAAAAAATTATTATAAACTATAAGCATATATTTTATTCACATATATATTTGCTATACATAATTATACACTATAAGCATAATATTTATAAATAATTATACTAACTAATTACTTTAATAAATTATAAGCATATATTTTATTCACACATATATATAATTAATCAATCATAATTAAAAAAATAAAGGTATATATATGAGACTTTGTTTTATTCGAATTTCACATTTCGTCTCACATATTTTTTCGTTTTATAACTAATTACAAATCACATAGATTAATAAATATCGGTCAAGACGTTTTATCTTTCGTATTCATCTATCTAAGTTAATTTTCTAAGTTATAATTAAGTATATGAGTAATTTCACACACAAAAATACATACGCACACACACACACACATTATATTCTAATTGATGATCAATCACATACATTACTACGTACGAAACATTATCAATTGATGAATAGGTAAACCTATATTACTCTATTTTAAATATGTTTAGTTGATTGTTATATTAACTCGTTTACCTAATGCTAATAACTTCTTTCGTTTATTTAATTTGTGATATATACATGTCAAAGAAGTTTAGTATTCTTCTATATTTCATTTGTTCATCATTAATAATGCATGACATAGATTAACCGATATAGGTCGAGACGCTTTGTTTTAATATTCATCGATATATGTCGAGACGTTTTGTTTTTAATATTCATCGATGCATCTAAGTAAGTTATTAGCCGATGAATCAATTTACAAATAGATATATTTGGTGATGATTAATTATATATACTAATTAGATTATTACTTCTTCACAAGTCTATCCCCAAAAGAACCCGACCCTGTGGCCCAGTGCTTCGCGTTCTTAGATGATGCTATACCTACACACACACACACACACACACATACACACACTTCGTTGTATTACTTTAACTATATACAGCTTATTATAGTATATATTAGCGTCGTCATTATTCGTATTACAAAATAAAGTGTTAACGGATTATATTTATATTATTTAGATAGTAAATATTAATGTGATTCAAAAGTTTGACCATGTTTGATCTATGAACCGATCGAAGTTGGTCGGTTATTTTCTAGAAATTACATCTACCGAATAAAGTTGGTCAGTAAAATCTTCTCCTGTAATAACCGACCGACTTTGGTCTGTAAATTAAATTAGAAATTTTATAAAATAATTTAAATAATAAAATAATTATTAAAATTAAAAAAGTGAGTCCACATTACCGATCGATGTTGGTCGGTAATCAAAAAGGTGCTTTGACTAAGCAAGTCTGACCATTGCGATCAAATGTTTGACCAATATACCGACCAATTTCGGTCAGTGTGTAATTTAAAAAAAATATAAAATAATTTTTTGGTAGTTTCCATCCGCTTTGGACCGTTTTTTAATCGCTTTTGTTGACCGACCAATGTTGGTCGATATGACTCAGTCGGATATTCCCGGATTTCTAGCAGAGTACCAAGTTTGGGAAGGCTAACGGTTGACCTTAGCCTGTCGTCGTTCTTGATTTTGCATCATGAATTTTCTTCCCTCAAGCCTTAAAACTTAATATCATAACTCGCGCGCATGAATTATAATTTGGTGATAGCAGTGGTGATTCCAAAATATAGTACGGATTATCACCAAGGTCAAAGAGAAAAATGGTTATAGAGATTTAAGTCATATATCAAATGGTTTTTCTTGAATCAAACTAATTAAAAGACAATGGTAATTCTGTCAAGTGCCATTAGTAGAAAACTGATTGAAAGAATATGATGCCATTGGTTGGCAATATGTGCATTCTGTGTATACACATATGAGAAAGGGACAACAAATAAAGAGTTTTACCGTTTTTAACCACACTTCACTTTATGTTGTAACTACTTTCATGACCAACTTACCCTTTTTTTTCCCTCTAATTCGTCCTTCTAATGATCTCTCTACCAGTAAATATTTTCTGCAGCTCCACCCTATGTCACTTAAGAGTGTTCAAATCCTCAAAATACTCCGTTCTTCTTTCTTTTTTTTATTTCCTTTTTCTATTTTTTCCATTTTTTCCTATTCACGCCCATATACCAGAATTTTTTCTTTTCTGAAAAAAAAGCATGCTTATTACATCAACTTTTAGTATTGTCTCCCCCTCTTTCCTTTTGTTTTGCATTTTTCAACTCCAGTTTATGAGGAAAAAATAATGCACGATATATAGTTGTGCTTGATTATTAAAGTAATTTAAATAATAAAATAGGGAATGACTATAAAATGGAGTGCGGAAATCACTTTCCTAAACAAACTATAACGATATATAGTTGTGCTTGATTATTAAAGTAATTTAAATAATAAAATAGGGAATGACTATAAAATGGAGTGCGGACATCACTTTCCTAAACAAACTATTCTACGGTTGTTTTTAACAATTAAAAGTAGGACGAAAGACGTGTGAAGTTGGGGCTAGCTACTAATATCTGCTATTTATTTAATCTTTTAAAAGCATTCATGTTTATTTAATTACATAATTAGTCAATGCTTGGATTGGAAAATGTTTTTGAACAAGCTAAGCAATTAATAGTTATACAGAACAATCGCAGGATGCAAGGGATTCTAGAGAATATGACAGGTGATCGATAGGTGATCAAATACTGAGCAGACTTTAGCTTGTGCTGAAAATTTACTGAAATTGAGATTGTTATTCCAGTAAATTGATGCATGAGTTGAAGTTCCTACAATTTCATATTGATCCATCGATCTTAGAAAACCAGCTTGATTGGAGGTACTCTTATAAGGAACTGATTGTTTGGTCTCATTAGGAAAAATAATTCTTTTTCCGCCTAATTACAAGTACAATATTTGGTTCGGAACATAAACATTGTATTGCTAATTTAATCACGTCTCTAATAGAGAACTTAGCATAAAGCTTGATTTCTCAAAGTGTCTGCAAGGCTGTCCTCAAGTGATTCTCATGCTCCTATTTGCGAGAATACACCAAGATGCCGGTTAATAAACACTATCACAAGCATGCTAAGAAACGACTTGATTTATCAATTGAAATACTGTCACTAGAAACTCATAGTGCCTGCAGAGAGGCTTAGAGGCCGTCTTCGATACTTGTGTTGATGGGAGATAATGAGTAATTAGGGGTGTCAATTTGAGCCCAAACTCATTCAACCCGCTCAGAAATTAGTGGGTTGGGCTACAAACATTTTAGCTCATGGGTCTATTTGGGCTGAGCCCAAGTTAACCCATCATTTTTTATAGCATATTCTGACCCATGAAGTAGCCCAAATACAACCCATGAATCTCACCTAAAACAAAGAGATCTCAACCGAACTGAAGGCTTTTCTGGAAATTTACTTAGTTGCCCCATCGTTAGTTTCTGTATCTAAGTTTAAAAATAAGAATCAAGGTATTTAGGTTTTAATGTAAATATGAATAATTTTATAATTTAGTTGTGGTGAAATTTACTTATTTAAAAATAACTTAAAATATATTTTTCAACTTACAATTTTAAAATTTAAGAAAAAATATTTTGATTCTTGAAAAGGAGGAAATACTTCTTAAGTGGGGAGTAGCACTTCTTGTGTTACATTGTAAAGAACAAATAATAACTGCACAAACAAATATAAATCAAAGTTTGTACAGAAGTTGTCTGGGTTATTTTCTCTAAAAAATTTAATCAACAAAGTTTGCTGAATGAATTGTTTATGGAACAATTCCACCATCGAGAAAAAAATACTTCAACTAGCCAAATCTTTATCTTGTACAAAAAATTTCTTCAAAAGATTTTCTGAAACGTTAGTTTTTTTTTTATTCAGGCGCTATTTTCTTTGCTTTTTTTCTTCTTTCTTATACACTTTTAAGTTTATTTAGTTTTAGAAAGTTATAAAAGCTCATGAATAGTTGAGTATAAGATTAATCCATATGTGTTTCTTAGTTAAAAATTTAAAATTAGATATATAGAAATTCATCATCAGTGCATTGAATGAATAAATTATGAAGAAGCTAAGAAAGTAGGGTGTATAAAACGTAAAAGGCTTTGTTTATGCAAGATGACTATGGTTCTAAATAATGGGTCAAGTTGAGGGGGTTGGGTTATTTACCAATTGTTTGGCCCAACTTGACCCAGCTCATCTTAGCCAAGTACTTTTTGGGCTGAATTGAATGACCCATTTATTGACTCAACTCATTTTGACTAGCTCAGATTCAGTACAACTCGCCTATTTATCACCCCTATGAGTAACTAGTATGATAGTTGAGGCGGGCAAAAACCTCAAACACCTCCGTTATAAGTGTGAGAGAGAGAGAGAGAGGAGTAGGAAACATGTTACTTAAATTTTAGGAAATTGAGGGTGTTAGTTAAAAGATGCCGTGGGCATGATTGGAAAGTGCAGGTAAGACTTAAAATAATATAAGTTCTCAGAATAAACTATGAAGTGAGGCGAAGATGCCGGAGAGAAAAAATATATAAGTACGGATGATAGTTGAGGAAGGCTATCGCAGTCTGTTGGTATGTGTGCAATCGACGACTTCAGATTGCTTCTCTTTTAATGTCTTACTTCGTAGTCATAAAAAAGATTTGGTCACATATTATGGTGCTCCACTTGCTTAATTCTTTATTATGCTGAAAAAAATATTACCGTACTTTCTTTATTACGAGTTAGACGTGTTTTTCTTTGCTCAAGCTATCCTCTTGCTACCTAGGTCTTCTGTGGAAAAGAGTTATCACACCAATTCAATGAATACTTCAACGTGTGCTGTGGCTGATCTAGAACTTATAGATCATTACTGATTCACTAGTTTTAATGTAAGTTTACAGTAGTTAAACATAATTAAAGTTGGCTCATGATTAATTATTAAATTTTTTAAGTATTATCTATGAACACATAAAATAATTTGGCCCAAGTCAATGGATGTTTTCGCACCATAGCTCCCAACGTAGATCCGCTAATTTTATGTGTCTTACTTATACTATTATTTTTAAGTCATAGTTAATAATTTATATTTTAACCTCATTTTATCCCTTAAACACAATAAATTAATAGAATATAACGTAGACGTTCGGTGTGATTATTAATGTCTTTTGTATAGCTAGCAGATAAGCATTAGCCAATACATAAATTTATCCCTTCTTTAATTTTTTTTGCCGGATTGTTTTATGCCTTCTTTACATTTTATCTTTTTCTTAATAATTGAAAACAAGAAATATAATGCAGTTGATGACGGCTAACGGTTGACCTTTGTTGGCGTGCTCTGGAGTTGGCATATCAATATTTGAGGGTCAACTTATCAATCAAGTATTATGCTTTAACTTCAACACATAATATCTTATCAATCTGATCATGAATTTTCTTATTTGAAGTACTAAAACTAAATATCATTGTTGGGATATATACTAATAATTATGTTAAAATAATTATACATTTAATTTTAATAAAGATTTAAATAGATATATGATGTATTCATTTGTGTGTCCTTTAGTTATATATATAGTAGATGATATAATGTATATAGTTTAGCTTATTGTAACGATCCGGCTGGTCGTTTCGAGAGTTGTAGTCCCGTTTTTCCATTTACTGATCATTTGGTACTTTATGGCTGTTATGTGACTTGCCGGGGTAGTCGGTTCAGGTCCGGAGAGATTTTGGAGTGAATTGAGATACTTAGTCTCGTGGTTGAAAGCTTAAGTTGAAATGGTTGATCGGATGTTGACTTATGTGTAAACGACTCCGGAATAGAGTTTTGATGGTTCCGTTAGCTCTGTTAGGTGATTTTGGACTTAAGAGCGTGTCCGAATTGTGATTTGGAGGTCCGTAGTGGAATTAGGCTTGAAATGGCGAAAGTTGGATTTGGGAAGTTTGACCGGGAGTAGACTTTTTGATATCGGGGTCAAATTCCGATTTTGGAAGTTGGAGTAGGTCCGTAATGTCATTTGTGACTTGTGTGCAAAATTTGGGGTCAATCGGATGTGTTTTGATAGGTTTCGATGTCGTTTGTAGAAGTTTAATTTCCTTAGTTTCAATAGGCTTGAATTGAAGTACGATTCATATTTTTGATGTTCTTTTTATATGATTTGAGGGTTCGACTAAGTTCGTATGGGGTTTTAAGACTTGTTAGTATGTTTATTTACATATCATATCTTAGTCTCTATTGTTACTTGTTGATACATTATATCATTTCTGTTTGGGCTGATTTTCATGATTTCTGAGAGCCCGAGAGACTGGAGAGATTGATGACTGAGTGAGGCCGAGGGCCTGATTGTGAGGATATTTATGGGATTAGGCAACACGCTGCAGCATATTTCATTGATATATGCCATGATTGGCTTGTTATAGCGCTTGGGCAGAAAGAGCCCTTCCGGAGTCTACACACACCCATAGTGAGCGCAGGTACCTACTGAGTGCCGAGTGCCGAGTGTTGAGTGATTGAGAGGAACGAGTGGCTGTGAGGACAGAGTGATTGAGAGGTTGGAGTGAATGGGAGGATTGAGTGACTGTTGCTATGAGAGGATGCATTGATTTCATTATTATTGTACTTCAGCTGTCATATATCACTGTTTAAAAATTTCTAAGAGATATTATCTTCTATTTCAGTTGCACTTGACATGAAATTAGTGTTTTGGCCTTAAATGTCGAACTTGAAAGCATGCCTACCTTCTTATGTTGGAATTACTGTAATTGGACTTAGCTGTGAAGCTCGTCACCACTTTCAGTTCTTTATTTAGTATTGTTACTTACTGAGTTGGTTGTATTTACACTATACCCTGCACTTCGTGTGTAGATCCAAGTGCTCACGACACAGTGGATGTTGATTTCTTCACGCAATTGATCTTTTGGAGATTCCAAGGCAGCTTCCCGGCGCTTCACAGACCTTGTCTCTTCTTCCCTATCTTCTTGCTTATTGTACTTAGTTTCAAACTATTATTGATCGTGTTTCCCAGACTTGTGATGTATAGATGCTCATGTACTATGTGACACCCTGATAGTTGGGAATTCCGCGTTGAGTTTTGGGTTCCCATCCCTGTTTATGAGAACTTTTACTATTAAAACTGCTCTAATTCATTCTTGTTAAAAGTCTTGGAAATATTTATGAAAAGTCGGCTTGCCTAGTACCACGTTAGGCACCATCACAACTGGTTAGTTTTTTGGGTCGTGACAAGTTGGTATCAAAGCCTAGGATACATTGGTCTCACGAGTCATGAGCAGGTTTAGTAGAGTCTTGCGGATCGGTTCGGAGACGTCTGTATTTATCTTCGAGAGGCTGCCGAACCCTTAGGAAACTTTACATTCTCGTATTCTTGTCGTGCGAATTTGTTAATTCCGGTAACTAAACTTCTGTATTCTATTCTCTCACAGATGGTGAGAACGTGCGCTACCGGATAGGACGTACATCCACCAGTACCATCAGCTAGGGCCACGAGAGGCCAAAGTCGTGGTAGGGGCCGCGGTAGGGGCAGAGGTGCAGCTCGTACAACATCTAGGGTAGCACCTAAAGATCCACTAGTTGCCTAGTTCAGGAGCAGATTCTAGTTGTGGATAAGCCAGTGGGGTCAGCTCAGGCACCAGCTGTGCCCATTGTGATTCCAGGTCTTCAGGAGGCTTTGGCCCAAATATTGACTATTTGCACGGGCCTTGCTCAGGTGGTTTCTGCTCAGGCCGCACTTGCCACTTCTCAGGTGGGGGGAGGCACTCATACCCCCGCTGCCCATACTCCAAAGAAGGTGATGCAGGGACTTCAGACACCGGGGTTACTACCAGCCCCAGCCAGTTGCAGCTGCTCAGGCCCAAGCGGTCCCCGTTATGACTGGTGATGAGCAGATGAGACTTGAGAGATTTGGGAGGCTTCAGTCTCCATCATTTAGCGGCGCTGAATCAGAGGATGCTCAGGGCTTCCTGGATAATGCCAGCGGATGCTTCGCACAACTGGTATTCTGGAGACCAGTGGGGTCTCGTTCACTACTTTTCTGTTCATTGGGGCTGCCTTCAGATGGTGGGAGGCTAACGAAAGGTGCAGGCCGATTGGTGTAGCACTACTTACATGGAGGGAGTTCACCATTCTCTTCTTAGAGAAGTTCGTGCCGCAGTCTTGTAGGGAGAAGCTGTGCAAACAATTTGAGCAATTACGTCAGGAGGGCCTGTCAATGACGCAGTACGAGATGAGGTTTTCTGAGTTGACTCGTCATGCAGTTTGGTTGGTTCCACTGATAGAGAGAGGATTAGGAGGTTCATTAATGGCCTCACATATCAGTTGCGGTTGCTTATGACTAAGGAGAGGGTATCTGGTGCTACTTTTGCGAGGTGGTTGACATTGCTCGGTAGATAGAAATGGTCTGTAGCCAGGAGCATGAAGAGAGGGAGGCCAAAAGGCCTCGTGGATCGGGTTGTTTTAGTGGTGTTCCTTCTGGGGTTAGTTCTACCACGGCAGGGATCGTCCTTATAGGCACGCTCAGACGGATCGTCCAGTTCACCGTGGTGCATCATCTAGCCATGGTTCATATAGTTCTCATCAGGGTCAGTCATTTCTCAGTGCCCTTCTAGGCTCAGAGTTCGTCCTGTGCCCAATCGGTTCAGGATTCATCTATGCCGGGTTCTTCCAGCAGTTACCTAGTGCTCAGGGGCTCCCTATTGTCTCCACCACCAGCACCGGGGAGTTGCTTTGAGTGTGGGGAGTTTGGGCAGGTGTGGAGGCAGTGTCCTTGTGGCCCGGGAGGTCCAGTGCAGCAGAGGAGTCAGACTACGACTTCTGCGCCAGTTACTTCGCCACTTGCCCAGCCAGCTCGGGGTGGGGCTCAGTCAGCTAGGGGTCGCCCAAGAGGGGGAGGCTGATAGGTAGGGGCCAGGCCCGATTCTATGCTATTGTTGCAAGACCAGATACTGTTGCTTCCGATGCAGTGATCATAGGTATTGTCTCAGTATGCCACAAAAAAGCCTCTGTATTATTTGACCCCGGTTCCACTTATTCGTATATACAATCGTATTTCGCTCATTATCTAAATATGCGTCGTGAGTCCTTAGTTTCATCTATTAATGTATCTACGCTAGTGGGCGACACTATTTTTGTAGACCGTGTATATCGATCGTGTGTAGTGACTATTGGGGGATTGGAGGCCAGAGTTGGTCTCTTATTGCTTAGTTTGGTGGACTTCGACGTGATCTTGGGTGTGGATTGGTTGTCTCCATGTCATGCTGTTCTGGATTGTCATGCTAAGACCGTGACGTTGGCGATGCCGGGATTTCTAAGAATTGAGTGGAGAGGTTCTCTAGACTATGTTCCCAGCCGAGTGATTTCATATTTGAAAGCCCAGCGGATGATTGGGAAGGGTTGCTTGTCTTACTTGGCCTTTGTGAGGGATGTCGGTGCTGATACTCCTACGATTGATTCCATTTTGGTGGTGCGAGATTTTTCGGATGTATTTCCTGCAGAACTGCTGGGCATGCCACCCTACAGGGATATTAACTTTAGTATTGACTTGGTGTCGGACACTCAGCCCATTTCTATTCCGTCGTATCTTATGGCACCGGCTGAGTTGAAGGAATTGAAGGAACAACTTTAGGAACTTCTTGATAAGGGGTTTATTAGGCCTAGTGTGTCGCCTTGGGGTGCACCGGTTCTGTTTGTGAAGAAGAAAGATGGTACTATGCGGATGTGCATTAATTACGGGTAGTTGAACAAAGTTACAATCAAGAACAAGTTTCCATTGCCGCACACTAATGATCTATTTGACCATCTTCAGGGAGCGAAGGTGTTCTCGAAGATTGACTTGAGGTCTGGGTGTCACCAGTTGAAGGTTCAGACTCGGACATTCTAAAGACAACATTCAGGACCCGTTATGGTCATTATGAGTTCCTCGTGATGTCATTTGGGATGACCAATTCCCTAGCAGCTTTCATGCATCTGATGAACAAGCCTTATCTTGACTCGTTTGTCATAATGTTCATTGATGACATCCTGATGTACTCCCGTAGCCAGGAGGAGCATGCCCAGCATTTGAGGATTGTGTTGCAGCGGTTGAGGGAGGAGAAACTTCATGTCAAGTTCTCCAAATGTCAAAGTTGGCTTAGTCCGGTGGCGTTCTCGGGGGCACGTGGTGTCCAGTGAGGGGATTAAGTGGATCCGAAGAAGATAGAGGCGGTTCAGAGTTGGTCCAAACCATCCTCAGCTACAGAGATTCGGAGCTTTCTCGGCTTGGCCAGTTATTATCGTCGCTTTGTGGAGGGTTTCTCGTCTATTGCATAGCCTTTGACCAAATTGACTCAGAAGGATACTATTTTCAGGTGGTCGAATGAGTGTGAAGAGAGCTTTCAGAAGCTCAAGACAGCCTTGACCACAACTTCAGTTCTAGTTCTACCTTCATCTTCTGGTTCATATAATTGTGATGCTTCTTGGATCGGTATTAGATGTGTTTTGATGAAGAAGGGTAGAGTGATTGCTTATGCTTCACGTTAGTTGAAGCTCCATGAGAAGAACTACCTTGTTAATGATTTGGAGTTGGCTGCCATCGTTCATGCATTGAAGATTTGGAGGCATTATCTTTACGGTGTGTCTTGGGAGGTCTTTATAGATCATCGGAGGCTCCAACACTTATTCAAATAGAATGATTTAAATTTGAGGCAGGGAGATGGTTGGAGTTGCTAAAGGACTATGATATCACTATTCTGTATCATCCCGGGAAGGCCAATGTGGTGGCCGATGCCTTGAGTAAAAAGGAGGTGAGTATGGGTTGCCTTGCATTCATTCCTATTGGTGAGAGACCTCTTGCAGTTGATGTTCAGGCCTTGGCCAACCAGTTCGTGAGATTAGATGTGTCGGAGCCCAGTCGGATTCTAGCTTGTGTGGTTTCTCGGTCTTCCTTATATGATCGAATCAGAGAGCATCAGTATGATGATCCCTATTTGCTTGTCCTTAAGGACACTGTTCAACACGGTGATGCTAGAGATGTTACTATTGGGGATGATGGGGTATTGAGGATGCATGGTCGGATTTGTGTGCCTAATGTGGATGGGCTACGTGAGTTGATTCTCGAGGAGGCCCACAGTTCGCGGTATTCCATTCATCCTGGTGCCGCGAAGATGAATCAGGACTTGAGGCAGCATTATTGGTAGAGAAGAATGAAGAAGGATATAGTGTGGTTTTTAGCTCGGTGCCTCAACTGTCAGCAGGTAAAGTATGAGCATCAGAGACCGGGTGGACTGCTTTAGAGGATAGAGATTCCAGAGTAGAATTGGAAACGAATCACTATGGATTTTTTAGTTGGGCTCCCATGACTTCAAGGAAATTCGATGCTATTTGGGTGATTGTGGATCGGCTCACCAAGTTCGCGCACTTTATTCCAGTTGGTACTACTTATTCTTCGGAGCGGTTGGCTGAGATTTACATCCGAGAGATTGTTCACCTTCACGGTGTGCCAGTGTCCATCATTTCAGATCGAGGCACGCAGTTTACGTCGCAGTTTTGGAGAGCCGTGTGATAAGTGGGGATTTTAACTACTTATTAGCGACTTTTAGATTTTGCTTTAGTCCAAAAGCGTTTAATTGTGTTCCCAAAAACTAAATAAATGTGCTTAATTGCAGGAATATTTGAAGTTGAACTCCCGAGATGAAATCCAACTCAAGAAGGAGTAATCTGAACTCAAAGACATAAAAGGCATGAAACTCAGAAATGCAGACCGCAGAATACCATATGCGGCCGCAGGTTGTGAAGGAAAAACCATCAGAGTTTGGTGCAAAGTGCGGTCCGCACATCAATTGTGCGGCCGCAAAAGCTGGGCCAGGAGCAAAATTCAGAGAGATGCATTTCAAGTCCCCCAAAAGTGAGGACCGAACAAGAATTGTGCGGCTGCAGTTACAATTATGCGAACCGCATAAGAGAAATATGCGGTCGCATTTACAATTATGCGGACCGCAACTAGAATTATGCGGTTGCAGACTTCCAATTGTCAAGCTGAAGAAAAGTGCAGACCGCACACGGAATTGTGCGGTCGCAAAACATCGCGAAGAGCATTTTTGTCAAAAATTTCTAACCATGTATAAATAAACGAGTTTCATATTTTTAGGTCAACTTTTGACATCAGTTGCTACAGTAGACGTTTCCTTTTACTCTTTTTAGTATTTTTTCATATTTTGAGCTATTTGAACATACATTTTATCATTTTTATTACCAATATGAGTTTAATTATCATTTCCTCTTCTATTTCTTTCATTTTAAGCATGAGTAGCTAGATTTTCACAAGGGTTGTCACCCAACCCTAGCGTGTAAACTTAATGGGTGTTTAATTTATTGCTTGTTTATGGTTGGGTGTTTATTATTTAGCCTTGTTCTTGCTTTCATTTGTGGAATTAATGGTTGCAAATATTAGTTCATGCCTATTTGACTTGGTCTCTACTTGAGAAAGAGAGACTTAGTCTAGGAAAACTTTGTTAACGAGAAATTGGGTCAATCGAGAGATTGATTAGCCCAACTAAAGAGTTGAACCTAGAGATAGAAACAACCCGACTTGAGCTTTTATCAACCGTTTTGTTCAATACCCATTTAGACATGAGAAAGCCAAATTGGGCAAAATCACTCTCCGACCGAGAGGTATTGAGCGGGTAATTGAGTGTTGATAGCTATAATACACCCTGACCAATAGCACAAGCTTTAAAGTTTATATCCCATTAGGAAAACACCTAGGTGAAGGTCATAGCCCTAGACTTTTTACAACATTTGAAAAACAACAAAAATGATTTCCTAGTTTTATTTCTTAAATTGCAATCGTAGTTTGAATTAGACTTTCAAACAACCAAATTTTGCGGAAGAGTAAATTTAGATATTCAAATTCACACGCTACGATATATACTACTAACGCCCACACATATAGCTCCCTGCGGAATTCGACCCCGAATCTTGTTGGGTACTATTATTGCATCTACCATTTTCATAACCTTGAATTGAGATGTGAAATTGGACGAGATCAATATTTGGCGCCGTTGCCGGGGAGCTAAAAAACGGTGTTAGGTATATATTTAGGTATGTTTTTGGAATAGCTTCTTTTCCTTCCTTGTTACTAATTTGTTGAGTATTGTAGGTGCAATCATGGCAAACAATGAATTTGGAAACACAAACGTTGAGGATAATCAAATGGATAAGGTCCCTCTTGAACCTCAAGCCAATAGACGAGACCGAGCGCCTAAAGACATTGTTCCTGCTACACTCCTACCTCCACCACGAATGGCTCCACAACAGGTGTTGTCGAATGAAAGGTATGCAAGTGCTATAGTCCCTCCCCGTATTAGGGCCGGGCAACTTCTAAATAACCAACGTGATGCTCACTTTGCTCGAGCAACGAGGGTTCTTCACCGGTGCATTGGGTCAAAATGCATATAAACACTTGAAGGGATTCATAGATACGTGTTGGGGGAGTAAACAAACTAATGTCTCCGAAGATGCTTTGAGGCTAAGGATTTTTCCCTTTTCTTTACGTGGGAAAGCTTTAGATTGGTTGGAACGTTTCCCAAATCATTCCATTCGTACTTGGGACGAACTAGGGGAGAAATTTATTACAAAGTACTTCTCTCTCGGGCACATGGCTATTCTTCTGGATGTAATTCGAGCATTCAAGCAAGATCCAAATGAACCACTACACAGGATATGGGAAAGGTATAGAACAGTGGTTAAAGAGTGCCCAACAACAATATGACAGAGAACACGATTTAACAAACTTTTTGTCGGTGGATTAATACAACCAACCAATGTGTAGTGGATCAACTTGCCGGTGGGAACTTCATGACTATGCCTTATGCGGAGGCGTGTGATATTTTGGATGAGATGGCGGATACATCATCGGCGTGGCAATCTAGGGCCAATGTTCCACAAGGTGATCCCAATGTGATTCTTCTTCACAAAGAGTTGCATGACCATGGTTAAGTCATAGCCGAGTTGACAACCACCATGAACCAATTAGCAAAGGCTCAACTTCAACAAGTGCAAAACCCAAGGCAAGTCAATGCAATGGAGGGAGTAAATATGATGATGAACAAGAGAAGAACAAGAAGTCCGTAACAATGATCAAGATGATTCCTATAGTGATCAAGAAGAAGAGGTCCAATATGTGAACAACTTTCAAGGGCAAAGAAACAACTTTCAAGGCCCTAGTCAACAATAATGGAGACCTTCAAATAATCAACGCAATTGGAATTCTCACAATCAAAGCAATTGGAATAACAACAACAATCAAGGAAATTGGAGTGGAAGCAATAATAAAGGGAATTGGCATAACAATAATAACCAAGGCAATTGAGGAGGCAACAGTAAAGGTGGATGGAATAACAATCAAGGAAATTGAGGGTCGATTTTTCAAAGGCCCCTAATGTATCAACAACCGAGCAACCCACCTCCTTATCCTTCTCATGGTCCTACTTCTTCCAATAATGAAATGGGCCGTATTGAGAACATGTTCAAGCAAATGATGGAGAAGAATGCCTATTTCGAAGCCCAACTTGCTTCACACAACACATCGACCCGCAATCTAGAGGTGCCAATAGGTCAAATATCTTAAGCTTCAAATTCTTGTCCTAAGGGGGCACTACCAAGTAATACGGTGGTGAACCCGAAGGGTGGGAATAATACGGGGCATTCCATTGCCGTTACTACAAGAAGTGGAAGAGGTGGGAATGCACCCACCTCAAGTCAAAGGCAACTTGTGGATGATAAGCAAGTGGTAGAAGAACAGGAGGTCCCGACCAATGTAGTGCAAGTAAAGATGAAGTACGGATTGATATTGATGACACGATGGAAGAGACTCAAGAGGACGTGAACTCGTCTAGGGATCATGTGATTGACATACCGGTACTAGTAGTGAAAAAGGCTAAGGCACCATTGCCTATTCCAACTCCTCCGTATCCTCAATGGCTCGCCAAGTAAAATGGTCAGAATCAATTCAAAAATTTCATTGATATGATGAAAAATCTCTCGATAAATGTGCCATTAGTTGAAGCCTTGGAGGAAATGCCCGGATACAAAAAGTTTATGAAGGACTTGGTGACAAAGAAGGGGTCGATGAATTTTGAAACTATCAAAGTCACTCACCAAGTGAGTGCAATTGTGCATTTGATGGCTCCTAAGTTGGAAGATCCCGATGCTTTAACAATCCCTTGCACTATTGGAAGTGCCGAGTCTGCCAAAACTCTTTGTGATCTTGGGGCGAGTATCAATTTGATGCCTTATTCGGTTTTCAAGACCTTGGGAATTGGGAAACCAAGACCCACATCTATGAGATTACAAGTGGCCGATCATACAATGAAGATACCGTTGGGGGTAATTGAAGATGTATTGGTTCGTGTCGATAAGTTCATTCTCCCGGCAGATTTTGTTATTCTTGATTGTGAAGTGGACTATGAGGTGCCGATTATTCTTGGAAGACTGTTCCTTGCTACGGGGAAGGATCTTATTGATATGGAAGCCGGAGAACTCACTTTCCGGGTGGGTGATGAAAAGGTGGTGTTCTACGTGTGCAAATCTATGAGGCAACTAAATAGCAATGAAGTATGTTCATTCGTGGACTTGGAGACCCATGTGATTATTGATGATACAAGTGCCACGATAAATGTGGGTGATATGTTGGAGGTCGTCTTGCTCAATTTTGATGATGACGAGATGGATAGCTTCATGGAATGTGTTAATTCTTTTCAAGGAATGAGGTCATACAACTATGCACCCTGAAAACTTTCCTTGGATCTTGAGAATAGGAAAATTCCTCCTACAAAGCCTTCAATTGAAGAGCCTCCGACCTTGGAGTAATTGCCTCCACATCTCAGGTATGTTATTCCTTGGCCCTTGTTCTACTTTACCAATTATTCTTTCCTCTTGTTTGGCTAATGTGCAGGTTGACTTTACATTGACGATGCTCCGCAAGAGGAAGAAAGCTATTGGGTGGACTTTGGCGGATATTCGAGGAATAAGCCCTGCATTTTGCATGCACAAGATTAACTTGAAGGAAGATGCCAAACCCTCCATTTAACATCAAAGGAGATTCAATGAAGCCATGCAAAACGTGGTCAAAAGGAGATTATCAAATGGTTGGATGCTGGGGTGGTCTACCCTATTTCCAATAGTTCGTGGACTTCCCGGTGCAATGTGTCCCTAAGAAGGGGCGCGTAACTGTGGTCACCAATGATAAGAACGAGTTGATTCCCACAAGAACAATGACCGGGTGGAGAGTGTGTATGGACTATCGGAAGCTAAAAAAGGTCATAAGGAAAGACCATTTTCCACTTCCCTTCCTTGACCAAATGCTTGATAGGTTGGCGAACCGTGCTTTCTATTGCTTTCTAAATGGATATTCGGGCTACAACCAAATCCTTATTGCCCCTGAAGATCAAGAGAAAACAAGTTCACTTGTCCCTATGGCACTTTCACTTTCAAGCGGATGCCATTTGGCTTATGCAATGCACCGGCGACCTTTCAATGGTGTATGATGACGATCTTTACGGATATGGTAGAAGACTACCTTGAAGTCTTCATGGATGATTTCTCGATAGTTGGGGATTCTTTTGATGATTTCTTGGCAAATTTGGATAAAGTATTGGCAAGGTGTGAAGAAATGAACTTGGTGCTAAATTGGGAGAAATGCCATTTTATGGTCGAGGAAGGCATTGTCCTTGGCCACAAGATTTCAAAGAATGGCATAGAGGTCGACAAGGCGAAGATAGAGGTGATTTCTAAACTTCCACCTCCAACTTTAGTGAAAGGCGTGAGAAGTTTCTTGGGTCACGCGGGGTTCTACCGGCGCTTCGTAAAGGATTTTTCTAAAGTGGTGAACCCATTGTGTAAGATTTTACAGAAAGATGCTAAGTTTCACTTCAATGATGATTGCATGAGAGCCTTTGAATTGTTAAAGTTAAAGTTGACAACCACTCCCATTATCACCGCTCCTAATTGGAGTATTACTTTTGAGCTCATGTGGTATGCTAGAGATGTAACGGTTGGAGCAGTTTTGGGGAAGCGTATCAACAAGATCTTTCATCTGGTCTACTATGCTAGTAGACCATGAATGACGCCGAAGTCAATTACACCGTTACAGAAAAAAAGCTCCTTGCCATTGTGTTTGCAATTGTGAAGTTCCGCCCGTACTTGATGGGTGCAAAGGTCATTGTTCATAGGGATCATGTGGCACTTCGCTATCTTATGAGCAAGGAAGATTCAAAATCTAGGTTGATGAGATGGGTGCTATTGTTGCAAGAGTTTGATATTGACATCCAAGATCGAAAAGAGAGTGAAAATCAAGTGGCGGACCACTTGTCTCGTTTGGAGGAGGAGGGGAGGCCGCATGATGGCCTTGAAATCAATGACTTCTTCCCCGATGAGCAACTCTTGGCTATTTCAACGAAGGAGATGCCATGATTCGCGGATCTAGAAAACTTCCTTATGTGTGGAATTGTCCCGGATGAGTTATCTTCAAATAAAAGGAAGAAGCTCAAACGGGATTGTCAAGATTATTATTGGGACGAGCCATACCTTTTCCATATTTGCACGGATGGGGTAATTAGAACATGGGTACCGGATGAAGAGCAGAATGTTATTCTTGAGGCTTGCCATTCTTCGCCTTATTGTGGTCACCATGGCGGAGTAAGAACGGCGGCTAAAGTGCTAAATTGATGTTTCTATTGGCCCACTCTCTACAAAGATGCAAGTGATATGGTAAAACGATGTGATGAATGCCAACGGGGCGGTGGAATCTCGAAGAATAATGAAATGCCTCTCACTATCATTTTGGAGATTGATATCTTTGATGTGTGGGGTATTGACTTCATGGGTCCTTTTTTGAGTTCTTGTAGAAACACCTACATCTTGGTCGCAGTTGATTATGTGCCTAAATGGGTTGAGGCCATTGCTCTACCCAACAATAAAGCGAGAAGTGTGGTGGCATTCTTGAAGAAGAATGTCTTCACAAGATTTTGTACTCCGTGGGCTATCATAAGTGATGGGGAGTCGCATTTTTGCAATAAGGTTTTTGACACTTTGCTTAGCAATTATGGTGTCACTCATAAAGTTACGATTCCCTATCATCCACAAGCTAACGGTTAAGTGAAAGTCTCCAATCGGAAGATAAAGAGTATCTTGTCCAAAACAGTGAATGCTAATCGGACGGATTGGTCAAAGAACTTGATAATGCACTATGGGCTTATCAGATTGCCTACAAAACTCCTATTGGTATGTCTCCATATCGGTTGGTGTTTGGCAAAGCTTGTCATCTTCCGGTGGAGTTTGAGCTTAAAGCCATGTGGGCTTTAAAGAAGTTGAATCTTGATTGGGATGCAACCGCTAACTTGAGGGTTGTACATTTGAATGAATTGGATGAGTTCCGGTACCATGCATATTCAAGTTTGTCCTTGTACAAAGAGAAGATGAAGTACCTTCTTGACAAATACATCCGAAACAAGGAGTTCAAGGTGGGCGATCTTGTTTTGTTGTTTAACTTACGATTGAAGATATTTCCCGGAAAGCTGAAATCTAAACGGAGTGGTCCTTTTGAAATTGTAGGTGTGATACCTTTTGGTGCATTGGACTTGAAGAACAAAAATGATGAGGTATTCCAAGTCAATGGTCATGGGGTGAAGCATTATTTGGGACAAGTTGATGAAGGCCACGTGGTGGTAGTTATTCATTTAAAATGATGGTAATCTGCGTCGTGTCACAACGTTAAATTAGGCGCTTCTTTGGAGGCAACCCATGTTTCTTTTTCTTTTTCTTTCCATCTTTTGTAGATAGGTGTTATTTTTGTGCTAACTAGATTTGAAATCTGTTGCAGGGGTGAGTGTATTTTACAGGAACTGTGCTCAAAAAATTGGCTAAGTATGGAAAAAGTTCGGACTGCATGTGTATTGTGCGGACCGCACAATTGTGATTGCTACAGCAGAAGGAAACAGCGGCCGTAATTGAAATGGGAAATTGCAAACTCTCTAAAGTTTGGTCTGTCAGAAAAACGGCCAAAGTGCGGCCATACACCAAAATCTTCAGTCTGCACCAATAATTTGCAGTCGCATCACAAATTCTGTGAACCGCAAGTCATCAAGGCATTTGAGCCCCCAGGTAATAGAGTGCGGACTGCAGAAGGAATTGTCGGTCGCTCTCATCCCGTGTCCCTGCAGTCTGATCGTCAAGTATAAATAGTAATCTTAGGGGCTACTTTACATTTTTTCCCTTCTCTGAGCACTCAAAATTCTAAAATATTGAAATCGCTTGTTCAATCATCTGCCACACTCAACCCACATCTGTGTTCACTCATTTGCACTCCGTCATATCTGGTATGCTTCAATTTCTCATATAATTCTTCAATTTTTAGTTTACTTTATAATTTGTTAGGTAGTTTTAGGCCATTTGTCAATAGATTTCAATTTTACTACCATGCGGGGTTTAACCTGTGTTGGGTCAACTGCTAATTACTCTATGGGGAATGGGTGAATTGATTTTCATGCTTAATTGTTAGTACCATATCAAATTTGTGCAAAAATTGAAAACCCTAGAAAGTCTCCTCGATTTTATTTTGAAATCTGCGGTCGCACTTGAAATATTACGGACCGCAGAAATCCCATCGTGGTAAAAGAAAAGTGAGTGCGGCCGCAAAATAGCCCAATCTTTGTCTTTAAAGAGTTGACATTTTGGTGAGACTGATAAGAGGCCGCGATGATAGCTACCAGGTGAGGCCGCGATGATAGCTACTAGTCGAGCATTCAGATGGCTCCGATGAGGCTTTGTATGGGAGACAATGTAGATCTCCGGTGGGTTGGTTTGAGCCGGGTGACGCTAGGCTATTGGGTACTGACTTGGTTTAGGATGCTTTGGACAAGGTTAAATTGATTTAGGAGCGGTTTTGCACGGTGCAGTCTAGACAGAAGAGTTATGCCAATAGGAAGGTTCGCGATGTTGCTTACATGGTTGGGAGAAGGTGCTGCTTACGGTTTCGCCCATGAAGGGTGTTATGAGGTTCGGAAAGAAGGGCAAGTTGAGCCCTCGACATATTAGGCCGTTTGAGGTACATTGGAGAACTGGGGAGGTGGCATACAAGCTTGCCTTGCCACCTAGTTTGTTAAGTGTACATCCAGTATTTTATGTTTCTACGCTCTGGAAGTATGTCGGCGATCCGTCTCATGTTTGTAATTTCAGCACAGTTCAATTGGATGGTGATTTGACTTATAATGTGGAGCCAGTGGCCATTTTGGATTGGCAGGTTCGAAAGTTGAGGTCAAAGGACGTAGCTTCAGTGAAGGTGCAGTGGAGAGGTCATCCAGTTAAGGAGGCTACTTGGGAGACCAAGCAGGGAGATACGGAGCAGATATCCACACCTATTTGAGACTCCAGGTATGTTTCTAGACCCATTTGAGGACGAACGTTTGTTTAAGAGGGGGAGGGTGTAACATCCGGCCGATCGTTTCGAGAGTTTTAACCCCGTTTCCCTATTTACTAATCAGTTGGTACTTTATAGTGTGGGAGTTGAAATTTGCTCGGATTGAGGTAATTAACAGTTCTAAATTTGGCTCTGAGGGTATGAAACCCCAGGTTATGTATTATGTGATTGGTTTTGAGGTGACACACATCCTGGGTGACGGGAGTGTGGGCATGCATCGCAGGAATCGTGACTTGGTCAATTCCATCGAACAATGTAGTTGAATAATCTGTTGTTATCCGTACATTTTCCCACTTATTAGACAAAACAAACTACAAATTTTTTAAGATATCATGTTTAAACCATGTGTTGACACTGTAGGGACCCACATAGGTCTTATACATGTTGAATTATCGTCTAATTGCTGTTTTGTACTCAGTCACAGTTTATTTGCATATCATATCTCAGTCTCTATTGTTCCTTGTTGATACATTATATTATTTCTGTTTGGGCTGATTTTCATGATTTTCCAAGCCCGAGAGACTGGAGAGGTTGATGACTGAGTGAGGCCGAGTGTCTGATTGTTAGGATATTTATGGGACCGGGCTATACGCCGCAACATGTTTCATTGATATATGCCATAGTTGTCTTGTTATAGCGCTTGGGCTGAGGAAACACCTCCGGAGTCTGTACACACCCCCAGTGAGTGCAGGTATCTACTGAGTGGGAGTGCTGAGTGCCGAGTGTTGAGTGATTGAGATGAATGAGTGGCTGTGAGGAAAGAGTGATTGTCAGGTTGGAGTAAATGGGAGGACTAAGTGACTGTTGCTCTGAGAGGATGCATTGATTTCATTATTGTTGAACTTCAGCTGTCATATATCACTATTTTGAAATTTCTGAGAGACATTATCTTCTGTATTAGTTTAACTTGACATGAAATCACTGTTTTGGCCTTAAATGTCGAACTTGAGAGCATGCCTACCTTCTTATGTTGGAATTACTGTAATTGGACTTAGCTGTGAAGCTCGTCACTACTTTCAGTTCTTTATTTAGTATTGTTACTTACTAAGTTGGTTGTACTCATGCTACACCCTGCACTTCATGTGCAGATCAAGGTGTTCCCGGACACAGTGAGAAGGAAGAAGGGGAGTTCCACTATCTGAGTTAGGCCGATATCATTGCCTTTAACCCTTTCTTATTATTAATAAGATAGCTTGTCTTGGTTTCGTAATGTGGCGATCATGAATGACAGCACCCACAATTAGGTCTTGCGAAGCTTTCTCCGTGAAAAAGCTCGTCCTTGTTAATATAGGACTGTCTTTCATTCTGCTTTTACTTATTTTTTTAAAATCTCTCATTTCTAAATTTTTCATTGTCTTTAGTACGAACTGGCTTCAGACCTCACGGTGCTTACACTTCGGTTCATCCCATTGCATTTATTTGGGCGAGAGGGAGGCTGTGAGTCACTGGGCTATGGATTTTTCCGTTGGTTGATTCTCGAAATCACACTGGTAAAGAGGCCTTTTCCTTCTCTCCGACGCGCTTGTTGAGACACACTAAGTTGATTTCTTCACGTAGCTGGTCTTTTGGAAATTCCAAGGTAGTTGCTCGGCGCTTCGCATACTTTGTCTCTCCTTCCCTACTTCTGTCCGTTCCGGAGTTCAAATCCGCTGATTAATTTTCTTCAAGTAAAGACACGACAACTAAAAGAAAGCTAATTTGAATATGAATAAGACAAGAGGAACTAGATGGTTTGACAGCACTGTCTCAGTAAGATATATGTATTCATTTTTAGTTAAAGGGTGAAAGTCAAAAGAAGCAGAAAACATGCCAGCATAATTGCAAGTACGTAGACTTTAAATGGAGTAGTACAAACTCTCAAAATAAAGAATGAAGTGGGCCGAAAATGGTGGAGAGAAAATTATATATAAGTACGGATGATAATTCAGGAAGGTTTTCTAGGTGTTTGTGTACAGTTTACGACTTCACTTTTCTTTTATCATCTTGTTTGACTTTATATCGTGAAAATAGAAATTTATTCACATGTCATGTTGCTCTACTTACATGATTGATTACGTGGTTTGGCCACGCATTGGACGCGGTTGTCGCATCATTTTTCTTTCTTCTTCTTTTAAACCGTTCCGTCTTCGAATTTTACTACTGACAATTGTTTATTGCTATGGTCTTCGTGTATGAGACATGCATTAGCCACAGATGTCAACTTCATTAGATTTCTTTGTATACTGGGAGTAATCCCAATTTAACCTTTCATTTTCTTCTAATAATTGAAGACATGAAACATAATGTTATTGTTGACAAATAGTGGATAATTAACTCTTGTTATTACTGTGCTTTGTTCATGTTTTTTTAGCCACACTTAGGCTTGATACAGATGTAAAACTTGATAAAGGAGTACTTATTGCTGAAAATTTGTTTTTTCACCATTTAATGCACTCAGAATTTCTTTTATTTCGCTTTTGGAAAAACCAGTAGAAACCCATCTTTTGGCATTATTTCACTTTTATTCCTTTCTGTTCTGCATTTTAAAACTTCTCACTTGTATACGGTCAAAATCGGGCTCGATTATTGTATGACAGATCAGGTTCGAAACGCGAAGGGTTGAAGATCGACCCCGAGTTTCATCGAAGCAGAATACGAGGTCAGAATGTCCGTCCTCGAGAACACTGACCCCGTGATTCGGAACCGATCCTGACCCCGAACATGCTTGAGGGAAGATCATCGAACCTAAATAACGGAAAGCCAGAATATCCGTAATGGGTCGAGCATCGCAGCGTGAATCTCGGCACGAATCAATGGAACCGCTTAATTAGCAAATCAGGAGATTTTTGACCATATATAAAGTTGTACCTAAAGTAGGATTCCCCTACTGTATAAAGGGGGATCTAATTATTTGTAAGGACAATTTGGTTCTGATCAAAAGAAACAGCAATAGACTGATCTTTTTAGTTATTATTGTCTCATTATTCTATTTCCGACTCCGATTGCAGCGTTTCTTGGCCCAAGGGCGATCATCCTACAAGGCCAACGCTGTCCAACTTGTGTAGTTTGCATTCATCTTTTATCATTAATTTTAATTTCAATTTGTTCTCATTTTTGTATCAAATTAGATCACGTATCCTTAAAATCGCGTATAAATTCAATTGTTATCCGATTTTGAGGGTAAACACAACTTATAAAAAATAACAAAACACGATTATTGTACTTGATAAGTAAAGAAAAACAAAATTGCGTGTGATTACAATTATTTTTTTTACCCTTAAAATCAGTAACAATTAAATTTATATGCGGCTTAAATGATACATGATTTAATCTAACACGAATGATCTAAGAACAATAAATAATTGAATTAAAGAAAAATAATGTGATCAAACCAAATGTGATGAAACAATTAAGCATGGCGTTAGTGTCAAGACCTCAATTTTCCTCCGTAGGATGTCGCGATGGGCACATAGTCTCTAAGACTAGGTAAGCCTAACAGTTAATAATAAATTGACAGAAATAATCAACCAAAAATACTAAAACAAGGGTGAATAATTGATAGAAACTCCCGATATAGAATCTCCACAAATACTTTCCCAAAATATGTGGAACTGAGTCATAAGCTCTTTAGAATAAAACTAGAATATCTAATGCATCATTGTCTGAAAGAAATACAACAGGAAGTAAAATAGGAAAGGTGACTGCGAGGACGTGGAGGAGGTATAACTTGAAGTCTCCAAGCAGTAACTCCAATCAACTCTAGCGTCCGGCACGAGCAGACATACCTGGATTTGCACAAAAATTATGCAGAAGCGTAGTACACCTAACCTCGGTAGAGTAGTAACGAGGCCTGGTCAAGACACCTACTAGGATATAAATAAGCAACATGAAAATGTAATAAGGATAAATAATAGAAAGCAAAAGAAATGACCGATGAAACAAGATAATAACATGAATTAATATCGGAAATTAGACATGAAAATAACATAAAAGAAGCAGCTAAAGAGAGAGAGCCAAAATGATCATGTACGGGCAACAAGCGCGAAACAGGGAAGAACAAAACAACAGAAACGTTCCCACCAAAACTGCTTGCAAAAAGAAATAAACAACAAGAATCACAACGAAGTACCACCTCATGTACAATAAGAATCACCACCTAGGTACCGCCTCGTATAAATCAAGAATCATAACCGAGGTACCGCCTTAGATACACATTTAACAATCTCAATCACATTCTTTCCTTACACCGCCACGAGAGACTTACATTTAAAATATATTTTGAAAATAGTGTTTCCGAAATAGCTACACACACTTTAGCCCACCTTATGACGCTACGTGGCTTCACGTAGTTCTCCTACAAGCAACACGCACATAAGTTCCACCTTATACCGCCACATGCACATTAACCTTAAGCCTTATATCGCTGCATGCGCGTCAATATCACACCACAATAAAAAATCACACCACAAGTGCCCATTTATCATAACTTGCCAATAATCAACAATATCAATATTTTCACAATAATAGCCCACGGCTCCACCACAACTTGTACAAGAATAGCAACAATAACAATGAATGTAAAATATTCAACAAGAAGATATTTCAATAATAACAATTTCGTCTTAACATGATAACAACTTAAAAACTTCAACACCAATAACTCATCAATGAGAAAAAATGTATAACTACGATGTTAAATAAGAATAATTCACAATGAAATAGATAACATACAATAATGACGTCAAATAAAGGAAATCAACAACAGAAAGGATACCATGAGCAATAACTCCAAACAATGAAAATCAACAATGCCGGACATAACATGAGAAATAACTTCAAATAATGATAATCAACAATGAAAGAGATAATACATAACAATAAAAGAGGCAACAAGATCAACTAAAGCATGAGAGCAATTTTATCAATTAGATTGTAGAATAAGTGATAATGAAAACGTTTAAGGCATGTAAGGATAGACTAACACAAGTAATAATAGATTGACTATGAGAATTTAGAACATGAAATGGTGATTAATTTATGACATGGAAGGAGTACAAGCAGCCTAAACCGGTCAAATACCACGGGCAACCCGTGTACCCACTCGTCACCTTGCGTACACGTATTTCACATAACACAAATGAATGAATCAATACCAATCCTAAGGGGTAGTTCCCTCACACAAAGTTAGGACACTAACCTTAACCAGGCCAATTCGAGACTCAAAAATAGCTTTTCCTTTACAATTTGCCTCCATGTGGCTCAAATCTAATCAAAATCGACTTAATATCATCAAACAATGCTAGGGAATTAAATTGCAATAGATAAAGCTAAGATATTTATACTTTTCCCAAAAAGTCAACAGAAGTTAACCTGGGGACCGCCCGGTGACCGGCTCCAAAGGTAGATTCCATCTATCCATGACCCAACGAGCTCATATATAGGATTAGTTTCAAAATCCGAGTCCAAATCAACTCTCAAAACTTAATTTCTTATTTTTTAAAAATTTGATAAAGTTTCATAAATTTTCACTTTAATTCACACGATTTTGATGTTAAAATCTATGATATATTGATGAAATATGATTAGGAATAGATTATAATCTCTTATCTAAGGTTTGTAGGTGAAAATCCCCTCTCCAAATTGCCTCCTACCAAGTCTAGGTTCAAAAGAGAGAATGAGTTCAAAAATACCGTCTCCCAGCCCTTTAACCAGCTGCAGATGTCGCATTTGCGACATAGGATACGCATTTGCGATCCATCGCAATTGCGGACCAGGGCTCACATTTGCGAACCCGGACAGCCTCATGAAATCTCGCAATTGCGAATTGGAGGGTCATCGCAAAAGCGAACAATTGTTCGCAAATGTTAAGTGATCTATAAACCTGCTGCCTTCGCAAAAGTGAAGAGGACGTTGCATTTGCGACTACTGCCCCCTTCTTTCACCTTCGCAAATGCGACCTTGGTGTTCGCAATTGCAACATCGGAGCTCCCGACACCAGAGTTTTTGCAATTTGAGTCCAAACCACACCAGAACATGTACGGAACTCATCTGAGCCTTCGGGGCTCCAAATCAAACATACACACAAATCTAATAACATCATAAGAACTTTCTCGCGCGATCGAAACCCAAAAATAACGTCTGAAACTATGAATCGAATACCAAAAACACATGAATTTAAAGTAAAGTTCAAGAATTTCTAAAGTTACATCTAAACGTCCGAATCCTATCAAATCAACTCCGAACGACACCAAATTTTGCAGACAACTTCTAAATACCATAACTGACTTATTCCAAGTCCTAAATTCAAATTTCGAGCTCGATAGCTAAAAAGTCAACCTACGGTCAAACTTCTCGACTTCAAATAGCTAAATTTTGATAAATCAACACAAATCAACCTATGGACTTTCAAAACCAATTCCGAGCATACGCCCAAGGCTGAAATCACGATACGGAGCTATCAGAGTCATAAAAACACAGTTCCATGATCGTTTTCACAGAAGTCAAAGTTTGACTAATATTTTCTAATTTAAGCTTCTAAGTCAAGAATCAAAGGGTCCAAATCAATCGGAAAGCTTCCTTGAATGAAACTAATCAACCCCACAAGTCATAAGATCGTAAATACATGTGTGTGAAGCATAAAAGGGGGTAACGAGGCACAATTACACAAAACGATCGATCGGGTCGTTACAGTTAGGTTTGAGTGTTGGAAACCGGTTCCGATCGAGCCCTTGAGATGAGCTCAGTTACAACTAAAGATAATGAATAGCTGAAGAACACTTTGAACAATTTTTAGAAGACAAAAATAAACTTTATTACTTTGATATACGTGCTAGCATTAGTGAAAAATGAAAAAAATTCTCCCTTTTATATAGTAGGGGTGTTTCAATTCTAGTACAAGTCTAAACAAGGTAAAAATCCTTTTCTTCTAGTAAATATGATCCGTAGTTGATTTTGGGCGTGATTCGCGCCACAATATGTGGTTGATGACGGATATTTCGGCTCCTCATTCGTCCTCTCTAACCGTTTTCCCTTTAACCTCGATTCTTTATTTTTCTTAAGCTTAATTCTTCCCACATTTGGCCATGCCCGATTCTTGACGTGCTATTCGTCCCACTGGGCTCTGATCTGTGGACGCCCTCGGCTTTACCCGAGCCAGCATTGAACCACATCGTCTCTCGTCTTCTTCAGAAGGAGATCGGGGGTAACTTTATCTCTAATGTTGCCCTTACACAGATAGTCCTCTCACTTCTCAAAGAGTAGATTTATAGGAATGACGAGAAGTGACTGATTGACCCCGGTTCCTTCCTTTGTATGACATAAGCAAGTTGCCGAGCTGGAACGTCCCTTCAGTCACATCGCTCTGACTTTGGACATATGTCAACCATCAGTTGGCCATCCCCGGTAGTTACCGAATTTGAAACGTCACACATTCATTATTTCTTTCCTATAAAAGCTCCGGTTTCCTTTTTTCACTTTTTTACTTTCTGATTTCGAACCTTCTTGAATTATCCTCGAATTTACTACCTGCTCTTCAATCCTTCAAATTATCATAAGTTGTTCTTTACATCTTCATATCTTCATCTCTCATCTTCAAACCTTCATACCAAATTTTCAAGCCTTCATACCAACCTTCAAACCTTCATATTTCTAGATTAAGATGGCTAAGACTTCAAACTCAGTTCCCCAAAGTACTGCACCCTCGACCTCTATGTCGGCCACAGGCACCGAGGCAAACCTTCCGGTAGTAGCCCTAGAACATCCTCTCACATAATTTATCCCCGAAATAGAAAACGACTTTAAGGTTGAAAAAGTCTCCAAACAAGGAGACTGAGGTGAGGAGGCGTGGAGGCACGTCTGCTCCATCACCGAGGAGATGCTCCAAGTTGTCTGAGAGGACTGAAAATGGGAAGGCAAAAACATAGTCGTTCCCATCCCTGATGAGGACATCACGACACACGTGGAAGGTTACTTAAGCGTTTATACATATCCTTTCATGTTCGGTCCAGTGGGTAGAACGATCCTTGACTTATCTAAGAGGTACGCGATCTGCCTCGGGCAGATCCACCCGTCTTTTTGGAGGATCGTAAACCTTGTCCGTCATTTTGCCAACAACATGGAGGAGTCTCGATTCACGATCGACCATATGCTCCGCGTTTACAGCCCTCAAATCATCGATGGGGGTAATCAAGCTTGCCCATCGGGCAAAGAAGGTTCCCTTCTCTTGCGTTGACGAGGACAGGAACCGAGGCTAGCAGGGGAGGTTTGTTCGGATAAAGATCGAAGACTTTTTTCCCTCCGAGTTCCTATGGTTCCCGGAGTAGTGGAACTCAAAACGTAAGTTTATTTCCTCCTAATTTGACAAAGTAATCCCTTGAATTTACTCCTTTCTCTGATTTTTTTATCTTATTTGACATGCAGCTCTCACCTGAGTCCCTAATGCGGTCCCTCGTTTTAGGGAATAAGTCGAGGGCATATGCAAACAACTCACCTATCCCGAGCGTGAGTGGCGTAAGCTTTGCAAAGGCAAGTGAAAGGTTCGTTCCCATTGTAAGTGTCCCTCTTTTTCTAGTTGAGTTTCCCTTTAGGTCATTTTCACCTTGTCATTATTCTGACTAAGTCTTTTTCTTTTACAGGTTTGCCTAAGACCACCAAACTCCGAGCAATTTTCAAAGTCGTGGCCTCGTCCCTGTATGAAAACCCTCCGCTTTGTTGCATCCTATTGCTGAAGCTGCTGCAAAGATGAAGTAGAAAAAAAAAGAAGAAGAAAAGGTCCCCTGAATCCTAGGACGCTCCTGACGAGGCCAAGAAGAAGAAAAGGATCATAGTTAGGGTTAGAAAAAGCACCAAGAAAAATTCTAGTGCTAGGGTCCCGGACCCTAAAGCTCTTTATCGGCTCAGGGACTTCCCCTAAGATGATGATAAAATGGAATTCGTCAATCACGAACTGATCGACGCTGCACAAGAGTTGGTAGCCCTAGGGGGGGGGTGATCGAAGGTTGAACCCCCCTCAACTTGGGAGCACGAGGAGGAACACGTTGCCACTGCTTCTCAAGAACCCCTCTGGTGCAGAGGATAACCGTTGTTGAGGACGACGTCAACATCCATATCCAAGAGTCTCCACCCCGGCTAGAGACCACTTTAAATGAGACTCAAGCTGCTGAAGAAAGGGCAATTGATGCATCCCGGGCTGTGGATGAGCCCTCTACTCATTTTCGAGGGTGTGGACATCGGTATGCTAGAGAACTACTTTTGGCTTTGGCCACCTAGAGATCCCGAAAAGGATCGTACAATTGGGGCCAGGTGAGCCACGTTCGAGCTCAAAGCTCAAAAATAAATTTCCTGCCCCAAGTTTGGACCCTGAACGGAAGAAGACAATCATGTTCACACTACCGGCGGATACTAGCATGCTGTTCGGGCCATTGGAGTGGCCAGCTACCTCTGTTCCTTGGTGATCAAAGAGGACCAAGTGAAAATGAATGAGGTAGATGCGCTGAGCCTCTTCAACAAGGCCTAACAGGCGCTGAATATGGTATGCCTTCTTCCCTTCGTATCTTTGTAGAGTTATTTTTGCCTTAACGATATTTTAATAATTTTTTTCTCTTTATGTCTTAGGCCTCGGTGTTTCATCATAAGAGCTTTCACCGGTCTCAGTTGGAGTTGAGCCACCTCAAATTCGAGCCCAAGGTGCAGGTCTGGAAAAAAGAGATGTATATAGCCCTCTGCGAGCAGAAAGACGAGGTCCTTAGGGATGTGGCCAACCGTCCCGCCCTCCAGGTTGAGCTGAAGAAAGCCCAAAAAGAGGCTTCAAAAACAAAATAAGATCATGCCATTCTCGTTGAAAAGGTAAAAGTGTTCTAGATCGATATCGAGAGTTTAAATGCAAATGTTAATGCCACAATCTCGCAGGTCCATGAGAAAGTAACCTTGATCAACCAGCTCTGGTCCGAGATGGACAAGGTCAAGGCGACAACTGACGAGTTTAGGGGCAAGATGGACCTCCTAGCATCGGAGCAAGATGCCACCAAGGAAGATCTGGCATCAACCAAAGTGCAGCTCCGAGTGATGAAAGAGAAGGCTGATAAATAGGCTCAATTGAATGAGGAGCTTGGGGCACAGGTTGCCTCGATCTTTGTAGAACGCGATAACCTCGGCCAAGAGTACACGACACTGAAATCTAGATTGGCAATGGCTTCGAGCAAGGCCTCTGTAGCTCAGTACATGCTGGCCCAGTACATGAATGATGGTAGAGGTAGCCAAAACTCGTGTGATAACAAAGGCCGAATATGTGAAGTGGCTATCTCGAAGAGAGACTCTCGAGGAGATCCAATTTCGGGGGGTTGACCTAGCGGCCGAGATGGAAGAGGCAGAGAGGCTCGAAGCCGAGGCCAAAGCGAGGTACCAGCCCGATGGTTCGGATAGCGAGCTGGGCTCCCATGAAGACTAGGTGGGAAATGCCTTAGCTTATTTTTTTTTGTAGCTACATGCTTTGTATTTCAGTGCCGTTTTATAGCGCCTCTGTAAATACCTTTGGTATATATATATATATAAATTTTCCTTCGGCTATATGTTGTGTCCTTTAATTTTTATGTACTTGCTAATGTTTAAGACTTAGGATATATAACTTGTATCTCAAACTTAATAATATGCCATTGATGCCTTAGCATAGAACTTGACATCACTTAAACTGTTCAATCTCCCAAAGCCCTGATGAGGCTTAGGTTAAATAATAACTCTGAGGTGGTTTGACTTCGGAATGCCCGATAAAAAATGAAGACTTTGTTTAAGATATTCGAGTGATTTAATTGGACACAACTATTCTTTGTCGAAGGTGGCTCCATTCATGGCCGTAATTCGAGATCGATCGACTTGACCAGGTCTGAAGTAATCATGTATGGATTAAAAATGTGTAAGGACCTTATTTTTTATGCCTGAATTCAGACGTCTCCGAGCCGTTTATATGTTGTGATTGAAGCTCTAAAGGCTTCGTTTCTTAAGTTAGTCGTGGCCTATCATGTTTGGATCCTGCGTTATGGCTTGGTGCCTTAGGGGTTTAGTAGCCCAATGTTTTCCTGATCTTAGTGTCGGGTAGTAGTCCCCGGTTCACGGTGACCTTTAGGCTTAGGGGTCTTTCGATTGTTGTGCATGGTATTGTGGGTTTTGCTGCCTTCGGGGTCTTATGCCCCCGTTTAATAGTGGCTCGTGGCCTAGAAAGTTTTGAACCCAGTATTCATAACAATAATATTGCTTGTGCGAATATGAACCGATGAAACATAGAAGGCGAATTCCTTTTTATTATTTGAATGTAGTGTAAGTAATTAATGGGTACAAAAGCTATCCGCCATGGCGAGAATGAGCTATGCGGGCATGGTTCGTTTGACTGTTTAACCCTTACAATTAATCCTAATATTCAAGCCTTAGCCTTCAATATCAAATAGGATTGCCTTCAAAATTTCTGAACATAGGACATCAGTTCTTGATTCATGGTGTGATAGCCCCCTTGTATTCGAGACGGAATTTTGAGGGCCCGAATACTATCGATCTGATACGAACATTTCACAATCTCTGGTCTTAGATCGATCTTCAAAGCTAGGGTAGCACGCTTATTGTTGCCTCGTTAAAAACCTTACTGTAAAACTCGCTTCAGGAAAAAACCAGTCAAACGGAAAAAGAGTGAAATACGTGCTTTCGACCAAATCCTTGGATTTTACTTAATTTGAGTACCTGCTGAGTTAGTTCAAAGCGCAATAATCCATAAAGAAATTTATGGTGAATACCTTATCAATAGTATCGCTTTAAGTGTGCCATATTCCAGTTGTTGGGTAGTTGTACACCATTTTTGGATTCGAGCTGGTACGAACCTTTCCCGGTTATACCAGTGACTTTTGTTTGACTCCTCCCAGTTCGGTTCTAGTTTTCCATCATTCGGGTTCTTGGTAATGCAGTGTGACTTTCCTCAGTACCAAGTCCCTGACTTTAAAAGTGTCAAAGGTTTTCCCTTCGGTTGTAATATCTTCTCATTTGTTGCTTTTGAGCTACTAATCGGACTAGGGCTGTTTCTCACCTTTTGTCTGAAAAATTTAAGCTTATAGCCATGGCCTCATTGTTTGATGCCTCCGTAGCATATTGAAATCTTAAGCTCGGTTCTCCCACTTCTACCGGAATTAAAGCCTCTGCGTTATAGGCTAAAAAGAATGGTGTTTCACCGATACTTGACTTTGAAGTTGTTTGATATACCCACAAGACCTCGGGCCTACTCTTTTTGCAGTTCCGTTTTGAGTCGGTTAGTCTTTTCTTTAGGTTCTGCAGTACAGTTTCTTTGTTGACTCCGCTTGACCGTTCGCACTCGTATGGTAAGGGCTTGATAGAATTCTTTTGAATTTGTGATCTTCGAAGAACTTATTAACCTCGCCACCGATGAAACACCTCCCACTGTCACACGTGATCTCGACCGGTATCTCAAACCAGCATATTATATGATCCTAGATGAAGTCCATGACTTCCTTTTCTCTAACGTTTTCGAACGCCTGTGCTTCAACCTACTTGGAGAAGTAATCAATCATAAGTACGATGTACTGGGCCTTACCGGGTGCCCACGGCAAAGGGCCTACAATGTCCATTCCCCATTTCATGAATGGTCAAGGGGAAAGGAGCGGGTGAAGTATCTCCCCTGGTTGGTAGATCATCGGGACGTGCCTATGACATTCGTTATATTTTTTAACAAAGTCCTTGCATTGTTTTCCATCTCGTTCCAGTAATAACCGGCCCTGATCAATTTTTGAAACGATGATTCTGCCCCTAAATGGTTTCCACAAGTACCCTCATGGACTTTCCTCATCACATAATCAGTCTCCCCGGGAGCCAAGCACCTCGCTAACGGTCTAAAAAATGATCTTCGGTATAGTTTTCCTTCAACTAAGCTAAACCTAGCAGCCTTGGTTTGAAGGGTCCTTGATTCTTTGGGATCCGATGGATATTCCCTTTCTAAAGGTAGTCTATGTATTTATTTCTCCAATCCCAAGTCAAGCTCGTTGAGTTTACCCCCACATGACCTTCCTCTATCACCGAGCTCATCAATTGCACAACTTGTAATTTATCCAAGTATCTCCGCATCCGATCTTCTTTTACTTCAAATGTTCTGTTAACCTGGTTAACAACGAGAAGGGAATCACACTTGGCTTTGAACACCTTAGCCCCCAGGCTCTTAGCCAGTTCTAGACCTGCAATCATAGCCTCAAATTCGGCTTCATTGCTAGTCAATTTTACAGTTCTAATAGATTGCCTTATTACATCACCCATGGGTGGTTTTAGTACGATTCCCAACCCGAACCCTTTCATATTGGATGTACCATCCATGAATAAGGTCTAGACCCCCCGAGCTACTCCCCGAGGCAAGTAATAATTCTTTCTCGATCTCGAAGATCAAGGACGGTGTGAAGTCGGCCATGAAGTCTACCAAAATCTGAGACTTTATAGCTGTCTAGGATTTGTACTCAATATCGTATCCGCTAACCTCTACGGCCCGTTTTGCTAGCCTGCCTGAAAGCTCGGGTTTGTGTATAACATTCCTTATCAGATACGAGGTCACGACATATATATGGTGACATTGAAAATATGGTTTTAGTTTCCTAGATTCGCTTAATAAGGCAAGTATTAATTTCTCTAGGTGTGGATACCGTGTTTTGGCATCACCTTGGGCCTACGAACATAATAGATAGGAAACTGCGTACCTTCTTCTTTCCGGACCAGGACACCACTTATCGCTACCTCGGAGACCGCCAAGTAGAGGTATACTTGCTCGTTCACCTTCAGAGTAAGCAGCAAAGGAGGACTTGATAAGTATCATTTGAGTTCTTCTAAATCCTGTAGAAAATACTTTGGGATCCACTAGAAGTCATTCTTTTTCTTTAGCAACGAGAAGAATCGGTGGCTCTTGTCCGATGACCTAAAAATAAATCGGTCCAATGCTGCTATCCACCCGGTCAGTCTCTGTACCGCCTTAACATTGCCAACTATAGTGATATCTTCTATGGCCTTTATTTCATCTGAGTTGATCTCTATTCCTTAGTTAGATACCATGAAACCGAGGAACTTGGCCGAATCGACTATGAAGGAACACTCCTCCAGTTTCAGCTTAATGTTGTATTCTCTTAGTATGTCGAAAGTTTCCTGCAAATATTTTATATGATCCTCTACTCGTAGAGACTTAACTAACTTATCATCAATATAAACCTCCATTGATTTTCGTATCTATTCCTCGAACATTTTGTTAATTGGGCATTGATATGTGGCATCGGTATTTTTCAACCCAAAAAGCATCACGTTGTAACAATAGGTGTTGAGTTTAGTTATTAAAGAAGTCTTCTCTTGGTCGTCCGGGTCCATCAGTATTTGGTTACCCAGAATAGGTATCAAGAAAACTCAGTGTCTCGTGCCAGCCATTGCATGTACCATTCAGTCGATGTAAGGCAAAGGAAACGAATCCTTCGGGGATGACTTATTCTAGTCCTTATAATCTACACACATTCTAAACTTGTTTCCTTTTTTTAGGTACGACTACTACATTAGCTAGCCAATACGGGTATTTGACCTCCCGAATGGAACCTATTTTTAAGAGTTTAGATACCTCATATTTGATGAATGCGCGCTTAATTTTGGACTACGGCCTCCTTTTCTATTTGACCGAGTGGAATTTCAGATCCAAGCACAATTTGTGAGTTGTTACCTCTGGCGAGATCCCTTTCATAGCTAAGTGGGACCATGAAAAACAATCGGCATTAACTTTAAAGAAATCAATTATTTTTTCCTGAGCTCGGGGGTTAATCCTGTGCCCAGGTATACCTTTTTGTCTGTAGGTGCTCAGTCAATATGACTTGTTCCAGTTTCTCAATCGTCAACTTGGAGGTATCGGTGTCATCAGGTGCTACAAATGATCATAGGACCCCAAAGTCATCTTCCTCCTGTTTTTTTGGCCCGGTCTAGGTCGGGATCGGTGATTGCTATTTGGTAGCTTTCCCTTCAACCAGTTCCCCACTTTTTGATGTCGTGATTGTGGGCACTAATCTCACTTCCTTGATGGCGAACATCTCCTTTGCGGTCGGTTGTTCCCACAGACTATTTTGATTCCACTTGGGGTTGGAAATTTTAATGCTTGATGCAAGGTTGACAACATCACCCTCATGATGTGGACCCATGATCTCCTGAAGAAGGCGTTGTATCTCATGTCCCTCTCGATTACATAGAACTTTGTCTCCTGGGTAGTTTTGGCTGTGTTGACCGTTAGGGTAATTTCACCCTTCGTTGTCTCACATACCATATTAAACCCATTAATACTCGAACTGCTAGTACGATCTAATCTAACATCCTAGTTGTTCCACGACTCTCTATCGGATGATTTTAGCCGAGCTACCTAAATCAATTGATACATGCTTAACTCGAGATTTATTAATAAGTAAAGATAACACTAGTGCACTGTTGTGAGGTTGAATGATGCCCTCGGCGTCCTCGTCGCTGAACGAGATGGATCCCTCTGAAACATAGTCTCGAGTTTATTTTCTCTTGTAATAGAAACTTTAACGTATTTTATCATTGGCCCTTGTGGAAAATCTACTCCTTCAATGATCATGTTAATCACATTTGAGGTTGTTCCTGCTCGATTTGTTTGTTGGCGTCTCTGTTTTTTAAATAGTTTTTGGCCCACTCACTTAGGAATTCTTGAAGATGGCCACTGTTGAATAGACGGGCCACTTCTTCCCTAACTGTCAACAATCCTCAATTCTGTGATTGTGATATTTAAATATCAAGTTGGGATCACTCTTTGCTGGGTCAAACTGGAGTGGCCTTGGCCATTTGGTCTCCTTGATGCGATCGATGGTCGACACCATACTCGCTGCATCCATGTTGAAGCTATATTCTGATAGTCTCCGGGCATCTCTGCCCTCGGGTGATCTGTTGAAACTGCTTCTATTCGCCAAACCTTGGTTTCTTAGACCCTGGTCGCTTCTCTTATCATTCCCGGTCTGGTGGCGATTGGATCCGGTTCCCCTTCTATCTGAATTGTACGGCTGGTATCGATATCGGGGTAGCCTCGTCTCCTGATCCACAATTCTTTTAGACCTCTCGTTCACTCTATTGGGGTAAATAGATCCCGAGGGAGCCCCTAGCTGATCGTCTTCAACTCTGATCTTTGACTGGTACCTGTTGTGGACATTGGCCCAGGTAATCGCAGGGTACTCTACCAAGTTTTGCTTTAATTGTTTAGAAGAAACCGAACTTCGGGGGTTGAGTCCTCGGATAAATGCTTAAACAGCCCAATGGTCTGCGACCGGAGGCAGGTCCATCCATTCCATCTGAACCTCAACATGAGCTCCCTAAGCATATCGTTGTCCATTTGCTTAACTTTGAACAAGTTCGATTTCCTTTTCTAGACTTTGATAGCACCAGCATGGGCTTTAACGGAGGCATCTACAAGCATCACAAACGAATCAATAAAAAGTTGGAGGTAAGTTATAGTACCATATTATTGCTCCCTTGGACAAGGTTTCCCCAACTTTTCTTAGCAACACCGACTCGATCTCGTCATCTTCGAGGTCGTTGCCTTTTATTGCACACGTGTAGGAGGTCACATGCTATTTTGGATCGGTGATTCCACTGTATTTGGCAATATCGGGCATTCAGTACCTTTTCATATTTTGCTTTGGCACGACACTCGGGGGAAAGGCTTCTAAATTAATTTTTTGGAATCCGGTCCCTTCAATATTGGAGGCAATCTTGGATCTGATCGACCCTCGAATTGTAAGTCTCCACCTTCATGTCAGTTGCCTCTATCTTCTTTTCACTGGACTCCACCCTTTTTTTCAGTGCTTCGAGTTTCATCACCTCAGAAGTTTCCCCGGGTCCGAACCCATCTAGTTCAGTGACCCGTTCTTCTCTCCGAGTATCTTCTCCAACCCGCTCGGGTTCGACCGCATTCCACGCGTGATTTTGACTCTATATTTGTGCTATTGCCACTTGCTGAGCTTGTAACATCTCAAAAATCAAACACAAGCTAACTCCATCACCTCCCCCCTCGGGTGCCTCTCGAGCCGATGGTCGGGGTGCCCCGTGAATGCTATTTTTTGGATCTGTCGATAGGTTGATATTGATAGCAACTTGTGAATTGACGTCGATTGGGTTCGCGATTGAATCGCCAGTAGGGTCGACAGGGGGACGCTGTTGCTCGATACCACATTATTATTTTCATCATGATGGCCTGACTCGGTATTGACATTCAAGTGAGCAGGCTGAGAATTTGACTTTTTGAATAATCCTCCAAATCAAACTTCAAAGAGAAAGTGTAAAATCGAGTATGTTATAGAGATTCGTATTAAATCTCCATTATTATCCTTAGCCCCACGGTGGGTGCCAAACTGTTTACCCTTAAAATGAGTATCAATTAAATTTTTTTACGCGGTTTAAAGGATACGTGATTTAATCTAACACGAATGATCTAAAAACAACAAATAATTGAATTAAAGGAAAATAAAGCGATCAAACCAAATGTGATGAAACAACTAAGCTTGGTGTTTAGGTTTGAGTGCTGGCAACCAGTTCCGATTGAGCCCTTGAGATGAGCTCGTTTGCAACTAAAGAAAATGAACAGCTGAAGAACACTTTGAACAATAGCTAGAAGACAAGAATAAACTTTACTGTTTTGATATTCGTGCCAACAATAGTGAAAAAATAAAAAAGATTCTCCCCTTTATATAGCGGGGGAATTTCCATCCTAGTACAAGTCTAAATAAGGTAAAAATCCTTTTTTTCTAGTATACGATAAGCAGTTGATTTCGGGCGTGATCCGCGCCGCAATATCCGGTTGATGGCGGATATTTCGGCTCTTGTTCGTCCTCTCTAACTGTCTTCCCTTTAATCTCGATTCTTTGGTTTGCTTGAGTTCGATTCTTCCCATGTTTGGCCATGCCCGATTCTTGACGTGCCATTCATCCCCCCGCCCCCCGGGCTCTGATCTGTGGACGCCCTCGGCTTTATCTGAACCAAAACCACGTTATCTCTCGTCTTCTTCACCGGAAATCAGAGGCAAATTTATCCCTGATTTTACCCGTACACAATTTTGATTGAAAATATCACTTCCCCAAACAGATTATTCAACTTCTAAGACTTAACAATTAAAAAGTGGGAGGAATGACGTGATTATTGTGGCCAACTACTAATTTCCATTGCTTACCTAAAATCTTTTGGTAACAAGGACTTGATTTTATTTAATATCTTATAATAAGTCAATGCTTGGATGGGAAGTATAGCATAAAAGAATTTAACAATGGAGTAATATAGAACATGGTGGGTCACCGATGGGTGATCAATTGCCGAAGAGACTTTAGCCTGCGTTGAAATTGAAAACTCTCATTTTGAGGTAATATGGTATGTTTTTATCTAACATATACATTGGCTCAGATTGCTGGGGGAGATCGTGAAATTTGCGCTAATTATTCTTTTTTGAATCAGTTGTTTAGTGAATGATCCTCTTTTCATTTCTGTTGCAATTTATGAACTTTTGAGACCACGATATTAAGATCATTTTTGAGCAAAGTAAAAGTATTATGAGAAAAAGTTAAACCTAGTCTAAAATTGCATAAGATACTCCAAACATTAGATTACAATCTAATATTTTGTCTGTAGATTGAGCGGACTAAAAATTATATGAGCAAACAACAGGTTCAAGTTAAGGTTTTACAGAAGGGATCTTTACACAAATAGATAGTCATATTCATTGTTTATTTTTTATAGTGATATACATAGATTATATATTAATTATATGTAATTATACACATATTTTACATAAATTATGCATATATTATATCTTCATCGGCTATTTTTAATTTAAGCGATTAGGTAGACAGCTATTTGGTTTAATACTACTTTACAGAAGGGTAATTTTTCAAGGCCTATTTTTGCTCAACTTTTTAATATAGTGACCAAATCTAACCAGTTTCCTAAAAGGGCACATTAGAGTAAGTAAATTAGCCCGCGAGATCGTTTATGGCCCTTAATACAAATATTCTTTCAGTTATATGGCCGTTTTGGTAGGAGATTGGTAAATATTTAACGCGGTAAATAGGTAAATACATCACGAAAAAATTGTTTGTCATTTTCTTCTTAAAATTGTAACATGTCATAAGAGATCATTTTCTCAAATGTATACGTTTGTTTTTTAATTCATTAATTAGTGGTATAAATAGTATTTTGAGCTTTAGAGCAAAATTATCTACCTACGGATTGAAATTAAAGATCTAGCAAAAATTATCAAGGTGATTTGATTCGGACATGCCGATATATCGTTGTGGCATTTGCATCTATACCTAATTTTAGAGTCATTATTGAATTTATACCCACCTTGTTCAAAAAATTAGAAGTCTACCCACTTTTTTGGATAACTTCTGATATACGTTCCTGAAGTAGCAAAAATTAATGTTTGAAGTTTGAACTTCGGAATTTTTTGCCTGAAGTGGCCGTATCAAAGCAAAACTTCAAATATTTTTGCTTGAAGTTTAGCTTGACTTGCAAAGGCAATCGGGAAAACTTCAGTTCATAGTGCAAACTTTAGACTAATTAGCAAAACTCTCGCGTCAATCTAAGCAAGGCCGAACCATTGGAAGCTTATTTAATACATGCACCAGTAATAAATGAGCGACCCGGATTCTTTGGGAAAAAAATTATAAATACGCAAGTCGTAACTAATTAACAATAAAACAACCATAAGTGTCTTAGTGCTCAGACTCTGTTTTAAAGCTTCAATTGTGTATGTCTGAAGTTTGACTTCACAATTTTTTGCCTGAAGTGTGACTTTATTAAAGCAAAACTTCAAAATATTTTTGCATGAAGTTTAGCCTGACTTGCAAAGGCAATCGGAAAAACTTCAATTCATAGTGCAAACTTCAGACAAATTAGTTTGAACTTCTTCCATTTGTAGTGCAAACTTCAGACAAAATTAGCTTGCTATATTTGAACATCAGAAAGTCTGGCCTAATAGTTGCATACTTCAGACAAAGTTTAACCTAATAATGTCTGAAGTTTGGCCATGCAGTCCCATCTTTTGTCTGGTATCTTTGAAAACGTTCAATAATTGAGTCCCGGATACTTCTTCGAGTTTCACGCCCCCGGACGATATTCAATCACGTTTCCAACAAGGAATGCAGGTCCAAGGATTTCAGTCAACTAATTTTAAATTAACAAACCTGAAATTGAAGTAGCAAAATCTTCGGAATTTGAACTCGAGACTCAAACAATTTTACTGGAGTTTCCTGCTTTTTACTTCTAGTTCAAATCTTCAAAACTATGTTAGTATACGTTTACTGAACTCCATATTTAAATATCCAGATGATTTCAAGATTAGACAACATCTCAATTACTGATTTGTGTTTTTAAGTTCCTTTAATGGTGATTTTAACTCCAACCTCATACCCTAGCGTTATATCACTGTATACTTCATATCTAATCAATAATACTGTGATGACCCGATAGGTTATTGATAATTTGATCCTTCATTTATGTATTACGAGATCTCGAATAGCTCCGTTTAGCCTTCCTCGATTTGCATGCGTAGTCCGTGTCTTTTTTCCGAAAAGTTTTTATGAGAAAATTGATGAAAATGTAACATCGTGCCTTGAAACTCATTTGAGTTGACTACGGTCAACGTTTTATGTAAACAGAACCGTATCAGTATTTTGATGGTCCCGGTGGGTCTGTAACGTTATTTGGGACTTGGGTCTATGTCCGGAACCGAATTCGGAAGTCTCTACCTTGATTTAACGTAATTTGTTGAAAACTAGCAATTGAAAGGTTTAAAGAATTCTTAAGTTTAACCGTAATTTGACTTTATTGCTTACCGGGTTCGGATTCTACTTGCGAAACTTGGTATATGTTCATTTAAGTATTTATGACTTGTCTGCAAAATTTGGTAGAAAACGGAGTTGATTTGACGTGATTCAATCATCCAGTTGTAAAATTTCATGTTCTTAAGTTTCTTTGAGAATTTCAATTATTTTGGTATCCGATTTGTGGTTCTAGGTGTTATTTTGATATTTTGATCAACACTTGTGTGCATGTTTGGTTTAGAGCCTGAGGGTCTCGAGTAAGTTTCGAATAGGCTACATACTATTTTGAACTTAGAAGAATGCTGGTTTTTGGAGTCTTCTGATGTCTGATGCATTCTTCTTTGCGATCACAAAGCTACTCTCGCGATCGCAAAGAGTAACCTGGGCTGGGGTGGTATTTACCCTACGCGAACGCGGGGAACAGGTTGCGAACGCGAAGCTTGGGGGGCTTACCCTCAACGCGACCACCCATGGGGTTCTGGGGGGAGTTGGGCTGGTCACTCTATGTGAAAGCGAGCCGAGGCTCGCGAACGGGAAGGCAAGGGGAGACTAAGCCTTTGCGAACGCGTTATGGTGGCCGCAGTCGCGATGGCCTTTTGGCCAGTGCTCTTTGCGAACGCGTCAGGTGCTTCACGAACACGAAGAACGCCTGACGCCCAATCTTTAATATGTTCCAAGCACGGGATTTCACCGATTTTTCACCGTCTTCTTATTAGAGCTCGTCCTAGAGGCAATTTTGAAGAGAAATTTCATCACCCTTTCATAGGTTAGTATACTTTAAATTGTTTTCTTCCATTTCCATCAACACATACAAATTTCTAACCTTAATCTATGTCCTTTCATCGTGGAAAATTAGGGATTTGGGAAAAATTGGGGGTTTTGTAAAACTTAGACTTAGACCTCAAATTGAGGTAGGATTTCGAAACTAATCACATAATCGGGCTCGAGGGTGAATGGGTAATTGAATTTTGGTTCGAATCTCAAGTTTTGACCAAGCGAGTCGGGCGTTGACTTTTGTTGATTTTTTGAGAAAAGTGTATAGATCTTAACTTTAGGTATTGTAATTGATTTCCCTAGCATTATTTGACGTTATTGAGTCGATTTGGTTAGATTCGATCGGTTTGGAGGCGGATTTTAGAGGAAAGGCCATGGTTGAGCTTTGATTTGCTTGCGGAGCGAGGTAAGTATTGGGTCTAACCCTGATTTGAGGGAATATGACCCCTTGAGGTATATGTTATGTGAATTACATGTGTAGTGCCGTATATGTGAGGTGACAAGTGCATATACGCCGTCAAAATAATTGTTTCCATGCTTTCCCATATTTCATTAATTATTTCGTTCCATATCTTAACTGTTACATGTCTTAATTGCTTCCTATGCCTTAACTTGTTACTTTTCACTATTTTCCCTTATATTAAAATGGTTGTTCTTCCATGCTCCATGATTAACTGTTACTTGCCTTAATGTCTTGTACACTTTAAATGTCATATATTTTGCTTGTCTTGGTGTGTTGTATTAATTGTAGCATTTCTTGACTTGGTATGAGATTCCTTTATGGTTTTGCTTTCATAATTCTTTAATCACAGAGATTCTTGTGAATTGAGTTGTTGAGTTGATTACATTTATTAATTTTGTTTATCGATCGAATTGCACGCAGCAACAGGTAAAATAAGGAAAAATTGATATTGATATGGCGGGATCAGGTTGCACGCTGCAACGAATTTTATATGTGATATTGATATGGTGAAATAAGAGAGAATTATGATATTGATTATGATTATATGGTAGGATCGGATTGCACGCCGCAACGAATTTTATATGTGATATTGATATGGTAAAATAAGGGAGGATTATTATATTGATTTTGATTATATGGTGGGATCGAGTTGCGTTGTCGCAATGGATTTTACTTGTTATTCTTGATACTGATATGGTGAAATAATGGAGGATTGTGTTTGTACGGTAGGATCGAGTTGCACGCCACAACAGATTGTGTATTTTATATTCATAGTTGCACTGTGATAGCTTTCTGTGTTTCCATACAAGGTCTGAGGAACGATGTTTCTGGTTTTACTGATTTTGAGGATTGAGTTTATCTTTATACGTTAACTGCTCGTAAGGCCCTGTAAAATTTCACATAAAACCCAAGGTTTTATGGTGCCGAGGTAGACTTAGGTGTTTGTGATTGTATAGATTCTTCCCGGCTCGCAAGCTCGCTGCTGTATGGCCTTTTTGGGCTGAAAAGTGCGTTGGTGAACTGAAGAAACTTTTTTTAAAGTGCAGGGCATCTCTGTGGTCTATTCTGCGGTCGCAGAACTGATATGCGGACCGCAGATCTGTTGCAGATTGAAGCAAAAACTTGGGGGCAGATTTTGGAACATTATGCAGTCCATTATGCTGCCATATAATCATTTTGTAGGCCGCATAACCTATCGTAGATCCAGCAGGAAATTTTTCGGAGAAAGTTCTGTGGCGCATTATGCGACTGCAGAATAGGTCTGCGGACCGCAGATTGGTCGCAGAGTGGGGAAGAATTGCCCAGCTCCGGAGGATCATTGTGCGGTCCATTTTGCGGAGCACAGAAGCATTATGCAGTCGCGTATGCGACCGCAGATCTGCATCGGGGCTTCAATATTTTTATTTTTTGACCCGATCCTATTTCGATATATTGAAGTAAAGGGACTCTGTTTTGAAGCAAAAATTTGATATTTTAGAGAGAAATGAGAGTGTTTTAGAGAGAGAGGAAACCCTAGGCTAATTGTTCATCAATCCTTGTTCAAGACTTGGAGAATTAACAAGGAAAACTCACAAGGTCTTCATCTAAGAGGTAAGGTTCTAACCCTTGTCTTCAATTTCGAGTTTGGGTAGAAGATGGGTAATTGGGAGTATGATTTTTGGGTATTGGAGATGTTATTTATACATGCATGTAACTATGAGGATGGTGGGGAGGTAATTGAACTAGTATGAATAAACTCTTGGTGTTGAATTAGTTATGGAGTGAAGGAAATATTGTGGAAGAACCTTGTAATCAAATTCTCACACCTAGTGTTTGATAAAATGCTCCAATGAGATTAACCATGAATTCCTTCCTAATTTGTGTTCAATTTTGCTATGTCTCTAAATAGATCGAAGTTGCTAGGATTTTCGGAATCGTGTAGTGAATTGAGGAAAGCTCAAAGCGAGGTATGAAGGCTAAACTCTCTTTTTGGTATTTGAATTTCCTTGTTCTTATAAAACTCCATCTTATGAAGTTCAGACATGGAATGCTATTGATGTGGAGTATTCAAACTAGTAAAAATGATTTTCGGTGGGCATAACGTGTTAGAATCCTCGTGTGTTAATAATTCTGTATTTCTGATTATGTTATACCCCTTTTGGGGAAGAAGATATTGTATGAAATCAATGCGATTAAACACTTATTTCTCATATGATAAAACTTTATGAATTTACACTTGCTAAGGCAAAAGGTGCCTAACAGTTGATTAGAAAGGAACTCTCTTATACATATTATTATCATTTAGGGAACTCGAGCTGTGGCATTGTGGTTACACCTCCACCCGCATACATTGGGGTGAGGCAGGGGGCCCGCTTTGTGTATAGCTGCGTTATTGTGAATACACCTATACCCGCATACATTGGGGGTGAGGTGGTAGAGCCGTGTAGAGCTGCGGTATTGTGAATACACCTCCATCCGCATACATTGGGGTGAGACCGGGGGCTGCTTTGTGTAGAGTTTGTGGTATTTTGATTGCACCTCCACCTACATACATTGGGGTGAGGCGGCGGGGCCGCTTTGTGTAGAGTTTCTGGTATTGTGATTGCACCTCCACCCGCATATATTGGGGTGAGGCGGAAAGGCTGCTCTGTGTAAAGGTAGTTTTAGAGGATCCCCGACATGAAATTTATAAATATTATTGGAAGTTCTTAATAAATCTATTTTGACTTTTATGGCTATCTAAGCCCTATTATTGTTACCATGATTCATCACATTCATGTTGTAATTTCAAGTCCTTGAATAGTCCCTTTTGCCGGGGGCACTGCATCTTTAATAGATGCAGGTGCTTCCACAGCAGGAGGCATTGACCAGTGATAGCAGCACAGTCTTTTCCCAGCTGACTTGGTGAGCCCCACTTCATTCCGGGGTTGTGCATCTTTTGTTCCGTGTGTATTATGTTTTGAGATATAGCCGGAGCCTTATTGTCGTCACTATCATTGTACTCTTTTATATCTATTAGAGGCTCCGTAGACATAGTGTGGGTTATGTACTAGTATTGGGAAAGTCAAGATAGTAATGTTGTATGTGTGTTACATCTTCCAATTCAAACTATGAAAGCATGTGTATTTTGAGACATTAGAAATGAAGTAAGTAATGGTAATGGAATTAGTGTTGTTCATGAACCCTCTCAGTGTTAATTAGTGAAGTTTATTTTCTTTTTATTTATGGGTGAGTTGGGTAGAAGGAAATCTAGCAGGCTTCGGTCGGATTATCTTGGTTGAGCGCCGGTCGCGCTCCCCGAGATCGAGGCGTGACACTGCCTTACTTTTCCTGTGTACCTTTCATGTAATTATTATTATACTATATAGAGCTTATTGTAGGTGACCCGCTTTAGCCTCATCACTACTTCGTCGAGGTTAGGCTCGGCACGTACAGAGTAAATGGGGTCAGTTGTACTCATACTACACTCTGCACTTCTTGTGCAGATTTTGGAGTCGGTCCTAGTTGCAGTTAGTAGATTGCTCGGACTGATCACTTGACGGAGACTTGAGGTACAGTTGCTCGGCGTTCGCAGCATTGAAGTCCCCGTCTACCTTATTCTAACTGTTTATTTCATTTCAGACAGTATTACTTTCATTCATACCATTATCTGTATTATTATAATCGCTCGTGCACTTGTGACACCAGTTCTGGGATTGTATCTAGATATCGCTGTTGTTATGATTTTTCTCACTCTATTTTGGTTATTTAAGTTCTTGGTTACTATTTAATTTGAATTGTTAAAAATTGCTAGAAACTATTCTAACGTCGGTTTGCCTAGCAAGTGAAATGTTAGGCGCCATCACGGTCCCGAGGGTGAGAATTCAGGTCGTGACAAATCCTTACACAGAGTCTCATGTGTTTGAGAGAAAAAAGAAGAAGAAGAGAAAAAGAAGAGGAGGAAGAAAGGAGTGCACAGGTCGTAGAAGGAAGAAGAGAAGGCGATGACTGATCTAAAGTTGTCAAAAGTGAAGTATAGATGAAATAGTTTTAAAAATATGAATATTGATTAAATGAGACGGCTAAATAGAGCGCCCTATGCAATTGTTTTACTATACCGTCGGGACTGTTAGGATTTGATGCCATTTCTGTTAATTTCATGCATATCTACACACTCATATACAACTTATAACCTATACACTTATTTACTGATATCAGCACACATTTATGCGATCACTTAGTTGAAACGTGAATTATCAAAACTGTGTGAAACTTTTTATATCATCTTTGAATCTTTAAATTTATTTCTTTTTCAGAAAAAGTAATCATTTTATAGTTTTGTTCAACAAACCGGTCAATATTAACCATGAGAAATAAAAACGTCCACATTTGTAACTAAAAAACCTTATTTAGTCTCATTGTGTAATAAATATGTTGTTTTATCGCAATAACATATTACATGTTGGGTGTTTCCACATCGGATGAGTTAAGGTTGTTTGATCTCTTTATAAGTGTGAGAAACTGGTGTCGCAACTGTGACAATTGCTTTTGCGATGGGAGCTTCGTATTCGTAATGTTTGGCGCATTTGTGAGGTTCTCGGTAGCATTTGCGACTTCTGATGCTCAGGGGATTAGTTCTCATTTGCAAGCCCTGTATTGCATTTGCGACCTCAAATTCGATACTTGCAACTGGTTATTATGAGCTATTTCAGGATTTTAGCTCATTCTTCCTTTTATTGAACCCTAAACTTGGGAGAGGCGATTTTGGCTTGGAAATTTTCACACAAGGATTTGGGGTAAGTGATTTCTACACATTTTTGGTATTATTTCAAGAATTTTCATGGATTATTAACACCATAAATATAGAATTTTGGGGGTAAATATGGGGGTTTTCCTACAACATAAGAAAGTAAAAATTGAGGTTTTGAGCTATGATTTGAACTTGATTTTGGAATCTAATTATATATTTGGACTCGTGGGGTTATGGGTAGTCATGATCTACCCTTGACTCAAGTTTTAACTATGTCGGCTCGGGTTGACTTTTATTGGCTTTAAATGGTGAAAGTTGGAAATTTTGAAGTTTGACCGAGAGTGTACTTTGTGGTTACCGGGCTCGGATTGGGGTTCCGAGAGTTGGAGTAGGTATGTGGTGTCATTTGTGACTTGTTTGAAAAATTTAAGGTCAATCGGATGTGATTTGAAAGGTTTCAGCATCAAATGTAAAAGTTGGAAGTTCAAAAGTTTATTAGGCTTGAATCAATGCACGAGCCATGGTCTTAACGTTGTTTGATGTGATTTGAAGGCTCGACTAAGTTCGTATCGTGTTTTAGGACTTGTTGATATATTTGATTGAGGTCCTGGGGGCCTCGGATTGGTTTCGGATGGTGAATGGATAGAATTTGGAGTTTGACAGATTGCTGAAGCACCAAGTCTAGTGCAATTGCACCTGCGAAGGTTTTGATCACAGGTGCGAAGCCGCATGTGCGCACCAACCATCGCAGAAGATGCCAGGAGTGGAGCTGGACCATGCTCGCAGGTGCAAAGAGTTTGGCCGTACCTACGAGGTTGCAGGTGCGAAGTGATAAATGCAGAAGCAGAATTGGGAAAGGGATCTGGATCCGCAGAAGCGACAGTGTGCTCGCAGACACTAGTCCGCAGGCGCGAAGCCAATCACAAGAGCGGATGTTTTGGTTGCACTCGCAAAATCACAGGTGCGGGTAAGTTGTCAAAGGTGCAGAAAGCCTGGGCAGTGTATTAAAATTGAGGGTTCTGTGATTTTTCATCATTTTATACATTTCAAGCTCGGGATTGGGCGATTTTTGAGAGGGATTTCGAAGGGATTCTTGAGGTAAGTCACTTGTAGTTATTTTTATTCAATAATTGTGTTTCCCCATTGAATTTCCCATCTAGTTGGTGTGTTTTTGAGGTGTAATTTTGGGAGTTGAGGCTAGGGATTTGAAGAGTTTAAATTGGGGATTTGAGTGACGATTTGGTATCAGATTTTGGTAAATTTGCTATGGTTGGACTCCTGGTCAAATGGGCTTCCGCATTTTGTGACTTTTGTTGGATTTTGAGACATGGGCTCGGGGGCCGACTTTTGAGTTGACTTTTGACTTTTGATTAAGAACACAGTATTTTCTTATGGAATTGATTCCTTTAGCTCGTATTGATTGTATCGAATTATTTGTGGCTAGATTGGAGGCATTTGGAGCCCGATTCATGAGGCAAGGTCTTGCTAGCGGAGTGATTTGATTTGCTTGAGGTAAGTATCGTATTTAAACTCGGTTGAGGCATCATTTTCCTGATGTTGTGATAGCCACGTGCTTTTGGGTGCGTACATGCATGGGGATGCTCCCATATGCGGGCATCGGGATTGTATATTCATGTTTGAGCTGTGCTCGGGCTCTTACAAACCCATAAATGTCTGTTGAGCTTCAAGCTTTGGTATCTAACATGTTGTATCAATTTATGTGATCTGGTTGAGCCATGATGAGACTACTTAGAGGTTTAATCCCTTAAAGAACTTGACAAATGCTTTTCATTGATGAAATTGACGGTTTGGACTACGATAGCACACTTTGCACATGCCTACACTTTAGCATGTTATTTACACCAGTCCAAGGAGATGAGAATCTTATTTCGCTCATCTTAAACCTGTATACTTGCTTTATTGCTTCTATATGATATTTTGGACTGGGCCTGTGACTATGCATGGCCGATTATGCTATTGGCATGTATATTGTCCATGCAGCACGTGAGTTGTCTCTGCAGATTCATGTAATTATATTATTGGCACGTGAGTTGTCACGGATCCATATATTGATATTCTTGACACGTGAGTTGTCAGTGCAGTGTGTGAAACTTGTATTTTCTTGATCATTTATTACTTGTAAATTTCCCCTACATGCTAAAATATTACTGATGGGGTATTTTGAGAAATAGTGCACATGTACACACTGATATTCTTCTCACGAATGTTATGCGGTGTTGGTTTAAAAGGGGCAGAATCACACTGAATTAACTAGTATCCTCAATAATTTAAGCTTCTCTTACGTTGCCTTTTTTATTTGCGATACTTATTGAGTTGGTTGTACTTCACTACACCCTGCACCTCGTGTGCAGATCCAAACATTCCTGCATACGGTGGGTGTTGATTATCTGAGCGGCTTAGTCATTCAAAGATTTCGAGGTAGTTGCCCGGCGTCCACAGACCTTGACCCTCCTTCCCTATCTTTCAGATTTATGTATTTAGTTTCAGTTTTTCTTAAACACTTTCAGACTTATGTTGTATAGACGCTCATGTACTCAGTGACACCCTAGTTTTGGGAGCTTGCGTATTGAGTTTTGATCTTTTATCCTGTTCATGAGAGCTTCAATTATTTAAACCTATTTTTGTTCATTTTTCATTTAATAGTGTTGGAAGTGTTTGAGGTGTAGGCTTAACTAGTATCACGTTAGGCGCCATCACGACAGGCTATGTTTTAGGTCGTGACAAGTTGATATCAGAGCTTAGGTTACATAGGTCTCACGAGTCATGATCAGGTTTAGTAGAGTCTTGCGGATCGATACGGAGACGTGTGTACTTACCTTCGAGAGGCTACCGAACCCTTAGGAAACTTCACATTCTTGTATTCTTGTCGTGTGAATTTGTTGATTCCGGGAACTGAATTTCTATTATTCTATTCTCTAGATGGTGAGGACATATGCTATTGGACAGGACGGATAGCCACCAGTACCACCAGCTAGGGCCATGAGAGTCCAAGGTCGCGGTAGGGGTCGCAGTAGGGGCAGTGGTGCAGCTCGTACAACAGCTAGAGCAGCGCCTGCAGATCCACCAGTTCCTCCAGCTCAGGAGCATGTTCTAGATGTGGTTGAGCCAGTGGTGCCAGCTCAGGCACCGGCTGTGCCCATTGTGATTCCAGGACTTCAGGAGGCTTTGGATTAGATATTGACTATGTGCACTAGCCTTGCTCAGGAAGGTTTTGTTCAGACCGCGCCAGCCACTTCTCAAGCCGTAGGAGGTACTCAGACTCCTGCCACCCGTATCTCAAAGCAGGTGATGCATGGACTTCAGACACCGGGAGTACTACCAGCCCAGCTGGTTGCAGTTGCTCAAGCCCAGGTGGGTCCCGTTTTGACTGATGATGAGTAGAGGAGACTAGAGAGATTTGGGAGGCTCATCCTCCATCATTTAGTGGGGTTGAGTATGAGGATGCCCAGGACTTCTTGGATAGGTGCCAACGGATTTTTCGCATGGCAGGTATTCTAGAGACTAGTGGGGTCTCGTTCACTACTTTTCAGTTTAGTCGGGCTTCCATCATATGGTGGGAGGCCTATGAGAGGCATAGGCCAGTTGGTGTGGCACCACTTACATGGCATGAGTTCTCCGTTCTCTTCATGGAGAAGTTAGTGCCACAAACCCGTAAGGAGGGTCTATGTAGGCACTTCAAGTAGCTGCCTTAGGATGGAATGTCTATGACCCAGTATGGGATGAGGTTTTCTGAGTTGGCTCGTCACGCAGTTTGGTTTGTTTCCACTCAGAGGGAGAGGATTCGGAGATTCATTGATGGCCTCAACTATCAGTTGCATTTGCTTATGACTCGAGAGAGTGTATCAGGTGCTACCTTCGGCGAGGTGGTTCATATAGCTCGGCGGATAGAGAGGGTCTGGAGCATGAGGAGAGGGAGGCCAAGAGGCCTTGTGGATCGGGTGGTTGTAGTGGTGTTTATTCTGGGGGTCAGTCCTACCACAGCAGGGGTCGTCCTTATAGGCCTGCTTAGACGGCTCATCCAACTCATCGTGGTGCATCAATTAGCCATAAATCTTATAGCCTCACTCAGGCCAGTCTTCATTCTGTGCACTACCAGCGAGAGTTCTCACCATGCCTCATCTGCTCAGGTTTCTACAGGCAGTTCCTCGGGTTATTAGGAGCAGCAGCTCCGTCAGACGAGGGGTTGTTTCGAGTGCGGAGATTTGAGTCATCTCAAGAGGGATTGTCCTAGAGTGTTGAGTGGGGTTCCATAGCAGAGTTCTCGACTGATGATGCCAGCACCAGCAATTACACCACCAACTCAGCCAGCTCGGGGTGGGGCTCGGGTAGCTAAGGGTCGCCCTAAAAGGGGAGGCCGATCAGGTGGCGGTCAGGCTCGATTTTATGCTATCCCTGCTACGTCAGAGGCTATTGCTTCAGATGCAGTGATCACAGGTATTGTTTTAGTGTTTCATAGAGATGCTTCCATATTATTTGACCCTAGTTCTAATTATTCCTATGTATCATCCTATTTTACTTGTTATTTTGATATGCCCCATGAGTCCTTAGCTTTACCAGTTCATGTATCTACGCCGATGGGTGATATTATTATTGCGGACCGTGTATATTAGCCCTATGTAGTGACTGTTGGAGGATTGAAGACTAGAGTTGATCTCTTATTGCTTAATATGGTTGATTTCGATGTGATATTAGGCATGGATTGGTTGTCTCCATGTCATGCTATTTTGGACTGTCACGCTAAGACCGTGATGTTGGCGATGCCGGAGTTACCAAGGATCGAGCGAGGGGTTCTCTCAATTATGTTCCCAGCAGGGTAATTAATTATTTGAAGGCCCAACGGATGGTTAGGAATGGGTGATTGTCTTATTTGGCCTTTGTGAGAAAGGTTGGTGCTGATAGTCCTACTATTGATTCTGTTCCGGTGGTACGAGATTTTTTGGATGTGTTTTCTGTAGACTTGCCGGTCATACCGCCCGATAGGGATATTGACTTTGGTATTGACTTGGTACGGGTGCTCAGCTCATATCTGTTCCTCCATATCGTATGGCGCCAGCTAAGTTGAAGGAATTGAAAGAGCAACGTTAAGAACTCCTGGATAAGGGGTTTATTAGGCCTAGTGTGTCGCCTTGGAGTGCATCGGTTCTGTTTGTGACGAAGAAGGATGGTACTATGCATCAACTATAGGCAGTTGAACAAAGTTACAATCAAGAACAAGTATCCTCTGCGTGTATCGATGATCTATTTTACCAGCTTCAGGGAGCGAGGGTGTTCTCTAAGATTGGTTTGAGGTCTGGATATCACCAGTTGAAGATTCAGGACTTGGATATTCTAAAGACAACATTCAGGACCCCTTATGGTCATTATGAGTTCCTTGTGATGTCTTTTGGGTTGACCAATGCCCTAACAATATTCATGCATCTAACGAACAATGTATTTCATTCCTATCTCGACTTGTTTGTCATAGTATTCATTGATGATTTTCTGGTATACTCTTGTAGCCAGGAGGAGCATGCCCTGCATTTGAGGATTGTGTTGCAACGGTTGAGGGAAGAGAAACTTTATGCTAAGTTCTCCAAGGGTGAGTTTTGGCTTAGTTCAATGGCGTTCTTGGGGTACGTGGTGTCCAATGAGGGGATTAAGATGGATCCGAAGAAAATAGAGGTGGTTCAGAGTTGCCCCAGACCGTCCAAAACTACAGAGATTTGAAGCTTTCTCGGATTGGCCGGTTATCATCGTCGCTTCGTGGAGGGTTTCTCATCTATCGCATCGCCTTTGACCAAATTGACCAAAGGGTGCTACTTTCTGGTGGTAGGATGAGTGTGAAGAGAGCTTTCAGAAGCTCAAGATTTCCTTGACCACAGCTCTAGTTCTAGTTTTGCCTTCAATTTCTGGCTCTTATACAGTGTATTGTGATGCTTCTCTGATCGGTATTGGGTGTGTCCTGATGCAGGAGGATAGAATGATTGCTTAGGCTTCGCGTCAGTTGAAGCCTCATGAGAAGCACTACCCCGTCCATGATTTGGAGCTGGCTGCCATCGTTCATGCATTGAAGAATGCTTTGGACAAGGTTAAATTGATTCAGGATCGGCTACGCACGGCGCAGTCTAGAAAGAAGAGTTACACCGATCGGAAGGTTCGTGATGTTGCTTACATGGTTGGGGAGAAGGTACTGCTCAAGGTTTCACCCATGAAGCTTGTTATGAGGTTCGGGAAGAAGGGCAAGTTGGCCCTCGATATATTGGGCCATTTGAGGTGCTTTAGAGGATTGGAGAGGTGGCTTACAAGCTTGCCTTGCCACCGAGTCCATCGAGTGTTCATCCAGTGTATCATGTATCTATGCTCCAGAAGTATGTTGGCGATCCGTCTCATGTTTTGGATTTCAACAAGGTTTAGTTGGATGGTGATTTGACTTATGATGTGGAGCTGGTGGCCATATTGGGTCAGCAGGTTCGAAAGTTGAGGTCAAAGGACATAGCGTCAGTAAAGGTGCAGTGGAGATGTCAGCCAGTTGAGGAGGCTACTTGGGCGATTGAGTGGGATATACAGAGCAAATATCCACGCCTATTTGAGACTCCAAGTATGTTTCTAGACCCGTTCGAGGACGAACGCTTATTTAAGAGGGGGAGGATATAACGACCCGACCGGTCATTTTGAGAGTTGTAGCCCCGTTTCCCCATTTACTGCTCATTTACTGCTTATTAGTTGCTATGTGACTTGCCGAGGTAGTTGGTTCGAGTCCGGGGAGGGTTCAGAATGAGATGAGATACTTAATCTCAAGGTTGGAGGCTTAAGTTGAAATAGTTGACTGGACGTCGACTTGTGTGTAAATGACACCGGAATGGAGTTTTGATGGTTCCATTAGCTCCGTTGGGTGATTTTGTACTTAGGACTGTGTCCGGATTGTGAATTATAGGTTCGTAATTGAATTAGGCTTGAAATGGCAAAAGTTGGAAATTTTGAAGTTTGACCGAGAGTGGACTTTGTGGTTACCACGCTCGGATTGGGGTTCTGGGCGTTGGAGTAGGTCCATGGTGTCATTTGTGACTTGTGTTCAAAATTTGAGGTCAATCGGACGTGATTTGATAGGTTTCAGCATCGAATGTAGAAGTTGGAAGTTCAAAAGTTCATTAGGCTTGAATTGATGCGCGGTCCGTGGTTTTAGCATTGTTTGATGTGATTTAAAAGCTCGACTAAGTTTCTATCGTGTTTTAGGAATCGTTGGTATATTTGGTTGAGGTCCCGAGGGCCTCGGGTTGGTTTCGGATTGTTAACATATCGAATTTGGTGTTTGAGAGATTGTTGAAGAACCAGGTTTGGTGCAATTGCACCTGCGAAGGTTTTGATCATAGGTGCGAAGCCGCATGTGCGCACTAGGCATCACAGAAGCGGCCAGGAGTGGAGCTGGGCAGTGCTCGCAGGTGCGAAAAGTTTGCCCGCACCTGCGAGGTCGCAAGTGCGAAGTGATGAATGCAGAAGCGAAATTGGGAAAGGGAGCTGGCTCCGCAGAAGCGGCAGTGTGCTCGCGGATGCGAGGCTGTAGACGCAAAATTTTCGTCCGTAGGCGCGAAGCCAATTGCAGGAGCGGATGTTTTGGTCGCACCCGCGAAGCCACAGGTGCAGGTAAGTTGTCGCAGGTGCGGAAAGCCTGGGCAGTTTATTAAAATTGAGAGTTCTTTTCATCATTTTGGACATTTCAAGCTTGAGATTGGGAAATATTTGAAAGGGAATTTGTAGGGATTCTTGAGGTATGTCACTTGTGGTTATTTTTATTCAATAATTGAGTTTCGCTATTGAATTTCCCACCTAGTTGGTGTGTTTTTGAACTGTAATTTTTGAACTTGATGCTAGGGATTTAGAGAGTTTAAATTGGAGATTTGAGTGACGATTTGTTGTCGGATTTTGGTAAATTTGGTATAGTTGGGTTCGTGGTTAAATGGGCTTCCGGATTTTGTGACTTATGTTAGATTTTGAGATGTGGGCTTGGGGGCCGACTTTTGAGTTGACTTTTAACTTTTGATTAAGAACTTACTATTTTCTTATGGAATTGATTCCTTTAGTTCGTGTTGATTGTATCGACTTACTTATGGCTAGATTCAAGCCATTTAGAGGTCGGTTCGGGAGGCAAGGGCTTGCTAGCGGAGTAATTTCATTTGCTTGAGGTAAGTATCATATTTAAACTCGGTTTGAATCACCAGTAGCCTGAATTGCAGTGATAGACACGTGCTTTTGGGTGCGTACATGCTTGGGGATGCTCCCATGTGCGGGCACCAAAATTGTATATTCATGTTTGAGTTGTGCTCGGGCTCTTACAAGCCCAGGAATGACTGTTGAGCTCAAGCTTTGGTATCTAACATGTTGTATTGGTTTGTGTGATCTAGTTGAGCCATGATGAGACTACTTAGAGGTTTAATCCTTGAACGAACTTGACAAATGCTTTTCATTGATGAAATTGCCGGTTTGGACTACGATAGCACACTTTGCACATGCTTACAATTTAGCATGTTATTTACACCAATCTAGGGACAGGAGAATCTTATTTCGCTCATCTTATACTTGTATACTTACTTTGTTGCTTCTACATGATATTTTGGACTGGGCCTACGGCTATGCCGGGAGGATTATCTTATTGGCACGTGAATTGTCCGTGCAGCACGCGAGTTATCCGTGCAGATTCATGTATTGATATTATTGGCACGTGAGTTGTCCGTGCAGATCCATATATTAATATTATTGACATATGAGTTGTCCGTGCAGGTTCTATGGTTAGCACGTTGTCCGTGCGGCAAGTGAGTTGTCCATGCAGTGTGTGAAACTTGTATTTTCTTGATCATTTATCTGATTTAATTGTAACTTTCCTCTATATCCAATAATATTGCTGAGTGGGGTATTTTGAGAAAATAGTGCACATGCACACACTGATATTCTTCTCACAAAGCCTTATGAGTTAGCCTTAAATGTTATGTTTTGTTGGTTTAAAAGGGGCAGAATCACACCGAATTAACTAGTATCTTCAATAATTTAAGCTTGTCTTACCTTGCCTTGTTTATTTGTGATACTTATTGAGTTGGTTGTACTCACACTACACCCTGCACCTCGTGTGCAGATCCTGGCAATTTCGAACACAGTGGGTGCTGATTACCTGAGCAGCTTAGTCATTCGGTGATTTCGAGGTAGCTGCCCGGCGTCCGCAAACCTTGACCCTCCTTCCGTATCTTTCAGCTTTATATATTTAGTTTCAGTTTTTCATAGACAATATTTCAGACTTGTGTTGTATAGACGCTCATGTACCTAGTGACTCCTGGTTTTGGGAACCTCCGTATTGAGTTTTGATCTTTTATCCAGTTTATGAGAGCTTCAATTATTTAAACCTGTTTTAGTTCATTTTTCATTTAAAAATATTGGAAACGTTTGAGTTATCGGCTTGCCTAGCACCATGTTAGGCACCATCAGGACAGGCTATGTTTTGGGTCGTGACAAACATCTATTTTATTATTCTCATTGCATCTATACCCAGTTTCGGGTTATAGTTGAACTTACATCCACTTTGTACAAAAAATTGAAAGTCTACCCACTTTTTGGATAACTTCTAACATACGGGCCTAAAGTAGCAAAAATTTATGTTTGAAGTTTGAACTTCAGGATTTTTTGCTTGAAGTGTGGCCTTATCAAAGCAAAACTTCATATATTTTCGCCTGAAGTTTGGTCTAACTTGCAAAGGCAATTAGGCAAACTTTAGTTCATAGTGCAAGGTAAACTTCAGTTCATAGTGTAACTTTAAACTAATTAGCAAAAAGCTCTCGTGTCAATTCTCAACAAAGCCGAACCATTGGAAGCTTATTTAATACATGCACAAATACTAAATGAGCGACACAGATGCTTTGGGAAAAACGTTATAAATACGCAAGTCGTATCTGCTTAACAACAGAACGACCATCAGTGTCTCAGTGCACTGAATCTGTTGTAAAGCTTCAATTGTGTATGTCTGAAGTTTGAACTCCAGAATATTTTTCCAGAACAGTGGCCTTATCAAAGTAAAACTTCAAATCTTTTCGCCTGTAGTCTGGCCTGGTTTGCGAAGGCAAACGAGAAAACTTCAGTTCCTAGTGCAAAATTCAGACAAATTAGTCCGAAGTTCTTCCATTTGTAGTGCAAACTTCAGACAAAATTAGCTTGTTATATTTGAATTTCAAATAATTTTTTCTGAAGTCTGGCCTAATAGTTGCAAACTTCAAACAAAGTTTAACCTGATAAAGTTAGAAGTTTCGCCTTGCAGTCCCAAACTTTATACTCGTATCTTTGAAAACTTTTAGTAATTGAGTCCTGGATGCCTATTTGAGTTTCACGCTCCTGGATAATGTTCAATCATGTTTCCAACAAGCAATACAGGTCCAAGAATTTCAGTCAAGTAATTTTGAATTAACAAACTTGAAATTACAATAGCAAAATCTTCGAAATTTGAACTCGAGACTAAAACAGTTTTAATGGAGTCTCCTGCTTTGTACTTCTAGTTCAAATCATCACATCAATATTGGTATACGTTCACTCAAATCCATATTTAAGTACCCAGATGATTTCAAGATTAGTCAATACCTCAACTACTGATTTGAATTTTCAAGTTCCTTTAATGGTGATTTTAACTAAAAACTTATACCCTAGTGCTAAATCACTATGAACTTCATATCCAATCAATAATGCTTTCGTAGAGTCTTATGTGTTTGAGAGAGATAAGAAAAAGAAGAGGAAAAGAAAAGGATGAAGAAAGGAGCGCATAGGTCGTAGGAGGAAGAAGAGGAGGCGATGACTCATTTCAAGTTGTCAAAATTAGGGTATAGATTAAATAATTTTAAAAATATGAATATAAGTTAAATGGAGTAACCAAATAGGACAGGCTCATGCAGTTTTCACTGTACTGCTGTGACTGTTAGGATTTGTTGCCATTTCTATTAATTTCATGCATTTACAGTAATTAAAAAAGTAAGACTGCGCAACAAGTAATAATAGCATTTACTGATCGATATCTACACACTCATATACAACTTATAACCTATACACTCATTTACTTATATCCACACACGCATTTATGCGATCACTTAGTTGAAACGTGAATTACCAAAACCGTGTGAAACGTTTTATATCATCTTTGAATCTTTAAATTTATTTCTTTTTCAGAAAAGGAATGATTTTATAGTTTTGTTCAACACCGGTCAATATTAACCCTGAGAACAAAAAATGTCTACATTTGTAACTAAAAGAAACCTTATTTAGTCTCATTATGTAATTAATCTGTTGTTTTATCGCAATACCATATGACATGTTGAGTGTTTCCACATATCGAATGGGTTAAGGTTGTTTGATCTCTTTATAATGGTGTGCAAAACTGATATATGTTGCAATTGCGACAAATGCTTTTGCGATGGGAGCTTCACAATTGCAATGTTTGGCGCATTTGTAAGGTTCTTGGTAGTATTTGCGACTTATGCTGCTCAAGGACATAGTTCTCAATTGCGAACTCCTGGTGGCAAATGCGACATCTGCAACTGGTTATTATGAGGCATTTTGGGATTTTAGCTCATTCTTCCTGAGGTGATTTGGCTTGGAGACTTTTACATAAGGCTTTGGGATAAGTGATTTCTATATATTTTTGTATTATTTCAAGAATCTTTATGGATTATTAATACAAAAAATATGGAATTTTGAAAAAATATGGGGGTTTTCCTACAATTTAAGAAAGTAAAAAATTGAGGTTTTGAGCTATGATTTGAATTTGGTTTTGAATTCTATGCACATATTTGGACTCGTGTGGTTATGGATAGTCGGGATCTATCCCTTGACTCAGCTTTTAACCGTGTGCGCCCGAGTTGACTTTTACTGACTTTTTGGTAATTGAATAAAGATTGCAGCTTTATCCTATTGGAATCATCAAATCACTAATCCAAAATCGTTTATTCAAAAGTAAAACCTTAGTCAACTCTTCCAAGTTAAAGCTTCCAAATTGGGAATCACTTTTGACGATCACTACATGTATAAACGTTGGCATAAAACGGAAGGAGCAACTGTCTCGAGAAATACAAGAGCAAGACCAAGTTAGAGTAGAATAGTTTGGAAAAAGGATATATGACAAAGCGCAGATCAGTACATATATAAACTATAATAGATTCATGACTGCATGCTTATAGCTGAGCTATAATTTGCAACCAATCACAATTCACTATTATATCAAAACCGTACATTATTTCATCAAACGTGGACTGGAGTAGAATTAGGTGGGGTAACAGCTGAGGAAATTATGTGCTTTCTTCCACGTTCAGATACGCTATTCTCTGCAAATTTAGTACTTGCGTGGTGGAGTCCTTTTTGTTTCTCATCATCAGTCCATTCTGAACAATAATAGTGTTCTTCATTGTACTTTTTATCTTTTGAAGCTGGAAGAAACATACTTCCCCACTGTGGAAAATGAATAAAAGCTACAGGGACAGTACAAGCGACAGCCATGAACCCCATCCAAGTTAGCCCCGTCGCTGTAGAAAATCTTGTAGTTGAGAAGAAAATCAACTGTGTTAATCCACCTCCAAAGTTGCCTCCAGCACCAGTTAAGCCAGAGATTAAGCCTAATGATCTTCGCGACACGAAAGGGATGACACCATAGGTAGCACCACATGCAGCTTGAGCTCCAATGGAGAACAAGATCATGGCTACAATGGCTGTGGGAAGGGTTTCTGCTTTGCCAAGCCAAATACAGAATACTCCTCCAAATGTTTGCACAATCCACAAAATCCATAGTCTTCCTCTCATCCCAAATTTTCTTGCTGCTAAATCAGAAGCATATCCGCCAAAAGGACGAGCCACAAAGTTGATCATGCCATATGTTGCAGCTATAACTCCTGCTGTGTGAAGCTTTAAATTGAACCTGTAGACATATTTTGTATGTTATAATGAGTTTCAAGCTAAGGAAGTTCTAAGTTGTATTAATAGGCTATGAATTACCTGTCGTAAAAGTACTCCACGATGACATTGTTCATGCAAAGTTGAACTCCCATAGAAAATCCGTAGATGAAAAAAAAGATCCATGTCCTATAATTTGTCACTGCAAACCAAAATATCTAACAAAAGAAATAAACATGAAAGTGGGTCAGCTATATATATATATATGTGTGTGTGTGTGTGTTTTCTAATTAAGGAATTAGAAAAACTAACCTTAGAAAACTTATCCTTGTGTACATCACCCCTCTTTTGGAGAGTACTAAGATTACCATCTGGCAAGTCTTGGCCAAGAATCAAGACCATAACCCCAACGATGATATGAAGCCATCCAGGGATGAAAAAGGCAATACGCCAGGCAGTGAATGGAGTTGCTCCAGTTAGTTGAATTATGTGAAAAAGGAAAGGCATAAGAAGTTGAGTGACACCACCTCCCATGTCTCCCCACCCAGCTGCAACACCATTAACAAGCCCAATAATCTGCCCATTAAACATGGTACTCGTCCAATATTGGCATGACACAAAAGTTGCCAGTGAAACTCCAATCATGAACCGAACAGCTACGTATCCCTGAGCTGATGACACAAAAGCAACTGAGAAAACAACAGGGGCTGTTAACAGATTGACAAAGGCACAGCCATATCTTGGTCCTATTAAGTCACAGAGTACACCCATGACAAGCCTAGAGAAAATGCTGCCAGAAACAGAAGCAACACCAGCATTGCCAATGTCTGATCTTGTCAAATCAAGATTGTCCCTAATTATGGGAACTAGGGGAGCAGCAGCAAAAGTGGAGATCAAACAGGTGAAGAAGGAGATCCAAGCAAGATGAAAGGATCTCATATGGGGTTGTGCAAATGAGAAGATTTTCAGAGTTTTTGCTTTGTGTTCTGAATCGACTGGCAAAGAAAATTTTTTATCAGAGGGGTGAGGTTGAGATGACACAGACAAGGCAAATGTTTGTTCTTTGCCAGTTAAACCATGCACAGAGCTGCCAATGGAACCTTCAGTATTAGCCATTATATATATTTCTCACCACACAAAAGAAGCTGTTTGGAGAAATATTTATGTAGAGAAGAAGCTAAGCAGAAAACTTAATGTGATTGTGGTTCTTGGAAGGGAAGGCCGCGGCAATATTTATAGTGTCAGAGCGTTGACATTGTGAAAGCTCACAGATATTTTTTATTTTGTTATTTTGTTATTTTTATTTTTTATTTTTTGCTTTTCCTATTTGTGTCCTTTGGGTGGTACTTTGTTTCACCTATCAAGTACATCTTCTGGAGACGTGTCATAATATCTACTTATCTAGGCGAAGTTTCATTGAAAATATGTAGAATAATAATTAAGCTCCAGTATATTCCTTTTATTAAAACTAAATGTTACTAATAATTTCGTTTATCTCATAAATGATGACTACTTTGTTACTCTTTCTCGTATTATCAGTCGTGGTTAGTAAAAATAGTTGTCTCAAATTATTTGTCATTGGAGAAGTTCAAGTCAAAATTGATTATCTTTTTCCTTTCTTATCTTTAGTAATAATTATCCTTGACGATTACAGACACCTAATTTTTCAAATATCAATGAAGAAAGATTAAATATTAAAACATGAAGAAGGGTAAAGTAGTCAAAATTCCATCCTAATTAAATTTTCTTAAGGGGCGTGTACAAGAAAATCATGACAGATAATATGTATGAGACGGAGTGAGTAATAAATACATCATCCATATTAATTTTGTGACACTCTTTCTTTTTAGTCACTCCTAGAACAAATGATGTAATTCTATATTTAGTAAGAATTTAAATATAAACTTTTCATCTCGGACAATTCCTGTTCTTTTGAGCTAGCTTTGATGTTGATATCTAATCCCAAAGGTCCAATTTCTTATAACCTAACAAATAGATTATTATTCCCTCAATGCTAATTTATGTGATGGTATTTGACTTAATACGAAATTTAAGAATTGAAGAAAGAATTTATAATGTAAAATATGCATGGATATTTGTGTGATTAGACTTATAAAACCAAATATAACTATGGAATTACACATGTAGCTGCAATAGCGCAAAAAAAAAGATTATAATTACTATATTATATAATTATAATGGGTGGATTCTGTACTTTTTAGGTTAGGAATTACACAGTGGGTTGGAACACACCCTTAAGAAATTCAACTAATTAAATAAGAGGGAGAGTTTGAGTTTTTGGCAAAGCTGGGAGGGAAAAAAATGATTCACATCTTAAACAGTGAAACAAACCACTTCTTCGTATGCTAATTGAAGTTTAGCCACTTTCCTAATTTGAGCATGAAAAGCCATTTGTTTCACCACAATAAACATCAAAAGACTTTTTTACCCTTTGCTCTTCATTTCTTTTCTTTTCCAAATCCACGAAGTTTTGCTCTGAACAAAAAGGAAGACTCCCCTCTTTGTTTCGTCGCTCCTCTCTCCCCCATCACTGCTGTCTCAAGTAATAGAAAAGTCATTAATTGTGTCATAGTAAACGAAATTGACGAACAACGCATAAGTCCTTTAATCTTTGGGTCATTGTGTTCTGAAATTCATTTGTAATAGTTTGAACTTTAGAACAATAGTATTCTAAAGTTCACTTGTGATAATTCGAATCTCATAATATGATATCTTAAAGTTTAAAGTACTACAATTAAACTTCATGATACTGTGTACTGAAGTTTGAAATATTACAAATAAATGTCACAACTCTAAATTCCCTCCGTAGGATGCCGTAATGGCACCTAGCCTTTTAGACTAGGTAAGCCTAACAACATGCGAAAACATTAGATAAAAGCTTAGAATTTCAAAAATCCAGCAATTTCATAAATAAAATTTGTAAACTCAAGATGTACACCTCCCCAAAATCTTGTGAGATATAAGTCACGAGCTCTAAATACAGTGCTGAATAATCCTATATATCACTAAAAGTAAAATGAAATAAAGAAGAACCAGATGGACGGGGACTCTGATGCCTGCGGACGCGGGTAGATATACCTTGAAGTCTACAAATGCAACTTAGCGCACTAGTGTCGGGACTGGTAAGATGTATCTGGATCTACATAAAAGCATGTGTAGAAGCGTAGTATGAGTACACCACAACGATACCCAGTAAGTGCCAAGCCTAACCTCGGTAGCGTAATGATGAGGTCAGGTCAAGGCCCTACTAGAGATAATAAGAAACAAGACGAAAGATATAACGATATAATGATAATGACAAAGGAACTGAATCAAATAAGGAATTTACGAAAAGTTAACAACACAGAACCAAGACAGTTAATACAACACGGAAGGAAACAAGGATACACATAAAGGAAACAAACAACCAAGGCAAGTACAACAATTAAAGAAAGATCAACAAGGGCCATTACCGAGCTACCGCCTTGTAGTCCAGAATTATGAAAGTAACTCACAGTCTTTTTCTTATACCACTGCGGGAGCCTTTACGTTTAGTTTTAAAAATCATTTCTCGAAATAGCCCATGTTTTAGGCCACATTATCACATCGCGTGGCTTCTAGTAGTTCCCCTACTAGCCACGTGTATCAAGCCTACCTTATCTCACCGCATGCGTTTCAACATCCAGACCTTATACCACCGCATGCGTATCAATAGTAACAACAGCACGGCAGAAACCTCGTGCAAACCTCAAGTAACCAATATCACACTTGCCAGAAAAAGCCAACAATAACAAAAAATTTCACAATAAGGAGCCCACGGCTCAACAACAATGTACACAAAGTCTGAATAATAGCAATCAGAGAGTAACTTAATAAATGATATTTCACAACTTACACTTTACCTCAATAGAAAATACGGCCTTTGTAACTCAATACCAAACTCAACAGCAAGATATTCCAAGGATGGCAAATTTCAAGTAAAGAATCCCAGTTAAATAATAGATACAGAATTAAAGAAAAATAAGTAATTCAACTAAACATGTAGGACAAGTTGCAAATAAGAGATAAGACAAGTAGACATGTGAAATTAGACTAAGTACGGTGACTACAACATGTAAAGTAACTCAATTAAAGCTTGAAAGGAAACTACATAGCTAAAAACTGAGAATTTCACATTTAACCCGTGTACGCACTTGCCACCTTGGGTACGGCTCACATATCACAATTATCACAACAATACTAAATCCTAAGGGGGAATTTCCCCCACCCAAGGTTAGACAAGTCACCTCAAACCACGCTAAATCAATCAACTAGAAGGCCTTTCCCTCGATTTTCCAACTCCGAACGGCTCGAATCTAGCCAAAACAATTTCATACTATAAATATAACTATAGAAAACTAATTTAAATAATGAAATTACGATCTTTGCAAAGAATTGAAAAATCAACCCAAAAAGTCACCATGGGCCTGCATCTTGGAATTCGATGAAAGTTACAAAATTCGAACAATCATTCAACCACGAGTCCAACCATACCAAAATTACTCAAATCTGATACCAAAATCTCGCTCAAATCCCAAAATTCGGCCTAAGAAAGTTTTTCCATTTTTCCTAAATTTTCAACCCAAATAACTATTTAAATGATGAAATCAAGGATATATTCATGTAATTTAACCAAATCCGAGTTAGAATAACTTATCCCAATCAATTCCTTGAAAAATACACGAAAAATCGCCACAAAACGAGCACTCTAGATTCACAAATGAAAATGAGATGAAACCCTCATTTATATAGTACCACATCTGATTTCCCAAAGTGCTGACCGTACATTTTTTTCTATGGTCCGCACTTCCAAGTTCCGCTGTCGCGATCCAAACTGTGCGGCCGCACTACCAGGATTTAGAAAATAGATCAAAACTTTTTGTACAGATATCCAAATGAAGAACGATTTGCTTTTCTAGCAACTAGACTTTAGAAACTACAACTTTCATTTTTGGATCATCTCCAACTTCCTTATAGATTGAAAGATATAAGCTTCCGAAGTCAGACCATCAAATCTGCGAATTTTTCCCTGCGGTCCGCATATTTTCCACTGCCTCTGCACTCAGGGAGTTTGAGGCCGCATCTGAGGCGTTGCCCCAGCACTCCAGAATGTGCCCTCCTCACTTCAACTGCTCCAGAACAATCATCAAAGTGCCGTAATTTCCATAACTTGTTCAAAACTCATCCGAAACACACCCGAGTTCCCCGGAACCCCATTCCAATATACCAACAAGTCCTAAAACACAACACGAACTTAGTCGAGCCCTAAAATCACATCAAACAACATCAAAAACACAAATCGCAATCCAAATTCAAGCCTATGAACTATGAACTTCCAAATTTCGAAACCAACACTGATTCATAACAAAACAACTCCGATTGATATCAAATTTTGCACACAAGTCGTAAATGACATTACGGACCTATTCTAAATTCCGGAATCTGGATTGGACCCCGATATCAATAAAGTCAAGTCCCTGTCAAACTTCCAAAAATCTTCCATTTCCAACTTTCCCCAAATCTTGCCGAAACGACTTACGGACCTCCAAATCAACAACCGGACACGCTCCTAAAACCAAAATCACCATACGGAGCTATTGCAACCATCAAAACTCCATTCTGGTGTTATCTTCACACAAATCAAACTATGGTCAACTCCTACGACTTAAACTTTCAACTTAGGTTCTATGTGTCCGATATCACTTCGAAACTCTCTTGAACCCAACACCAAGCAATCCGGCAAGTCATGTAACCATAATATAACATAGATGGAGCATAAATTAGGGGATCAGGACTAAAATACGCAAAACGATCGGCCGGATTGTTACATCCTCTCCCTCGTAAAACAAACGTTTGTGCTCGAACGAGTATAAAAACATACTTGAAGTGGTTAAAAGATGAGGATAACGGCTACACATATCATGATCGGTCTCCTAAGTCTCCTCATTGACTGGCAGACCTCTCTACTGAACCTTCACCGAAGCAATGTTCTTAGACTTCAACTTTCAAACTCGCCTATCCAAAATGGCAAATGGCTCCTCAACATAAGATAAATCCTTGTCCAACTGGACTGAGCTGAAATCCAACACACGAGACAGATCGTTGTGATACTTCTGGAGCATAGAAACATGGAATACTGGATGAACTACAGCTAGACTGGGTGGTAATGCAAGTCTATAAGCCACCTCTCCTACCCTCTCAAGAATCTCAAAAAGTCCGATATACCTAGGGCTCAGATTGCCCTTCTTCCCGAACCTCATAACATCCTTCATGGGCAAAACCCGGAGTAAGACCTGCTCCCCAACCATGAATGCAATGTCGCCAACATTCCGATCCGCATAATCTTCTGTCTGGACTGGGCTGTAAGAAGTCGATCTTGAATCGATTTAACCTTTTCCAAAGCATCCTTGAACCAAGTCTGTACCCAATAGCCTAGCCTCACCCGGCTCGAACCAACCCACCGGAGGCCGGCACCGCCTACCATACAAAACCTTATACAGGGCCATCTGGATGCTCGACTTGTAACTGTTGTTATAGGAAAACTCCGCAAGCGACAAGAAATGATCTCAAGAACCCTCAAACTCCATCGCACACGCACGAAGCATATCTTCTAATATCTGAATAGTGTGCTTGGACTATTTTTCCGTTTGAGGGAGAAATGTTGTACTCAACTTCACCCATATGGCTAACTCATGTTGTACGACCCTCTAGAACCACGATGTAACTGCGTACCCCGGTCAGAGATGATAGATACTGGCACGTTATGAAGCCTGGCAATCTCACAAATACAAACCTGAGCCAGCTGCTCTGAAGAATAAGCAGTCACCACAGGAATGAAATGAGCTGACTTGATCAACCTATCCACAATCACCCGAACTGCATCGAACTTCCTCTTAGTCCATGGGAGCCCAACAACAAAATCCATATTAATCCGCTCCCATTTCCACTCTAGGATCTCTAACCAGCAGTCCACTAGACCGCTGATGCTTATACTTCACCTGCTGACAATTTAGGCACCGAGCTACATATTCCACTGTGTCCTTCTTCATTTTCCTCCACCAATAGTGTTGTCTCAAATCCTGCTACATCTTGGTGGCACCCGGATAAATGGAGTACCGCGAAGGCTGAGCCTCCTAGAGAATCAACTCACACAAGCTATCTACATTGGGCACACATAGTCTGCCCTGCATCCGTAATACACCCTGATCCCCAATAGTGACCTCTTTGGCATCGCTCTTCTAAACTGTGTCCTTGAGGAAAAGCAGATGGGGTCGTCATATTGCCGCTATCTGATACGATCATAAAGCGAAGACCGAGAAACCACACAAGCCAAAACGTGGATTGGCTTAGAAACATCTAATCTAACGAACTGGGTGGCCAAGGCCTCAACATCCAAGGCTAATGGCCTCTCTGCTACCGGTAGATCTGCTAAACTGTCCAAGCTCTCCACCTTGCGACTCAAGGCATCGGCCACCACATTGGCCTTCCCGTGATGATATAGAATACTGATATCATAATCCTTAAGCAAATTTAACCACCTCCACTGCCGCAAGTTAAGATCCTTCTGTTTGAACGGATCCTATAAACTCTGGTGGTTGGTGCAGACCTCACAAGGGACACCGTATAATAGTGTCGCAAGATCTTCAAGGCATGAACAATAGATGCTAACTTGAGCTCGTGGATAGGATAATTCTTCTCATGCACCTTCTGCGGTCTAGACGCGTAGTCAATCACCCTACCGCCCTACATCCAAACCGCGCCGAGACTAATACGCGACGCATCACAATACACAATGTAAGACCCCGAACCCGAAGGAAACACCAACACTATGGCTGTAGTCAAAGCTGTCTTGAGCTTTTGAAAGCTCTCCTCACAATCCTTAGTCCACCTGAACAGAGCACCCTTCTGGGTCAATCTGGTCATAGGCATTGTAATAGACGAGAAACCCTTTACAAATTGATGGTAATACCCCGCCAAACCAAGAAAACTCTAGATCTCCGTAGCTGAAGACGGTCTGGGCCAACTTCGCACTGCTTCAATCTTCTTCGGATCTACCTTGGTCCCCTCGCTCAACACTACATGACCCAAAAATGCCAGCGAATCAAGTCAGAATCCACGCTTTGAAAATTTTGCATATAACTTCTTTTCTCTCAAAGTCTGAAGCACAGTCCTCATGTGCTGCTCATGATCCTCCCGGCTCCGAGAGTACACCAGAATGTCGTCGATAAATACAATGACGAATGAGTTAAGGTAGGGCTGGAATACCCTATTCATCAAGTGCATGAATGTTGCAAGGGCATTGGTCAGCCCTAAAGACATCACAAGAAACTTGTAATGACCATACCGAGTCCTGAAGGCAGTCTTCGGGATATCTGGCTCCCGAATCTTCAACTGATGATAGCCTGAACGCAAGTCAATCTTGGAGAACACTCTAGAACCCTACAGCTGATCGAATAGGTCATCATTACGTGGCAATGGATACATATTCTTCGTTGTACCCTTGTTTAACTGGCGATAATCAATGCACATGCGCATAGGATCATCCTTTTTCTTTACAAACAAGATCGGAGCACCTCAAGGTGATACACTGGGTCGAATGAAACCTTTATCAAGCAACTCCTGAACTGCTCCTTTAACTTCTTTAACTCTGGTGGGGCCATATGATTTGGAGTAATAGAAATGGGCTGAGTGCCCCATAATAAATCAATATCAAAAGTCGATATCCCTGTCGGGCAGCATGCCTAGAAGATCCACGGGAACACATCTGGATAATCTCTCACTACTGGAACCGACTCGACGATAGGAATATCAACACTGACATCTCTCACATATGCTAGATACGCATCACACCCCTTCTCAACCATCCTCTAAGCCTTTAGGAATGAGATAACCCTGCTAGGAACATAATCTAAAGTACCCCTTCACTCTAAACGTAGCAGACTTGGCGTAGCCGGCGTCACCGTTTTGGAGTGACAATCAAAAATAGCTTGATAGGGCGACAACGAATCCATGCCCAAAATAACATCAAAATCTACCATACTGAGCAATAATAAGTCGACTCTAGTCTCAAAGCCACTAAGAACAACAAAACATGACTGATACACACGGCCAACAACGAGGGAATCTCCCATAGGTGTGGACACACAGACGGGAGAACTCAAGGAATCATGGGATACACCCAGATATGGAGCAAAGTAAGATGACACATAGGAATAAGTGGAGCCTGGATTAAATAATACTTATGCATCACTATGACATACCGGAACAATACCTGTGATGACTGAGTTAGATGCAACTGCCTCCCTCTTAGCAAGAAGAGCATAATATCTGGAATGGCCTCCCCCTCTAAGGCGACCTCTACCTACCGGACCTCCACCTCTAGCTGGCAGTGTAGGTGGAATGGCAACTGGTGCGGCGACCATGGACTGAGAAGCCTAGGGACTCAGTGGAATACGCGGAGCCTGAGTAGTCGGTGGAGGTGCATCCCTCCTAAGTCTAGGGCAATCCCTCACCATATGACGAGTATCACCACACTTAAAAGAAGCTCTTGGAGGACGTGGTTACTGTGGCTGGCTCGGGTCTAATTGATTGGACTGACCATTGAAAGTACCCCGTGTAGGAGGTGCACTAGACAATGGTGGTGCATAATAGGGAGCCTGAGGCCTAGGAGTGGCCGGAATATCGCTGGAGGCTGGAAGTGCTGAATGAATAGGGCAACTCACATAGCCCCTACCATGACGAGCTCCAACTGGGGCACGAGTACCACTATATGTTCCAGAATCTCGAGGCCTCTTGGCCTCCCTCTCCTCTCTCTCTCCCAGGTCCACATACCCTCCAATCTCCTAGCGATCCCCACTACCTGCTGGTATACGATATCCATCTCCAACTCTCAGGCCATGCTTAATCTGATACCGGGGTTGAGCCTCTAGATAAATCGACGGACTCGCTCTCTAACAGTAGTACCCAAGGCTGGTGCATTCCTAGAAAAATCTCTGAACCAGATCGCATACTCTGACACGATCATAGAAGCCTGGCGCAACTGGTCAAACTGTACGCACCATGCATCTTTGAGACTCTAGGGAACAAACTCCCTCAATAAAATATCTGAGAAACAAGTCCAAGTGAGTGAAGCTGCCTCGGTTGGACTACCCAACTCATATGCTCGCCACCACTGATAGGGCGCTCCCATAAGATGGAATGTAGTGAAAGCAACCCCACTAGACTCCACAATAACTATAATACGGAGGATACGGTGGCACTCCTAAAGAAAATCGTAGCATCCACTGAATCCAAGCCGCTGAAAGTAGGAGGGTGGTACTTCTTGTAACTCTTGAGCCCTCAGGTTGAACTGGGGCGACCGACGACACTAGTATGACCTCTGGGACCCGGTCAACCTAGACATGCTGCTATAGTGTGCGGGCGGCAGGAGTCTGTGCTCCTCCCCCAGCCTGAGATGTGGCAGGAGCAAGTGGGATCGATCCTGCCTGAGCTAAAGTGCCTAACATGCCCAGAAACTGGGGCGAGGATCTCCTGGAGTGCTGGGGCAGTAACTGGCATCTCGGGTGCCTGCTCTTCAACCTGAGCTACTGGTGGCTCCTCTGTAGCATGTGGGACAAGTTGCAAATAAGAGATAAGACAAGTAGGCATGTGAAATTAGACTACGTATGGTGACGACAACATGTTAAAGTAATTCAATTAAAGCATGAAAGGGAACTTTGTAGCTAAAACCCGAAAATTAACATGTAGCCCCTGTACGCACTCGTCACCTTGCGTGCATGACTTTCACATATCACAATAATATCAAATCCTAAGGGAAATTTCCCCCACACAAGATTAGACATGTCATTTACGTTAAACCACGGTAAATAAAGCAACTAAAAGGCCTTTTCTTTGATTTTCCAACTCTGAACGACTCGAATCTAGAAAAAATAATTTCACAATATAAATATAACTATAACTATAGGAAACTAATTTAAACAATGAAATTACGATCTTTGCAAAGATTTGAAAAAATGACCCAACAAGTCATCTCGGGCGCGCATTTCGGAATTCGATGAAAGTTACAAAATCCGAACACTTATTCAACCACGAGTCCAACCATACCAAAAATCACTCAAATCCGATACCAAAATCTCGCTCAAATCTCCTAAACTCGGCCTAAGAAGGCTTCTTTATTTTCCCTAATTTTCAACCCAAATAACTAATTAAATGATGATATCAAGGATATATTCATGTGATTTAACCAAATCTGAGTTAAACTCACTTACACCAATCAATTCCTTGAAAAACCCACAAAAAATCGTCACAAATTGAGCTCTCTAGGTCCACAAATGAAAAATGAGACGAAACCCTCATTTATATAGTACCAAATATGATCTCCCAAAGTGCTGACTGCATATTTTTTTGTGTAGTCTGCACTTCCATGTTCCGCGACCACGGTCCGAATTGTGCGGCCGCACTTCAGCAGCAATTACATTATTAGGTTTTAGTAAATTGATCATAACTTCTTGTACAAATATCCAAATGAAGAATGGTTTTATTTTCTATAACCTAGACTCAAAGAGATACAATTTTTATTTTTGGATCATCTCCAAATTCCTTCTATATGAAAAGATATAAACTTCCAAAGTAAGACTACCAAACTTGCGGATTTTCCCCGGCGATCCGTACATTTTTCACTGCCTCAGGTACAAGCTAAATATTAGAAGAGCGCCCTATTTTCTTTGGGAAATCGAGTTCGCTGAGCTAGTTGAAGAAGACATCTATAATTTTCTACGTCGAGTAAGTCTAGTGCTTCCCTTTAACCTAGAAGCACTCCGTGAGCCTTCAACAATGTCCTTCCTGGAAATGGCTTTGGCCATAACATAGAGTTCATGTCTCAAGCTTCTACTGGTGGCGGGTGGGCGAAGGGTCCAAAGAACACGTAGCCCGGGGCGAGTCAAAAATAGAATTTTCACACTCAGGGAGTTTGCGGCCGCACATGAGGCTTTGCCTCAACACTCCAAAATGTGCTCTCCGCACTTCAATTGCTCCAGAACAATCATTAAAGTGTCGAAATGCCCAAACTTGTTCAAAACTCCCTCGAAACACACCCGAGGTCCTTAGGACCCTATTTCAACATACCAACAAGTCCTAAAACATGATATGAACTTAGTCGAGCCCTCAAATTACATCAAACAACATCAAAAATACGAATCACAACCCAAATTCAAGCCTATGAACTTCCAAATTCTGAAACCAACGCCGATTCATACCAAAACAACTCCGATTGACACCAAATTTTGCACACAAGTCATAAATGACAATACAAACTTATTTTAACTTTCAGAATCGGGATCCAACTCAATAAAGTCAACTTCCGGTCAAACTTCCCAAAAATCTTCCATTTCCAACTTTCGCTAAATTGTGCCGAAACGACTTATGGACCTCCAAATCAATATCCGGACACACTCCTAAGACCAAAATCACCATAAGGAGCTATTTGAACCATCAAAACTCCATTTCGGAGTCATCTTCAGACAAGTAAAACTACGGTCAACTCCTACGACTTAAACTTCCAACTAGGGACTATGTGTCCCATATCATTCTGAAACTCTCCCGAACCCGACACCAAGCACCCCGGCAAATTACTTAACCACAGTATAACATTGAAGGAGTACAAATTAGAGGGTCGAGACTAAAATACTCAAAATGACCGGCCGGATGGTTACAGTAAATTTCAGTACACACGGTTCCAATGTCCAACGTATTACAACTTGGTCATCATGCTCAGATTATTCGAATGTCATATGGAGTAAAATGAAAAACAAATACTTGATTGTTTCTCGTCGGTGGTATTACACATGAATCCTACTGATAACAATATGAATAATTCGAATAGTGCAAAACCAGTATAATTGGTAACATGTTTAGATATTGTCTTATTTTTAATAGATTTTAGTCAACGTTCCATATATGCATATTTGCAGAATATGCCAAATTGGATTTATTCGAGAATATGCCACATTGGGTGGCCATGATTTGGCTTTCTTAATCTCACTGACCAAGGAACTAAATGCTTTAAAAAAAAAAATTCTCCACATTGCTACTCTTGACTTTATATGCAGTGCAAACGAAAAAGAATGAAGATGAAGAAGCAGCGCACACAACTAGAAATTTGAAAAAATCCGATTGAGGCATATCGATCAACGTTGGTCGGTCGACAAAAGCGACCAATAAACCGTCCAACGCGTACAGAAACTATCAAAAAAATATTTTATATTTTTTTTAATTACATACCGACCGAAATCAGTCGGTATATTGGTCAAACATTTGACATCAATGATCAAACTTGCTTCGTCAAAGCCCTTTTTTGATTACCGACCAATATCAGTCAGTAATGTGAAACCATATTTCAAACTTGCTTCGTCAAAGCCCTTTTTTGATTACCGACCAATATCAGTCAGTAATGTGAAACCATATTTTTATAAAGTTTATAGTTGAATTTACCGCCCAAAGTCGGTCGGTTATTACAGGAGAAGATTTTACTGACCAACTTTGGCCGGTAGCCACTTCATAGGTCAAACATGTCCAAAATTTTGAATCTCTTTAAAATATACTATCTAAATAATATAAATATGCATCGTTAACACTTTATTTTGTAATACAAATAATGAATGCACTAACATATACTATAACAAGCTATATATAGTTAAAGTAATACAACAAAGTGTGTGAATATATATATATATATATATATATATAAAGAGAGAGAGAGAGAGAGAGAGAGAGAGAGAGAGAGAGAGCCGCATCTAAGAATGCGAAACACTAGGGCCACAGGGTCAGGTTCTTTTTGGGATAGACTTGTGAAGAAGCAATAGTCTACTAAGTATATATAATTGATCATCATCAAATATAGCTATTTGTAAATTGTTTCATCGACTTATAACTTGCTTAGATGTATCGATGAATATTAAAAATAAAACATCTCGACCTATATCGATGAATATTAAAAATAAAACGTCTCAACCTATATCAATTAATCAATGTCATACATTATTAGTGATGAATGAATGAAATATAGAAGAATACTAAACCTCTTTGACATATATATATGTATCACAAATTAAATAAACGAAATAAGCTATTAGCATTAAGTAAACGAGTTAATATAACAATCAGTTAAACATATTTAAAATAGAATAATATTAGTTTACCAATTCATCAATTGATCAAGTTTTCGTACGTAGTAATGTATGTGATTGATCATCAATTAAAATATAATGTATGTGCGTTTGTGTGTGAAATGACTCATATACTTAATTATACCTTAGAAAATTAATTTAGATAGATGAATACAAAAAGTAAAACGTCTTGACCAATATTAATTAATCTATATAATTAGTAATTAGTAATAAAATGAATGAACATATAAGACGAATTTTAAAATTCGAATAAAATAAACGTCTCATATATATACCTTTATTATTTTTAATTATGATTAATTAATTATATATATGTGTGAATAAAATATATGTTTAAAGTTTTATTAAAAGTAATTAGTTAATATAATTATTTATAAAGATTATGCTTATATTTTATAATTATTTAGTAGTAAATATATATGTGAATAAAATATATGCTTATAGTTTATAATTTTTCTTATAGTTTATAATATTTTAAGAAATAATAACACAAAATATTAATTTAGTTTTTTTAAAAAAAAATAACCGACCGAAGTCGGTCGGTTAACTGTGGTCAAACACAGTCAATGGTCATTTAAGTGTACCGACCGACCTTACCGATCGACATCGGTCGGTACCTTTAATTCCATATCTGAAATACGGGGTTTCTCCCTCATTTCTCTTATTCTCTTCTCAAAATTTTCTAACTCCCCACTCTCTTCTCCCTCACACACACAACACCCTTCCCCCACTCGTTCTCTATTTCCCTCACACAAATTCCATTCCCGACCCCACGTCGCCACTGCTCCTGTGTCGCCACTGGCCCCGCCGCCGCCGCCGCTGCTGCTACTGCCTCCACTGCCTTTACTGCCCCTCCTCCTCCACCTCCTAAAAATTCCATGTTTCAATTTGAAGTTACACTATTTTTATAATTTAATATTTGTTAATTAGTTATGAATTAGTTAATTATTGTTAAAATTGATAGTTTAACTTTGAATTTTATTGAAATATAGGGTTTAGGTCATGTTAAAAATGAATTGATTACCTAGGATGTAAATTGAATGTGTAAGTTTGTATTAACTTGAGTAGTTTAGTTAGGAATTGAATGTTTAACTTTGAATTGAATTGAGTTTTTAAGATTTGTTCTTATGAATTGAACTTTTAGAATATGAATTGAATTTTAGGGGTAAGTGTTGAACTTTTTGGATAGAGCTTATATTTTGTGAGGTTAATTGAATTGTTTAGAGTATTAATTGAATTGTTTCGGATATGGATTGACCTTTTAGGATATGAATTGAACTTTTAGGGGTAATGGTTGAACGTTTTGGATATGAATTGAACTTTTAGGGATAAGTGTTGAACCTTTTGGGTATGAATTGAACTTATAGTTTATGTTTAAATTAAATGAATCATAAGTAACTATATTTACCATAATTTAATTTTGGTGTATTAGTAAAAATTAATTATCTTAATTAACTAAAAATTATTTAATTAATTTATAATTATAGAATAAATTAAGTAGTTCTAATACTTATGAAAATATCTCAATTTATTTTTGTTTAATTTGTATAGATGGAATATTGTACTTGGATAAGCCTGTACTATGGTCCGGACCTGGGCCAAACGAGCCAAACGGGCCTGGGCTGAGGCGGTCCCGAGCCAAACGGTCCCGGGCCTAACGGACCAGATGTAAGGGACCGGCCCACTGCGTTCCTAAGCCCACATGGTCCCGGGCTAAATGGGCCGGGCCCGCGGGCCTAACGGGCCTAAACGGGCTTTTCGTTCCGGACTATTTTTTTTTTTATCTAGAAAAATTTCTTGTAAACTATATATGCATATACTATTACAGATATATATATATATATATATATATATATATAAATATATATATTGTATATATATGTTGCCTTATATAAGCCTTGTATATATTGTATATATATATATTGTATAGATTGTATATATTGCCTTATATNTATATATACTATATCATATTTAAACACAAAATAAATTGCAAAAAAATATTCAAGAGAATGTCTTATAATTTTTATTATTACGACATTAACAAAAAATGGCAATATCTTTCTTAGTCTTCCTCCCCCCAATGGAATGAGCACAACAAGGTACTAATACCACTATTAAAAAGAAAAAAAAACTAAAGAAGATGTGCCAAAATACAAGTTACATATTAGTCTATGTATTATCTCTAACAAATCTCATAAATCCTTCAAGGTTCGGAGGAATTTCCGTTGGTGGTGATGGAAAAGAAGCTTGTTCATCAACGCTTCCGGGCGAAGCAGCATCCTGCGCAAGTTCCGCTAGCATTTCTTCATAAGTTTCGTCTATCTCCGGTTGTGATTCTGCAAGTACAAAATTTTTTCTTTCCGAACGGATCCAATCTCCGAAGAGTACTGATTTTTCCAAGCTCTCCCTCATAGACGCTCTATGATAACCGATTTGAAGTCTCGCTTGACTGAAAGCGCTCTCCAATGCCACTGTTGATGCTTGAACGCTTAAAATATCTCGAGCCATCCTTAAAAGAACTGGATAGTGTTTTTGTTTGTCCTTGCACCATTCCAAAACATCGAAGGAGCCGTCGGGATTCTCTGATTCAAGTCCCTGCGACAAATAAACTTGAAGCTCATTTAGTTGTGAACTATCACCAATATTATCACCTTGAGCACCCCTAAACTCCGTCCAAGCACTGAGGGCTTTTAGGCCTGCAGTTCTTTTAGATGATCGTGAAGTAGACGAAGTAGGAGTTGGAATATTGGGTCTAGCATGATCTAAGGCAGTTTGATAGGCATTATAAATTGTTTGTGCATTTATTTTAATTTAGGCTTTTGCATCTCCAAGTGTAGCAAATTCCTCAGGTGAAAGTGATTAAGAGTTATAAATTTTAGAATACCAAAAGTGTGGACCTCCTAATTTCATTGTAGAGTTTAATAGTGCAGCAACACCAAAAATAGGGGGGATAGGGAAAAAATATTTTTTAAACTTAGCTTTCATAGAATTAATAACATGTTCAAAAAGTACCCTACCCTCTGAAAATTGAGAAAATAAATCTGCAAGTGCAACAATATAAACTAAACAATTAGAAATAGTAGGATAATACTGCGCAGATAATTCATTTGTTGCAACATGAAATTGTTCTAAAAAATATACAAGCATTTTAACATTAGTCCAGTCTTAATTAGTAAGGTGCTCGTCATCATCATCATCACCATCACCTACACGAGCATTATAGGTTGCGCTAATTGGGTTTCTATATTCATAGGCAACAACTAGACTTTCATACATGTAATTCCATCTAGTCGGACAAGGTTTGGGAACCTTTCTTTCCCTTTCATCACATTATTCTCTAAGTCTACTTCTACGGTTTGAATAAAAAATCCAATTAAGAGCCATTTTTACCTTTTCAATTTCTACATTTAACACTTTCATACCATCACCAACAGTTAAATGGTAAATATGACAAATACATCTAACATGAAAAATATTACTAAATGCGTGATTAATGTACTTGTAAGCAAGCCTATTGCATTAGTGTTACTAGAAGCATTATCCATTGAAACAGACATTATTTTATCTCTAATATAAAAATATCTACAAATATCTGCTACTGTGTTAGCAATAAACTTACCTGTGTGGCGTGAATTAATTATTCTTTAAGCAATAATGCGTTTTTGCATTATCCACTCCTCATCTATCCAATGACTTGTAACGGTTAGATAATCACAGTCATTAACACTTCTACCTATATCAGTTGTAATAGCAATGCGACAATCTATATGAATAAATAAATAGCGCAAATATTGTTCATATTCATGTTTATATTTATAATTACGGTAGCACGAGGCCATCCTTTATAAGTAGGATTATAAACTTTTCTAATATAATGCACAAAATGAGGGTTAGAAGGAAAACTATATGTTAAGCACATAACAGTTACCATTTTTGCTAATTCTTCACGATCTTTATTTGGATCGTAATATAAAATGCCACTGGTAACAGTGTTAATTCCCGGTTGAACTAGATTTGAACCTGTACTAGGGTGAACCGTAGTATCTACACTTGTCCCCTCTTCCGCAGCTTTCATTTGTAAATATCTAGCTTTATCTCTAGGGTGTTTCAATATGTGCCTAGTCAAACTACCCGTACCGCTACGGGTATCAGTAAATTTATGAGCCATCAAAGACCCACAAGTTTTACACTTAGCCTTATTTTCTTCTCTTAGTTGAGTAAAAAAGTGCCAAACAAGAGATGTTTCAGGCCGTTTAGCAGGTTTTCTATTAAATGTAGGGGTTACTACAGGAGGGTCAGGCGGGCCATCAGTTGAGTTATTAACAGGACTAGTAGGTGTATCATCTAAATTCGGCTGTGTTTCATCTAAATCATCATTTACCGCATCATTTTAAAATATAGTTTGATTAGGATAAAGAGCATTCATAATTTCTTCATCTAATTATTGACCTGGTGCAACATCATGGCAAAATTGACTATCGGAAAATTGAAATCAAGGGTTATCACTATTAAGAATAACAGGTGGAGGAGGACGGGTAACAAGGGGAGGAGTAGTAGCTTGGCGACTAGATTCACCAATTTTAGATTTTCCCTTACCCTTACCACCAAATATTTTTTTCAAAGAAAAATCCATATTAATTATAATTATACTAAATAAAACAAACAAAACAATAATATTAAAACTTAAAGAGTTGGAATGAGTTTACCGAAATGACGAACAACTTCTTGAAAATTGAATATCATTGAAGACTTGAAGACTTAAATACTTCAATTCACCAACTTCACAATTTTTCACGAAATTGCAATAACAAAGTAAGCAATTTCGGAAGAAAATTAGAGAGAGATTGATGAATTTCTGAGTAAAAATGAAAGAATGAGGGGGTATTTATAGTTGATAATAGGTAAAAAGTGTATTTATAAAACGTTTGGGGTTAAAATAAAGTTTGGGGGCCAAATGGCTATTTTTCCGAACTTCAAACGGCCAAAAATTAAAGGCCAACGGCTAGATTTTAAAAATCTGACCGTTGGCCATTTTTAAATATTTTTTTAAAAATTAAAGCCGTTAGGCCCGCCCCAGGCCCGCCTGACGGTCCCGGGCTCGTGGACTTCTTGGTCCGGACCGGCCCGCGGTGGGCTTTTGCACCACTAGGGACTGGCCCGGACCATAATACACCCCTATACTTGGATGTACAATAGGAGTTATCCTAATCGGGAGGGGCGGGGGGAGGGGGGCGGGACTGATGGAAGATTTTGTAGAAGGGGTTGATGACTTTGTTAGACATGCAATGTCATTTTGATCATACCAAATTGAAGGAGTAATTAGGTGCCCTTGTATCAAGAGCGATTGTATGAAGTTTAAAAAACTGGAGGAAGTTAAGCTTCATCTTTATAGGAAGGGATTTATAGAGAATTACTTTGTGTGGACTAATCATAAAGAGATCGATGGTAGCCGTGGAATATTTCATAACATGGTTTTTGGTAAAAGTAATAGGTCGGTGGAGAAAATTCTAGAATTCATGATATCGTTGCGTATGCTTTTGGGATGCACTCCGAGGGTGAGCCTAATGAAAATGTTGAAAAAACTCCTAATGATGATGCAAAACGTTTTTATGAAAAGTTAGAGGAAGCTAGTCGTCCACTATGTGAAGGAAGTCCGCACTCTGAGCTGTCTGTTGCGATTAGATTACTAAGTATCAAATCAGATTGGAATATTTCTCAAGTGGCCATGGACTCTTTCATTGTCCTTATGAGTGAACTAGTTGACCCAAATATCAACTGACCTTTTTGAGTTCTATAAGGTAAAGAGATTGGTTTCTATAATAGGACTGTCTTCGATGAGAATTGATTGTTGTGAAGATGATTGCATGTTATATTATAAAGATGATGCAAATTTAGAAAGTTGTAAATTCTGTGAAAAGCCTCATTTCAAAAGGCTTTCCAACGGGAATATGGTTGCTGTGAAGGCGATGAATTATTTGCCTCTTATACTTAGGTTAAAGAGGTTATATGTGTCGATGCGTTCTGCTCCTTAGATGAGATGACACTTTGAAAATAGAAGACCATCTGGTGTTATGTGTCATCCTTCAGATGGAGAAGTTTGGAAGCACTTTGATAGGACATATCAAGATTATGCTAGTGAACCGAGGAACATTCGGTTAGGTTTGTGTGCGGATGGCTTCACACCTTTTTCTATATCTGCGACACCATATTCATGCTGGTCTGTCTTTCTTACACCTTATAATTTACCACCTGAGTTGTGTATGAATAGTCCATATATATATATTTTTAAATTGTATTATCCCCGGTCCACGTAATCCAAAAAGATTGATTGATATATTTTTGCAACCTTTGATTGATGAGCTAAAACAATTGTGGTATGATGGTGTTGAAACATATGGCATATCAACCAAGCAGAATTTCAACTTGCTTGCTAATTTAATGTGGACTATTAATGATTTTCCTACGTATGTAATGTTGTCTGGATGGATGATTGATGGGAAGCTAGCTTGTCCTTACTGCATGAAAAATGATAAAGTGTTCACTTTGAAATAGGGCCGAAAGCAATCATGATTTGATTGCCACCGCCAGTTCTTGCCTGATGATCATGAGTTTAGAAGGATGAAAAATGCATTCAAAAAGAATAAAGTGGAATATGATTCGCCACCTCCGATACTTTCAGGTGAGGAAATTTGGGAGAGGGTCCAGAACATCAGCAAAGTTATTGAGGCTCCACCTTCTAGATTCCCCGAATATGGTGTTACTCATAATTGGACGAAACAGAGTATGTTTTGGGAGTTGCCTTATTGGAAGCATAATCTTCTCTGACACAATCTTGATATCATTCATATTGAGAAGAATTATTTTGACAATTTGTTCAACACAGTGATGGATGTTAAAGGTAAGACAAAAGATAACCCGAAGGCTAGAATGGACTTACAAGAATATTGTAGGCGACCTGAACTATACTTGCAGAGAGTGAACAATGGTAAGGTGTTCAAGCCCCAAGCAAATTACACATTCATTTTGGAGGAAAGACGACAAATTTGTGATTGGGCTACGAAATTGAAGATGCCTGAGGGTTATGCGTCAAAACTGCGGAAAAAAAGTAGATATGGAGGTAGGGAAGTTGAGCCATTTGAAAAATCATGGTTGTCATCTTTTCATAGAGAACTTAGTGCCTATTGCATTTTGCGGTTTTCCTGAAAGAATCTAGATACCCATCACAGAGATTAGTTTGTTTTTCAAAGACTTGCATTCTACCACCTTAAGGGAAGAAAACCTACTTCAGATGGATCATAACATTCGTGTAACTTCTAATAAGATGTAAAAAATATTTTCATATGGTTTCTTTGATGTGATGGAACACCATCCAATCCACCTTGTACACGAGGCACGACTTGGAGGGCCAGTTAAATGCAGATGGATGGATCCCTTTGAGACATAATATTATAAGTTTGATGTAATATTCTATTTTATTTGAATGTTCTTGGCTAACAAGACAATATTCAGGACAATTGGCAAATGCAAGCAATTTGTTAAGCAGAAGAATAGGTTTGAAGAATCTATATGCGAAGCCTATCTGCACATTTTTATTCGTATTATTTTGAGAATAACGTGTCATGTTTTAGGAAAGGCCCAATAGGCACACTGTCGAATGTGTGAATGATCCACTATATCCACCAATGTCCATCTTCAATCAACCAGGCCGATATTCTAAGGATGTTAGAAAAAGCAGTTTGAGTTATGTGGAGTACAAGTCAGCTACAATGCAAGTGTTGCAAAATTATCCTGAAGTTCAACCAGTTCAACCATTTCTTAAGTAAGTATTGATTTATTAATAATCAAAATATAAAATTTAATTACATATTGATGCAACTACTAAAATTTGTTGATGTTTCACAGTCACTTCATGGGTCAATTTGTCCACGATGCCATACATACGAGTTTTGATATGTGGTTCAAATAGTTTGTAAGTTTATCTTGATAATGTACTTCTAAAGTTCTTTCTATATATATATTCGGTTATGCTAACTTATGAGTTTTTTTAATACTATGTAGGTAAATAATTCAAATAATGGTGTAAATCAATTTTTGAAAGATATATCTTGGGGATCTGGGCTTTAGGTCACAACAATGTCTAAGTACGTAGTGAATGGTTATAAGTTTCATACAGAGGATTGCTCTAAGAATTAAAATAGAAACAACAGCGGCGTGTTGGTTCAAGGTGGTGATGGCAATCAAGTTGGAGATATGATTATTAATGTATGGTCAAATAAATATTACAACTAGAATATACAGGTTGGCAATATAAGAAATTGATACTCTTCAGATGCAAGTGGTTTGGCCCAAATCCAACAAGAGGTACTAGAGTACCACCAATAAAACATAATTGAGGTTAATCATACAAGGGAATATGATCGCTATAATCCTTTCACAATTGCACATAACTTTAGGCAAGTGTATTATGCTCCTTATCCGTTACGGCATAATAAGTACCATTGGTGGATTGTAATCGAAACTACGCATGTAGGTAGGTGGAAGTTGAGAATGTGTTAGATGTTGCATATCAAAATGATATCTACAGTATTCACCACACAGTGGACGATCGGTTAGAAAATGATTTGGAACATCCTGAACACATATTGGAAGATGTTGATATAAATGAAGTAAAAATTTTAGAAAATGAGGACGATGAATCAATTGATGAAATTCAAGCAAGTGAGGACGAGGAACAATATGTTGATGAGGATTAAAAAGATGATTTTTCAAAGCATTCTCGTGTTATAACTAGTTTCTTATATGTTTCAATCTAAATATGTATTATATTATGTAGATGGCAGGCAAGGGTCAAGGTAATAATGACCCTACAAGTTCTTGAGGTCGAGAAAAGGCTAGGAAGGGAAAGAGGAGGGTAGAATCTGGGGATAATACTACTCCTTCATTTCCACCTTCTTCAGAGATGCCTATGTCTTATCATCCACCACCGTGTTTTCCATCACAGGGCCATAGGACTATACGTCCGGCATACAGTCCAGCTGCCTCACAGCCACGTGGATCACAACCATCTGCATCATAGCCAGGTGGATCGCAGCCATCTGCATCATAGCCACGTGGATCGCATCCCTACATATCACCGCCACATGGATTGTAGCCATCCATATCAAAACCACGTAGGTCACAACCATATGTATCACAGCCACACGGATCGCATCCAGCTATGTTGCAGTCACAGGGACTTCATCCATCTTCATCATCGACTCCATCCATTTCAAGACTTCGCCTGCGAGATCGTAGCTCTGAGCCCCCATCTACACCGTCTACACATTCCTCTGATATACATGCTGAGGATGATGATCCAGAGGTAGTGCATTAAGATCGCTATGGCAGGATCATCATAGTCCTTAAGGGTAACGGGTAAGAGTTATTTGTTACTTTAGCTTTTATAATTTTATAATGTTTTTACTAATATCATGTGTTTTTATTAAAAATTGCAGGTTCAGGTCGGGTAAGCAAACTGCGAAGATAACCACCAATGCGATCAAAAAGGTTTATTATGGCCCTATGCGACTTGGATTGATTTTCCATTCTCGCTGAAGGACCAAATTTTCAATCAGTTTAAGGTATAAATGATCTTTTAAGCAGTTTAATAATTTATATTTATGATTTTTCCATCTAATATTTAACTTTTGAAATGCAGAGCAAGTGTGTATGGGAAGATCGCTATAGCGAGGAAGTGGCTGCAAATTTTCATCATAATGCCTGCAAGAGATTGGTGGATCATATCTCGGATGGTAGAAAGAAGAACAAGAGGCATGAATGGTATCTGCAACATTTATGGGATGATTTGCTAAGGCAATGGTAGACCGAGGAGTTCTTAAAAGGAGCGAACAAGGAAAGAAAGCTCGCTCATCCAAGAAGGGAGGCTCCCTGCACACTGTGGTGCTATCAACATCGGGACAATAAGAAGAAGATTGGTAATTGCTTAAATTATTACGTCTTTACTTTTCAAAGTATATCAATTCTATTTATTAACTAAATTAATTTATTTTCAGCAAAGGAAGTATGGGCGTCCAATGAGCCATGATGAGCTATTCAAGGAGACGCATATTAAAGAAAAAGAAAGAGCGGGATGCAAGTCGAGGACTGAGCAGAGACTACATATGTAAGCTTTCAATTTTCCTCAAGTGTTATAATTTAGTTTTATAAGATTTTTTATACTAATTTAATTTAAAATAACGTAGGGTCGCTACAAAAGTAACGTGGAGGACTTCACTCGTAGTCAGTCAGCTGGTGAATCGGGCAAGCCAACCCAACCTTCGGACGAGGATGCTGAAAGAATATGGTTGGAGGTTGTTGGCGGTCCAAAAAGGGGAAGGTATACGGGCTTCCTGAGAAAAAAAATCCTATCGCTATAGGTATGAAATGCAAGGAATAGGGATTTCCTCACAGGGTGAGGCCTCTCGGCTATGCAGGAGATAGTGACAAGACTTACATTCGAGCTAGAAGCGGCCAAGGAAGAGAAAGGCTTAGAGATGCTCAATTCCTTGGTATGCAAGCTCAGATCAAAACTCTCCTTTCTACTGGAGCTTTTCCGTTGCCCCGGTCTCGTGAGTCATCGCTAGAGGCTCGGCCTCCACGTGATCGTTCCTCCTGTCCTTCTCATGATCGTTCTTCCCGTCCTCCACAAGACCGTTCTTTATACCGTCTTGCATATGAAAGTTCATTAGATGGTGATGATGTTGTAGAAAATACCCCTTGACCAATAATTTGACACACTTTGAAATAGACTAATAGAACTAGATTTGAATTAGATTGAACAATTTTGAACTTGTTGTAATTCCTTAGTTTTTGCTTGGTTTTGAATTGTGATGTTTAATTGAATTGTGTTAGTTTTTAAGTATTAATTGGATGTTTGGTTGCATTTGTGGTGAATTTGGGGTTGTATGTCGTGAATTGGGGGTTATTTGATGTGAATTGGGGGGTAATGATATGCTGTTTTTATTTGGCAGGTGGTGTAGCTATCAAAACGAGTATTTTCTGCCAAAATTAATCCCAGAAAACGGATCGACCTTGGTCGGTAACTTATAAAAATAAAATTTAAATTGCAAAATACTGACCAATGTTGGCCGGTTAATGCACATTGAATTCCCAAAAATTCAACATTACCGACCAAAGTTGGTCGGTAAGTTGGCTGCCATGTCCAGATTACCGACCAACGTCGGTCGGTATTATTAAATTTTATTTATTTATAAAAAATATAAACTTTATAATGGCGACCAATGTTGGTCGATATATAAAATATTATAGTTTAATTGATTTTTCATTACTGACCAAAGTTGGTCGATAAATAAAATTAATAAATTTAGAACACCGATCAATGTTGGTTGGTAAAATTAAATTATTAAAATAGCATTCTGACCAATATTGGTCTGTAGTTCAATTAAATTCTCAGATGGTCTTGTTCGGCATACCCATCGAGGTTGGTTAGTAATTTCTGACCGACTTTGGTCGGTATGCTCTTCCGACCTTTAATATACCGACCACACGTAAATGATGGTATTTTGGATGGTTATTAGCCATTACCGATCAAATTTGATCGATTTTCTCAGACGGTTTTACGCGAATATTTAGTAGTGGCTACAACAACAAAAACAAAGCAGTGATTGTACTGGTAAAATATGGTCGTACCACTTCACAAGCACGATAGTTTGACACGCGTAAGTATTTTCTAGTCAGCACTGAGTGAGCCAACTCAACTTTTATTAAAGAACCAGAAGGTCGACCAAGAAGCACCTCCCGGAATGGTTCGACAGGGACTAGACAACGTCATTCCAGGGGAAATCATCCGGAGAGTCTTCAGTGTATGGAGAGTGTACGGAGAAGCTGATCCTCCAACAACAAATTATGAAATATCTGGGATTTGACACTAACACTCTGGCCGTTTCAAATCCACCAGGCGTAACGCGGGGAACGAGCCAATAGTACTCATAATAGACATGTGAGATTCTAGGGAGCAATTACGTTAATTGCTCGTTATAAAAACTCCCTTCCTCCACAATTGTATTCCATTAAATTTTACATTGACAATGTCATTGTACTGAAATCACGATTGGATCTACAACTTCAAGTAGCCCAATCAGCTACATCATTCCTTTGTGAGAATTATCAATTAGAAGCTCTTTCTTTCTTCTTTAGTGCTTTCATATTGCTCTTGTCAACAAATATTTGCTTTATTTACCTATTCCATGTTGACTAAAATCAACTTAATTGAAGTGAAATGATTACTTGTGGCCTAATTCTTCAAATTTAATTAATTTAACTTATTCAAATTTTAGGTTAAACAGTTTGTTGCCCACCGTAGAGCCAAGTAATTGAGCATTTATTTCAAAACGCAATAGATCTTGTTACAACTCTCTTAGTTCTCTTTTGATTCTCACTTGTTAACCGTCATTTGGAGGAATACAATATCTGAAATCACCAAACAGCCAAATGACCCACCTCAGCATGTAAATCAAGCATTAACAATGGGACAAACCCCGGATGACTAGAGCCCTGGGAATCCACCACGCCCATCCATGAAGGATTCACATGAGAGATCATTTTGTAGGGGCGGTGAGCAACAAGGGTTAGAAGAGACACTGAGAAGTTTTATAACTCAGTAGCAGGAGTGGAAAGTCAGATTGGGGAAGTCTTGATTGCTTTAACTAACAACGCTAATGCCGAAACGCTAGCAGTCCCCGCATCGAAATTAGAATCAATTGTTTAAACTCCAAATTCTATCGTAGAAACTCTAGCACTGGGGACCGCCCGATGATTCAAGTAAAATAAATACTTTTGAATTGCAAAATTCTATATTAACCTTGCATGGAACTTTGTTGAAATAGATCAAAGAATGCAATGAAAGAATTGATCAAATTTTTGGAGTTTCATCAATTATTAACAGAATTGACATGAAATACTCGCAGCAACTTTGGAATCCAAGCACTACCATGTTGTTGACACCTAATAAGTTCAAGATGCTGGATATTCTAAAATATGATGGAACTCTGTCTCTCGAGATCCAGTCATAGCCTATACTATCAAAGTTAAGGGGAACGACTTGATATACTAGAGATTGAATCACTACTCGTGAAGAAGTCCGGAAAAATGCTCACAAAAGAAGCATTAACCCAGGATTCTCTTTTACCTGAAAACTTTATTGGTTCATTCGTGAGCTTGCAGATGCCTTTGCCAAGGTATATATCCATAAATTGATTCCAAAGGGAAAGAATGTTGCTACCCCCAGTTCTTGATAATTGGATCGTAGTAGCTTTCGAACCTGAATGAGAGAAGTTCAGAATCTACGAGAAGATCAAAATAAAGTCTTTGGGAGTTTCTCATACAAGTGGAATGATGTGTACAACTGTACAACGCCCAATTCCAGATAAAATAAGACATAGTAGCTTGAACCAGCGTCGACATTAAGTCTTAAAGCAGGTACATTGATCGTCTGAAATGCACATCAGAGCTAATAGAGTCCGATCACACAAATTCAAGGAGTCACTATGTTCCTTAATTCAGACCTTCTCACTGGCATACTAATAAAAGATAAGAACCAAATCGAGATGACAAAGGTACCAGCAAAAGGAATAATGTTGAACAATCACGAGCAGATAGGGATCCGGAGGTTCCAAAGCTATAGGGTCCCAACTTTAGTGTCAGTATCTCTGAACTATTGTCCGTGCTGAAAACATGGGAGAAAAGGAAATATGCCCCAGGGAAATTATAATAGAACTTAGCAAAAAGAATTAGGAATTTTGGTGTGAGTTCCACAATAATTATGGATACAAGACCATAGATGGCAAAGTTCTACAAGGTAAGGTGGCTTATCGCTCAAGAAAGGACACCTTAAGGAATTGCTTAGTGAACGAGGAAAGCAATTTTATATGAAGAACTAGAGCACGGTGAATGTCACTTGCGGGGGAGAAGAAGTCAGTGGCGTCACCTACACAGTTGCTAAGAAGTATGCCAATGTCTCAATTTAACCTGAAAAATGATGCAGAGAGACGTTAACCGGAGATAGCATAACCTTTGATGATGAAAACTCTTATGGACTAATATTTTCACATCATGACCGACTGGTAATCACTTTACGTGTTTTTGATACTATTGTTAAACGAGTTTTAGTTGATTTAGGTTGCTCCACATATATCATGCACCCCCGAGTTGTGGAAGAAATGCAGTTGATGGTCCAGATAATCTCCAAAGGCTTGAATAATTTTTGGATTCAATAGATCGAATGAGACAACACGTAAAAAAAATTATTAAATCCACTTTTGTAGAAGGGGTGGTTAAAGATACCATATTTCTAGTGATAGTAGCAGCCATGGCATACAACATAATCCTGTGACGGTCGTGCATATATGAGATGGATATTGTGTCATCAACCTTACATCAGATTATAAAATTCCCATCTAAATAGGAATTAGGTAGATGAAATGAGATCAAAGAGCAAGCCTAGAGATCAAATCGGTGGCTCTAGAAAACAACCTACATAAAATTGGAGGCCAAGAATAGCGATCAAATAAAACAAGGGTCATCGGGCAACCCAGACTCTTCAACCAATGGAAAATCAAATGATGCGGAGCAGGAATGACTCGGGATCCCAAATACACTTAGCAACCCCGAAGAAATGGATGTAACTAAATCAACAACAGAAAGGTTGGAATTAATCTTCCTCTTCATTGGCCTTTTGGAGAGGAAGGTTTATCTCTGTTTGGGACTTGGCCTTGAACTTAGAGGTAAAGTTAATTGAATTTTTATGAGCTAATACAGATTTTGTTTCCTGGTCCCATGTCGACCTGATAAGAATTCCACCAAATGTAATGACCTGTAAGCTCAAAATAGACCTACATCATTTGTCGTTCAAGCAAAAGAAGAGGAAGATTGGGGGTATGTCTAGAATAAAGCAGTAGAAGAAAAGGTAGCTAAGCTATTAAAAATTGGGTCAATCCGAGAGGTTAAATATCCGAAATTGTTAGCAAATATAGTGGAAGTTCCAAAAAGGAACAAAAAATAGAGAATGTGGGTCTATTACACAGACTTGAACAAGGTATGTCCCAATGATTCTTTCCCACTGCTGCACATTAATCAATTCTTTGACGCAATTCCCAAGCATGAATTGCTGAATTTTTTTAAACTTGTACTCCGGATACAACATATCAGAATGGATCTGGATGACAAAAAAAACCTCCTTTATCACATACGAGGACTTATGCAATAAAATTATGCCATTCAAGATCAAGAATACTAGAACCATATCAATGGTTAGTGAATCAGATGTTCAAAGAATAGGTCGAAAAATCCATAGAAGAGATATGAACGACATATTGGTGAAATCCACCCAGTTAGTAGATCATCTAGGTCACCTGAGGAAAATATTCACCATACTTAGAAGGTAAATCATGAAGTTTAATTGAAGAACTGTGCATTAGTAGTGCCACCAGTTAAAGTTTTGGGTTTTCTCGTTTCTAGCAGAGGAATAGATATTAATCCGGACCAAATTAAAGCGATCAAAGGGATACTCAATTTGTTGATAAGTGAAAAGGAAGTGCAAAGATTGACAAGCCGAACAGTAGCACTATGGAGATCTATATCAAAATCTTTGGAGAGATGCCAAAAGTTCTTCTAACTATTGAAGAAACGGAATTACTTTAAATGGACTCTGGAATGTCGGCAAGACTTGATAGATTCGAAGAATTTCCTAGAAACACTTTCAAAACACCGAGATGGAGAACAACTATCAGTCCACTTGGCAGTTTCAGAAGTTCCATTAAATAGAGTGTTGGTCCGGGAGGATAAAGGTAAACAATATAACAGGTACTATGTAAGTAAAACACTTTTAAGCAAAAAAAAAAAAAGGTACTCACACCTCAAAAAACTGGCCCTGGCACTAATAGTAGCTGCTCGGAAACTTAGGCCTTATTTTCAATGCGTCCCAATTTCTGCAGTCACCACTTTCCCGTTAAAGAGAATCCTTCATAATCAGAGCTCTCGAGATGACTTACCAAATGGGCAGTCGAACTTATTGAGTATGTCATCTCATGCCAACCCCATACTGCCATCAAGTCATAAGGCTCAGCAGACTTTGTAGATGACTATAATACGAGTATACTACCTGAGGTTTAAAAGGAAGCGAATATTTTCTTAGTAACAACACATGGTTTACGGACCCTATATATGGATGTATCATCCAACGTCAAAGGGACCAATCTTGGAATAACGCTAATTGCACTTTTCAGGAAAATAATTAGGTAGTCTATAAAATGGAACTCTATAAAAAATGATGAGGCCAAGTATGAGGCTGTAGTTGCAGGGCTCGAACTAGCCAAGGGAATTGGCGCAGGGCACTTTCGAGTTAAAAAGTTACCCCAACTAGAAATCAACCAAATATAAGGGACATATACAACCCGAGAAACAAAGATGCAAAAATACCTAGATACAGTTACAAACTTGCTTGTTCAGTTATTGGGATGAAAGATTTTGCAAGTACCCCTGGAAGAGAATGCTAAGACGGATGTATTAGCAAATCCTGGATCAACATCTAACATCATATAATCCGAAAATAACTCAGTTGTTCATGTAGTCCATCCTTCCACTGATCAAACAAAAAAATAGATATATCAACTATGTTAACTTGGGATTGGTGTAATGAGTTTATTAAATTATTTTCAAAATAGAATGTTTCTCGAAGATAAGAAAGCATCTCGGAAAATTAAATTCAAGCTAGTCGGTATTTTCTTAAAGAAGGAGAACTTATCGAAGATCACTCAGTAGTTGCCTCAAACCCCGACAAATGGAGAACGTAATGTGATAAGACCACGAAGAGAAGCGGAAATCATTCTAGAGATAAATCTCTAACCTAGAAGCTTATCAAAGTCGAATACTATTGGCCCCCGACGGAAGAAGATACAAAATAATTCATCAAGAAAGTGATGACTGTCAATGCTTTGCACAACAACCAGCAAAACCATTACATTCAATACTCGCTCCATGGACTTTTATGAAATGGGATATGAACATAGTTGGATTGCTTACTCAAGTCTTGGATCAGGTAAAATTTCTCTTACTTTTGACTGATTAATGCTCCAAGTATTAATAGACTTCGTTTGAAGAATCATAATATGGCGATTCAAAGTGCAAAAAGAGATTATTTGATAATAGACCATAATCTTGTTGGAGCACATTTTACTGAGTTCTTTGATGGATGAAATATCAAAAGGATCACTTCATCCCCTTACAATCCTAGAGCTAATGGACAAGCTGGTTTTCCAAACAAAGTGTTGATGAACACTCTGAAAAAATTGTTGAAAGTGGCTAAAAGAAGATGACTAGAAAAATTACCCGAAGTTCTATGGGCATACTAAACAATGACAAAAATGAGAACAAGTGAAACGTCATTTTCACTTGTATGTGGGTCTGAAGCTCTAATTCAGTTGAAATAGGAGAACCAAGTTTGAGGTTTGCCTATGCGACTGGGGAGCCCAATGATGAATCCTTAGCAGCAAATTTGGATCTGGTAGAGGAATGTGTTGAGATGGCATTAATCCGAATAGATGCAATGAAACAGGATGTTGAGAAGTATTAAAATTGGAGAGCTCAGATACTTCAAAGTCGGGTGCTATATCCTTCGGAAGGTGTATTGGGTCGAATTCGATCGCTTGCATAGGCAATATCTGTTTTGAATTCGTACGACCAGCGTCGATTGGAGTCACTGCTCGATAGGCCGAGATTGAGACATCGAGAGGCGAAGGCCAAGACCGGATCCCAACGGAACGGAGCTCGAAGCCAAGGCGCCCAAGACGAGATCGTTGAGGCCGATTAGGGTAAAATACCCTAGGGTAAAATTATCAGGTTTGCGTAACTGAAGGACCAGAAATCCCATGATACGTAAATATCTCGGCGAGAATCACGGTAGAAATCAGTAAAGACGTTGAAGCCATTAATTCTAGGGATATTTTTACCTTGTGGATTGGTTTTTTACCTTGCATAAGACTCATTCCCCTCCCTATATAAAGGGGCAACACCGTTGTAAAAGCATCATTCAACGAACGATCAATATATACAAAGCTACAGTCTATTCTACTTACTTTCTCGATCTATCTGCTTCATATTTTATTTTAGAGGATTCTACCAGAGTGAAGATACTCAATATTGGTGGTTTGCTTTCTTTCTTATTTACTGAATTTAGTCTCTATTTTCATTCATTCTTTATTTGTATCAAATAAAATCACGTATCCTTAAAATCACGTACAAATTTAATTGTTATCCGTAGCCAAGGGTAAACAGTTTGGCACCCACCGTGGGGCTAAGGATAATAGAGAACGTTTGATACAATTTATTGTCACACAAATTATTTTACGCTTGTTCTTTGGAGAATTTTTTGATTTCAGGTTACAATTCAACCATGTCGCACTCACAATCTGTGCCTCAGTACGTCGATGGCGAATTTGACCACCAGGTCAAAAACAACAACGTAGCGCCTGGTGATGAAGTTACAGTCGACGCTAATTCACAAATGGCGGTCGATGTGGATCGGATTACAGGCCCATCAAATAGTGTTCGTAGAGAATACCGTTCGACAACTCGAAACGACAAAGGGAATGGGATTAACCTCAGGATGATCTTCGACATGTTGCAAGCCCAGCAAGCGGCCATTGCCCAACTGAAAAATCGGAGCCAGATTTCAAATAAGGTTAAGGCCGGCCCTTCTCGGAGAACCATCCGCGACAATGAACCAAGCGCAGAGGAACCGAGCGAAGGCGGATCGGGGGCGAATTCCGGGATCATGAAGATGCTCCAGGAACTAACCAGAAGAGTCGAGTTTGGCGAGAAGAAGATCAACGCCAATGACAAAAAGGTGGAGACATATAATTCGAGGGTGGATCAAATCCCAGGAGCACCCCCGATATTGAAAGGTTCAGATTCAAAGAAATTCGTGCAGAAACCTTTCCCGTCAAGCGCCGCCCCAAAACCCATACCGAAGAAGTTTCGCATGCTGGAAATTCCCAAATACAACGGGACATCTGATCCAAACGAGCATGTGACAGCGTACACGTGCGCCATAAAGGGAAACGATCTAGAAGACGATGAAATCGAGTCCGTTCTCTTGAAGAAATTCAGAGAAACCTTGTCAAAGGGGGCAATGACTTAGTATCACAATTTGCCCCCGATTTCCATCGATTCTCTTGCCATGCTTGCGGATATCTTCGTAAAAGCTCATGCGGGTGCCATCAAAGTAGAGACGCGGAAATCGGACCTATTCAAAGTTAGGCAAAGGGATAACGAGATGCTCAGGGAATTTGTATCTCGTTTTCAGATGGAACGGATGGACCTACCACTGGTCACTGATGATTGGGCCATACAGGCCTTCACCCACGGACTCAACTCTCGAAGTTCAATGGCTTCGCAGTAGCTTAAACAGAGCTTGATTGAATATCCGGCCGCCACATGGGCGGATGTACACAACCGATATCTGTCGAAGATCAGGGTCGAGGATGACCAACTTGGAGCCCCCTCGGGATCTACTTACCCCATCAGAGCTCATGATAGGGTTCAAAGGGATATTTATCAAGAACCGAGATCGAGCAGAGACAGGCATCGACCATATCCTGGGGATCGAAAAGTCATTCCAGCAAGGCAGGGCTCCTAGAGACGAGAAAGGAGGAACAATCAAAATCGGAATAACCGAGGACCCTTGGCGAGAAACAACTTCGAGAGAACCACTGGTCATCAAGAATCACCGCGACTATCCGAATATAACTTCAACGTCGATTCAGCTACTCTCGTGTCGGCCATCGGTCGTATTAAGGATACTAAGTGGCCTCGATCGCTGCAATCAGACCTAGCCAAGAGAGACCCTAGTTTGATATGTAAATATCATGGTACGCATGGGCACAGGACAGAAGACTGTCGACAGCTGAGAGAGGAGGTAGCACGGTTGCTCGAAAATGGGCACCTTCGAGAGTTTTTGAGCGACCGAGCCAAAAACCATTATGGGAACAGGTATAAGCCAGTGAACCAAGAGGAGTCTCAGCACACAATCAATATGATCATCAGCGGGGTATATACGCCCCAAGGTCCGGTATTAAAACGCACTAAGATATCCATTATCCGGGAAAAGCGCACTCAGGATTATGCAATGGAGGGAATCTTGCATTTCAGAGGAGGATGCAGAAGGAATCATGCAACCCCACAATGACGCTTTAGTAATATCGGTGCTTATACATAAAACGAAGGTAAAACATGTACTGGTCGATCCTGGTAGTTCGGCCAACATAATCCGATCGTGGGTTATCGAACAGCTCGGGCTGACAGACCGAATTATCCCTGTAGTTCGAATTCTCAATGGTTTCAACATGGCGTGCGAAACGACCAAAGGGGAAATAACATTACCGGTAAACACTACCGGTACCATTAGAGAAACAAAATTCTGCGTGATTGACGGAGACATGAGGTACAACGCCCTGCTCGGGAGACCGTGGATTCACGATATGAGAGCGGTACCCTCAACACTGCACCAAGTGTTGAAATTCCCATCGACTGATGTGATCGTGACAGTTTACGGAGAACAGCCTGCCGCAAAAGAGATGTTCGCAGTAGAAGAAGCAGTACTGAAACCAACAGCTCCTTCCCAAAGAATCAAATAGCAATCATAGGCATTGCCTTCAACAAACGAAGGTGAACAGCAGCATCTCGAAGATGACGACTACGGGGTTCCTCGGTCATTCGTTGGTCCCGATGAATCTGACGCAACTAAATCAACGGTCGAGGAACTCGAGTAAATTTCACTTCGAGGAGACTCGTCGGATCGAAAGGTATACCTGGGCTCGGGCCTATGTTCCGAGCTCAGGATAAAACTTATAAAATTTCTTTTAGCTAACGAAGATTCTTTCGCTTGGTCCCATCTTGACATAATAGGGATATCACCGGAGATCACGACCCACAAACTAAGCATCGATCCAAAATTCCGGACGGTCAAGCAAAAAGGAGGCCTCAATCCGAAGTCAAACAAGCGTTCATCAAGGATGAGGTAACTAAGATTTTAAATATAGGGTCCATTCGGAAAGTTAAATACCCAGAATGGTTAGCAAACGTAGTTATAGTTCCTAAAAAGAGAAATAAATTAAGAATGTGCATAGATTATAAGGATTTAAACAAGGCATTCCCTAAAGATTGTTTTCCCTTACCCAATATCGATCGCATGATCGATGCCACTGCTGGCCACGAGACCCTTAGCTTTCTCGATGCTTACTCTGGCTACAACCAAATACGAATGGACCAGGATGATCAGGAAAAGACATCCTTCATCACTAAGTATGGTACATACTGTTATAACATGATGCCATTCGGGTTAAAGAATGCGAGGGCCACTTATCAACGCCTAGTAAACAAAATGTTCGAAGAACAACTAGGAAAAACAATGGAGGTTTACATTGATGATATGTTAGTTAAGTCCCTGCGCGTAGAGGACCATTTGAGCCATTTGCAGGAGACGTTCGAAGTGCTGAGACGGTACAACATGAAGTTGAACCCAGAGAAATGCGCATTTGGAGTCGGCTCGGGAAAATTCCTCGGTTTCATGGTCTCGAATCGAGGAATAGAAATCAACTCCGAGAAGATAAAAGCCATCGAAGACATTACAATTGTAGACAGTGTAAAAGCCGTACAAAAGCTAACAGGCCGTATAGCCGCTTTGGGCCGATTCATCTCGAGTTCGTCCAATAGGAGTCACCGATTTTTCAATTTGCAGAAAAAGAAGAATGATTTCTCGTGGACTCTGGAGTGTCAGCGCGCATTAGAAGAACTTAAGAGGTACCTCTCTAGCCAACCTTTGCTACATACACCAAAAACAGGTGAGCGACTATACCTCTACCTTGCCGTCTCAGAAGTAGCCGTAAGTGGGGTCCTGGTTCGAGAAGGACAAGATACACAATTTCCTATTTATTACGTTAGTAGAACTTTAGGTGAGCCCGAAACTAGATACCCGCATTTGGAAAAATTAGCACTCGCTTTATTGAGTGCGTCCAGGAAGCTAAAACCCTCCTTCCAATGCCATCCCATATGTGTAATAATGACTTATCCCCTGAGAAATATAATGCACAAGCCCGAGCTATCCGGCCGGTTGGCCAAATGGGATATCAAAGTAAGCGGGTATGATATCGAGTATCGGCCCCGAACTGCGATCAAATCTCAAGTGTTGGAAGATTTCGTCGCTTATACCCGATTTTGCACTGTCGCTTATACCCGAGGTCGAGAGAGAATTAATGACCGAATCGGGGACTCCTTCGGGAGTGTGGACTGTTGCTCCCTAACGCACACGCAAGTATACGTGGTCGACAAGTAATATAGGATTTTGAGTTCAGATATCGTACCCACAGGGACTTATATCAACTACTTACTAACACACTAATATTGTTATTCAATCAAGCAAAATTCAAGTTCAATAATTTGATTATGCTAAACTACAGCTCTAAGTTATAACTATATTATCGAATAGCTAATTAATTGTTGTTTAATCAATATAGACAAACATTCCAGGGTTGTGATTAATTTACCAATCTTATTGCGTTCCCATTAACTCTCCCTTTCATATAATTCACTCATGGTTGCCAATTAATCGATAAGTATTCTCATAGCCTTCTCCCGAAGTACTACTCGCTTATTCTCAATAGATCAATGCCTATAGTCCTATGGAGTCAACCTATTAAGAACGCAATAAGATCACAATATTTAATTAAGCACGGTGATTAGGTATATTCTTATCCTAACCACGAATCCGCCCCCCCAAAGGTTAAGATCATGCTCTCTTCAACTCTTCTCTAATCTAAACATGGTTTTCCCAAACATAGCATAGATAGTTGATGGAACCTAATTGCCGGCCAAACAATTAAGCAATTAAACACAAAATTGAAGAAACAACCATATATTAGTGAATTATAATCAAGATAAAGTTCATATCAAACAACAATATTCATGGCTAATCACAACCCCAGAACAATGTGTGATTAGCCACTCATGATCTAATCAAACCAAAATATAAGTTTTGAATCAATTGTAAAATACTAGAAAAGATTGAAGAAACTGAGAATTCTTTCTTCTGCTTGATTCCGTGTTGTGTTTGTGCTCCAAAAGTCACGTCTCCCCTCTAAAATTAGGCTTAGACTTCTTTATATAGGTGTTGGGGAGGTGTAGGGACGAAAATAGCCGTGTCCTAGGAAAAATAGGAGAGACCCGCATCATCGGCGCCCTGGATAGCACTTGGCGCCCACCAGGGCGCTATGTCCAGTGCCCTTCTGTCTTCAGCGCCACAGGTGGCGCAAGGCGCTGCTTGTGGCGACCAAAATGTAGCCTTGTCCGTTTTTGCTCCGTTTTGGCTTAATTCTTGTGCGTTTCGCCCCCAATTGCTCCCGACTCATTCCTACACATAAAAAACACTTCAAATTAACATGAATCATAGCAATTAACATCCCACTTTCACTAAACAAAAGTCAAATATGAGGTGATATACATAGAAATATATATACTTTACACTAAATATCAACACCCCATACTTAGACTCTTGCTCGTCCTCGAGCAATGGGATTATTTAACAACCTCCCAACTACATACAACTTCATATCATAAAGGAGCATTCGACTTTTTTAACCACACACCATACTCTTGAATATGATCAACACCAGCAAATAAGCATGAACACACAAATAATTCATATTTTTCCCGTTAAGTCTACCCAAGTATAATAATTCAATATAATTCAACAATCTATTCGTCACCACCCAACCTAAAGACTCGACTTGCAACCATTAAGCAATCTCAATACATACACTTACCCAACAAGAAAATTTACAACATTACCAATAATTCATGAGATCATGTGCCCTTACCACAACAAAAGAGTGAACATAGATTAAGGGTATCGCACAATTAAAAAAATTCACTCACTCTCAAAAAGAATTCATATGCTTCCCATGGTCGTACCATAAGCTTGCGCGTAGTGTAGATCTCTACTAATTTAAGCTAGTCAAATCTAGGATCAATTAGGACTTTTAAGATTGTAATGTAGGCTAATGGACGGGTAGGATATATTTAGGAATAGTGACTAATCCTCCTAAGTACTTAATATACTACAATCACACTCGAGCACCTTTTCTTCTCAACCAATTCACTTGTCTCATATACGTAGCCCTTCTCTTTCAATTAAGCACTTCTATAATTCCACTAGCACAAATCAATAGGCATTGGAAGTGTTTTCTATGTATTTTCACTATCATTTTTCTTTTCTATTTATTTTTCTTTTTTTTATCCTTTTTTTTTTCTTTCTTTTACACACTCCATACATTAACTCATCATCTAGTGACTCTTAATTTCAACTTTAGTGCACCAACAGGCCCTTCCATGGTTCCACTCAAAAGCACGAAAAATCCCCAATCTCTACCCTTACATTCTTTTAGCGATTAAGTACCTTAGGAGGTAAAGGTTCAATCAGGATCAATTCAAGAACAAAACAATGGAATAACTTGTAATGTGGGTACCAAAGAAAAGGCCTATAGGCTCAAAGGGGCTAGCAACGGACAATTTTATTTCGATGTGACAAGCACACCCATGATCAAACAAGAAATTGCCTACGTCATCTCCTAGATTAGCCCAACTTACAATTTCGCTTCAATTAACACACGGGGCAAGTTCTAGACTACACAGGATAGCACAGAGAATCAAAAGTCCTTACTCACACATTGCACATGAATCAATCAAGACGGTTCTGTTCAACTCTCAAGTCAAGCAAGCACACATAATTGAGAAAATTAAGCAATATTACACTATGTGGCATACAAGTCAACCAACTGAGAAAAGGCGTCACAAAATAGGCGGTTTACTTTACTTAGGCTTAACAATTCAATTCAAATAAACGGGAAAACAGACTGTATGTTATAGCCTACTATGCTAGCATCAACCATGTTAATGAGTATCTCAAAACGACTCAGTTTCTTCCTAAGCTACTCCTACAAAGAAATTAAATTGCGCGATTCGAGCTACATCCTTGGAAAAAACCGGTGCCTTAAGAAAAATCAAGGAATACTACCTAACTATCCTAAAAAATAAAAATCTTTTTGTTGTTGTTAATCAGACTTTATCCCTCAAGAAAAAGATCCATCGTCAGGAAAAATTCGAGCTTTTTCAAAAATTGTGATACAACTATTAAAAAGACCAAAATAAAATTAGTTCATACATGATATACATTCACAACACAGGTATTTCGCCCACCCCACACTTAAACAATGCATAGCCCTCGATGCATGCAAATATGTAAAACAGAGTAGGGTGAGAAGAAAACTCCCTGTCAATCAGTGCCAGTTTCCTCAGTATCCGACCCGAAGGGCACCATAGCCATCGGTCCGGTAGTGGAGGATTTTCCAATGCTTTTCCCTTTACTGATGTTGTCACAGGCCATAGTATCCTGGACCCTCCCCCAGCTAGCGCCTCGCGCCCTCCATGGCGCTGGGGGTCTTGAATTGTTCTGCTTGCAGCGCCCCAGGCAGCGCCGGGCGCTAGCCTGGGCGCTGTTTTCTGAAACTTTTCTCTTTTTCTTTTTAATAGTCATCCCGATCCCCTGACCCTTATACAACTTACATGTTCTACACCATTACATCTAATATTTCTACACCTATACATCAAGTGTACTACTTTATCTAATCTAAAATAATAAATCAAGAAGTTAAACTAGGAAAGCGATAAAAATTGAGTTGCCTCCCAACAAGCACATGATTCAACGTCGCGGCACGACTCAGATTCTCGCTTTCAATCTGGCTTGATTTCTAGCCTTCGAGCCTCCTTAACAGATGGCCTGAGAAGGGTCAGAGTGAAAGGCCTTTCCAACTCTTCTACTTTTCTGAACCCCTAGACATAATTGCAGGACATATCCAGTACTTGCTCAATTTCTCCCATCATATCATCTTCATTAACTTCCACATCCCCAATCAATGCTCGTTCAATAGGATCTACCGGGCTCATGTAAGGCACTAATGATGTGGAAGCACTCTCCACCATACAGATCATGGATAATTCTTCATAGTGGATTGGCATCCTGAGTGCTTTATAAACATTAAACACCTCTTCTTGGTCACCTGCTCTCATCGTCATTTTTCTTTTGCAAACATCAATAATTGCTCGGCCCGTGGCTAAGAATGGACGCCCCAAAATAAATGGGACGTCCTGATCGGTTCGTAATCCAGGATGATAAAGTCAGCAGGAAATATGAATGAACCCACTTGGACCAGTACATCTTCAATCACTCCCTCAGGATGAGCTAGGGAGCGATCCGCCAACTGTAATATAACTGTTGTTGGGCGTGGATCACCCAACCCCAACTGTTTGAACACTAATAGCAGCATCAAGTTTATGCTTGCTCCAAGATCACATAGAACTCGTCCAACAACATGTTTCCCAATAGAGATTTGGATGGTGAAGCTACCTGGATCCTTCAATTTCTGAGGCAGCTTACCTTGAATTCTTGAACTGCACTCCTTAGTGAGTGCCACAATCTCAAACTCGGTTAGCCTCCTTTTATTTGCCACAATGTCCTTGATGTACTTTGCATATTTGGGTACTTCTTGTAAGATGTCAACCAACGGAATATTAATTTGTACCTGCTTCAAGATATCAAGGTACTTTTTATATGCGTCATTATCCCTTAGTTTTTGCAATCTTTGATGGAATGGAGGTGGTGGCCTTGCAACCAATTGTGGAGGTTGCTCAGCCACTGCCTCTCATGCCGGCTTCTCTGTTTCTCTATCTTTTTCTGCTGTTGACTCTATGGTGGTTGGCCTCTCATTAAAAGTCACTTGTTTCCTCTTTTTAGATTCAATTTCTTCCAGTTGTCTCCCGTTCCTCAACGACACGGCATTAAGGGTCACCCTAGGATTTGCTTCAGTGTCACTAGGAAGAGCTCCAGCTGGTCTAGTATTTTTAGCATCGGCAAGCTGTCCCATTTGTCGCTCAAAATTTCTTACTGTTGTGGTGAGGGCTTGGTATTGGTCCTGAACTGTTTATTGTCTTGCACCAGCTGCTTCAACAAATCATTTGTATTAACTTCTACCTGTTGAGGTTGTTTCTGCGGTTGGTTGAAATTTCCTTGGGGTCTATACTGATTCTGGTTCTGCTGATTTCCACCCCATGAGAAGTTAGGATGATTCCTCCAATTCGGGTTATAGGTGTTCCCGTATTGGGCATTCTGATTCGTTGGCCCCCTGCTCTGCTGTCCCACATAATATATAGGTTCTTGATTCGTGGGGCACATGTCACTCGTATGGTTGTCACTACACATTTTGCAGTAGAAAGATATCTGTTGTACTTGTTGCCTCGGTTGTACCTGTTGCATTGTCATTCTGTTCATTTGGTTAGCCAGTTTTACCATCTCAGCTCTCATGGCTGCGAAGTCATCAAGTTCAATCAACCCAGCTCCCTTCGGTTTAATTTCTCTGCGTGAATCGCCATCCCCTTGCCAATTATGATCATTAGCCGTGAAGTTGTTCAGCAAGAGTTGGATTTCTCTATAAGGTTTTTCCATGCAACTGCCTCCACAAGTTGAGTCGAGATTCATATTTGAAGCCTTATCTAACCCATCAACAAAAGTATGTCCCAAAACCTCATCCATCTGACAATGATGCGGACAATCTCTAAGCAGCTTCTTGTATCTTTCTCATGCTTGACGAAGAGTTTCTCCATCACGTTGTTCGAACCCAAGAATTTGAATTCTCAGTGACTTTGTCTTTTTGGTGGGAAAGAATTTGATTAGGAATTTCCTGGCTAGATCGTCCCACATGTAGATTGAATTTGCGGGCTCTTTTTGCTGCCATTCCTTTGCTTCCCCCAACTGTGAAAAGGGGAACATTGTCAACCTAACATAATCCTTGGAAACGTTTGGATAATTGTAGGTATCCGTAGTTTCCAAGAAATTTTGAATATACCCCTGCGGATCTTCATGAGACAGTCCCACATATTGCCCTGTAGATTGAATCAGCTGCACCATATACTGTTTAAGTTCAAAGTGCCCCGTGATCTCAGGTTTCACAATAGCCTGAGTCATGTTAGCAAGATTGGGCCTTGCAGCTTCTATCACCGCCCGTTCAGCATTACCTGCCATCTCTCTTGGCTGTGGTTGAACTACAATGTCCAACTCTCTTTCAATTCTAGTTCTGGCTTCGACCTCTCTCCTTACTCTGTGTAGTGTCCGTTCAATTTCACGGTCGAAAGAAAGAAGATTGTTTGCGCTTCTACTCCTCTGCATTCAAGAGAAGAGCCCGTGTCAACACAAACAACGTAAACCGATAAGTAAAACTTGAACAAATAACAAATATAAGCTTATGTCGGTAAAGTAGCAGATTTTTAAGTCCCCGGCAACGGCGCCAAAAACTTGTTGCTCCCTAACGCACACACAAGTATACGTGGTCGACAAGTAATATAAGATTTTTAGTCCAGATATCGTACCCACAGGGACTTATGTCAACTACTTACTAACACACTAATATTGTTTTTCAATCAAGCAAAATTCAAGTTCAATAATTTGATTATGCTAAACTACAGCTCTAAGTTATAACTATATTATCGAATAGCTAATTAATTGTTGTTTAATCAATAGAGACAAACATTTCAGGGTTGTGATTAATTTACCAATCTTATTGCGTTCCAATTAACTCTCCCTTTCATATAATTTACTCATGGTTGCTAATTAATCGATAAGTATTCTCATAGCCTTCTCCCGAAGTACTACTCGCTTATTCTCAATAGATCAACGCCTATAGTGCTATGGAGTCAACCTATTAAGAACGCAATAAGATCACGATATTTAATTAAGCATGGTGATTAGCTATATTCCTATCCTAACCACGAATCCGCCCCCCCTAAAGGTTAAGATCATGCTCTCTTCAACTCTTCTCTAATCTAAACATGGTTTTCCCAAACATAGCATGGATAGTAGATAGAACCTAACTGCCGGCCAAACAATTAAGCAATTAAACACAGAATTGAAGAAACAACCATATATTAGTGAATTATAATCAAGATAAAGTTAATATCAAACAACAATATTCATGGATAATCACAACCCCAGAACAATGGGTGATTAGCCACTCATGATCTAATCAAACCAAAATATAAGTTTTGAATCAATTGTAAAATAGTAGAAAAGATTGAAGAAACTGAGAATTCTTATTTCCGCTTGATTCCGTGTTGTGTTTGTGCTCCAAAAATCACGTCTCCCCTCTCAAATTAGGTTTAGACTTCTTTATATAGGTGTTGGGGAGGTGTAGGGACGAAAATAGCCGTGTCCTAGGCAAAATAGGAGAGACCCGCGTCATCGGCGCCCACCAGGGCGCTATATCCAGTGCCCTTCTGTCTTCAGCGCCACAGGTGGCGCCAGGCGCTGCCTGTGGCGCCTAAAATGCAGCCTTGTCCGTTTTTGCTCCGTTTTGGCTTAATTCTTGTGCGTTTCACCCACAATTGCTCCCGACTCATTCCTACACATAAAAACACTTCAAATTAACATGAATCAGAGCAATTAACATCCCACTTTCACGAAACAAAAGTCAAATATGAGGTGATATACATAGAAATATATATACTGTACACTAAACATCATGGACTCTGTTCACAGATGGCACCTCGAATGCAAAGGGATCGGGGCTTGGTATAGTTCTAAAGCCCCCGACTGGGAATACAATTTGACAGTCTATCAAGACTGTAAAATTAACTAACAACAAAGCGGAATATGAAGCTATGATTGCAGGTTTAGAACTGGCCAAAATCCTGGGAGCGGAGATAATCGAAGCCAAGTGCGATTCCCTCCTCGTAGTCAATCAAGTGAACAGGACTTTCGAAGTCAGAGAAGGGCGAACGCAGAGGTATTTGGACAAGCTTCAAGTCACACTGCATAGGTTCAAAGAATGGACCTTGCAACACTTACCTCGAGAGCAAAACAGTGAGGCCGACGCCCTCGCCAATTTGGGATCATCGGTCGAAGATGAAGAGATCAGGTCCGAGAAGGTCGTACAACTTTTGAGGTCGGTGGTGGAGGAAGGCCATGCCGAAATCAATTCAACGAGTTTGACCTGGGATTGCTAGAACAACTATATAGAGTATCTCAGCTCGGGTAAGCTCCCTTCGGACTCCAAAGAATCGAGAGCATTACGCACAAAGGCAGCCAGGTTCTGTTTATCCGATGATGGAACCCTATTTAGGAGGACATTCGGTGGCCCCCTCACAATATGTCTGGGACCGGGTGACACTGAGTATATCTTAAGGGAAATACACGAAGGCACATGCGGGAATCATTCCGGCATCGTATACCTGGTCCGAAAAATAATTCGAGCCGGCTATTATTGGATCGATATGGAAAAAGATGCAAAGGAGTTCGTTCGCAAGTGTAACAAGTGCCAAAGACACGCACCGATGATCCATCAGCCCGGGGAGACGCTGCATTCGGTCTTGTTGCCATGGCCATTCATGAAATGGGGGATGGACATCGTCGGCCCTCTCCCCTACACACCAGTTAAGGCTCAGTTCATTCTTTTTATGACTGACTATTTCTCCAAATGGGTTGAAGCACAAGCATACGAGAAAGTTATGGAAAAGGAGGTGATCGACTTCATCTGGGATCACATCGTATGTCGATTTGGGATGCCATCGAAGATCGTGTGCGATAATGGCAAGCAGTTTATCGGTAGCAAAGTGACGAAGTTCTTCGAAGATAACAAAATCAAAAGGATCCTATCGACACCCTATCACCTTAGTGGGAACGGACAAGCTGAATCGACCAACTAAACCATAATTTGAAACCTAAAGAAAAGGTTAACCGACGCAAAGGGAAAATGGAAAGAAGTATTGCCTGAAGTCTTTTGGGCATATCGCACAACCGAGAAAACCAGCACCGGGGCCACTCCTTTCTCTCTAGTGTAAGGTGCTGAAGTGTTGATACCAGTCGAAGTGGGCTAACCGAGTATCAGATTCCGCTACGCAAATGAAGAATCGAATAGCGAAGCTATGAATACCAATTTGGAATTATTGGATGAAAGAAAGGAAGCCACCATTGTTCGAATGGTCGCTCAAAAGCAAAAGATTGAAAGGTACTGCAACCGGAGAGCCCATCTTCGACATTTCAACATCGGAGACCTAGTGCTCAGAAGAATCACACCCAATACTCGAGACCCGAACAAAGGGAAGGGCCTTACACCATGTTAAAGATCACCGGGAAAGGATCTTACAAGCTTGGAATAATGGATGGCAAACAGCTGCCGAACAATTGGAACATAAACCACTTGAAACGATACTATTGTTGAAGTATGAACTTTCATTCTTCGTTTGATTGCTTTATGTTACTAACACCTTAAATAAAGTAACCTCGAGCCGGGAAGCACAGGAAATTAAGACTGAAAGCACGCGTTGCACTCCTTTTCCCTTTGACCGGTTTTGTCCTAAATTGGGTTTTACGGCAAGGTTTTTAATGAGGCAACCAGGAATCGTGCTAACTTAGATCGGTCGCATATCGAAGGCAATAATGTTCGGTGCTCAACTTCGATCGACAGTGAATATCAGAAGACTGCTTGGCTACTTCAATTTGTTGCTTAGCTACTTCAATTCGGGGGAACTTCTCATAGATCATTAGGAATCGATGTAAGGGTCAAACAGTCAAAAGAACCGTGCCCAAATAGATTGATCTACCCCCTAAGCAAATTGTACAAGCACTTGAATGCTAATAAAAGTTCTTTAGCATCGATATCTTGTCTCCGAGCCCAATGGCCATTTCGATCTTCGTTGCATGACCGAAAACTAACATTGCTCAGAGTTTCATAAGAAAATCGAAGGAGAATAAGACCTGCGAAGGCAAACCCCAATTTATCAAAGGCCAAGGTCATATCGAGTTAATGAAGCTCGAAGGGAACTAAGACCTGTTAAGGCAAGCCCCAATTTCTTAAAAGGCTAAGGCCGAATCAAGTTAATAAAACTCGAGGGCGAGTAAGACCTGCTAAGGCAAACCCCGATTTCTTAAAGGACTAAGGCCGAATCAAGTTAATAAAACTCGAGGTGAGTAAGACTTGTTAGGGAGAACCCCGATTTCTTAAAAGGCCAAGGCCGCGTCGAGCTAATGAAACTCGAAGGGAAGTAAGACCTATTAAGGAAAACCTCGGACCTTTTTCGAAGCTTAGGCCTTATCAAATCGGCCGAAGAAAGGGAAAATCTGCTAAGGCATATCTTAAAATTGGCTAACTCTAAACTAAGCCTGAAGAGCAGAAAATTCTACAAGTTGAACCATCGGTTCTAAGTACGAAGAATCAAAATAGATCAAACAAGAAAGGGAAATAAAGGGAGATCTTTATATATATGAACAAAGTATGTTACAGAAATGAGGAAGTCAAAAAAAAAAAGAGATGTCTCTATTCAGAATTCTCGGAGTCTTCTTCTTCTTCTTCTTCTTCTTCTTCTTCTAGGAAGGCCCGCTTTCTGGCCTCGGCTTCGATCTTTTTTGCATCATCGATCTCGGTAGATAGATCGAAGCCCCGAGCTTGTAACTCTTCGAGAACAGAAAGGTGGTTTTGGCACTTGGTATATTCGACCAAAATCTTCGATTGTTCCTGAGCAGCCTCAGCATCGGCCCTATATTGGGCTATTAACTCATCGGCCTCAGCCTTGGATGTAGCAACCTCCGATTTTGCCTATTGCAGCTCGTTGACCAAAATGTCGCGATCCGAAGTGAGCGTCTCGACCTGGGATTGAAACATAACGGTACTCTTAGCCAGAGTCCCGATTTTCTCTTGTGCCTCCGAAACTTGTTCTTCCAAAGAAACCATTTGAGCTTGGAGGGTTTCTTTTTCCGAGGTCAGCAGATCGGTCTTGGCTCTCCATTTGTTAGTTTCTTCTTTGTCCTCACTCAACGCGGATCGGAATTGGTTTATTCAGTCAAGTTGCTACCCCATCTGGTCGAGTATACCAGTATTTTCCTTGCGCACAAAGTCTAGTTCGGCCCGAAGGGTCGACATCTCCCCTTCAAGCCGCTCACGACGTGCCTTTTCTTCCCTTAGTCGAAGAAAAGCCTCATGATGAAGCACCGAGGCCTACGAGTACAAAAGAAAATAAGACAGTTAGTCAAAATTGAAATATAAAATGGCAAACACCGGACAAGGCTTATAGGAAGTTTTACCTTATTTGATGCCTGTTGAGCTTCATTGAACAAGCAGGCCTCATCCACCTCGTCCATTGCGGCCTGATCTTTTCCGGTCACCGAGCACCGAAGATAACTAGCCACCCCCACAGGCGCAGAAAGGGCCCTAGCATCTTCAAGAATGGAAAACTTTATTCTTTTTCGATCAGGGTTGGAACTCGGAGCAGGAAATCTATCGACCAGCTTTGAACCGAAAGACGCCTTGCTCGTCTCGGTGGAGGGACTCTTCCTTGGCACTTCGAGCCCAAAGGTATCCGCCGATGGCACTCCGTCGAAGAAATCTTGAAAAGTGCTTCCGGTATATGGCCTTTGCTCGGTGAATGTGCTTTTGTAGCTTGGGCTTCATTTAGAGTTGACTCCGAGAAAGAAGGGGAGTCCATTGCTTCTGGGGGCCCCGAGATTCCCAGTGTCGCCTCTCCCGCATCGGCGGAAGCCCCAGTTTTCGCCCCCATCTCGAGGTCCTCTACTCGATGAAGATGAGTTTCATTGACCCTCGGCTCGGGGACTGCCCGAGATGGCTCGCTGCCCAAAATCTTGAGACCTTCATCTTTCTCGGACTCATCGTCCAATCGATAAGCTATGTCCGAGATTCTAAGTCTCTGAGCTATACTTTTCTTCGGTTTCTTCCTCTCAGGCGCAGAAGAACTGGGGACTTCTTTCCACTTTTTCTCCCCCTCCAGCTTCGAGGCAGGGGGAGGGCAGGGAACCTCTCTACCAGGGGACGCTGGCCTCAATTCAACGTCCTTTGATAGACCTGCAAAGGAAGGAATGAAGTAAATTATAGAGCAGCAACATCATCGATAACATAAGACGTGGAATATAAACATTATTAGTCTCAACATGATTTTTGGCCTCCCATCGGCCCTTCGATATCTCGCGCCAGGCACGCTCTGAATAGGTCCTTTGAGACACCACCTTCTCGACCCATTCTTTCAAGTGCTGAATTGCAGCCGGCATTCGAGAAACAACTACATCATGCAAGATATGTTAGTGAGATAACAAAGGAAAGACACCGGATGAATTGAAATAGGAAGATAACACTTACGGTTCATGTTCCACTTTTCAGGGAACGACATGTCTTCGGCAGGGATCAAGTCCGATGACTTTATTCAAACAAATCGGCTCATCCAGCCTCGGTCCTTATCCTCGTCGATGCTCGAAAAGGGGGCTTTGCTAGCCTGGCGAGCGAGTTTTATTAGTCCCCCTAGGAAGATTCGGGGACCGTATAGTCACAAGAGATGATCGAGAGTGAAGGGGTGCCCTTCGATCTTACTCACAAAAAAGCAGAAGAGAATGACTATTCTCCAAATAGAGGGATGAATCTGAACCAGCGTTACATCACACCATTTGCAAAATTCGACGATGATGGGGTTCAAAGGGCCCAACGTGAAGGGGTAGGTTTAAACACTCAAGTAGCTCTCCACGTGGGTGGTGATTGCCTCTTTTGGTGAAGGAACCACCACGTCCTTATAACCCAGTTGCAATCTTGCTTCACGCTATTGATGGTTTTGTTCGTAAGCGAACAAATGTATCTAGTGACCGACTCACCCCGGACCGGTACAGAAGAAGCCTTCTCTACCTTAAAGTCGGAACCGATTGAACATCCAACCGGTACAAAGGCTTTTAGTGGGGGCTCGGTCGAAGTCTCCTCAACAACGACAGGCTCAGTTTCTTCAGCGGGCTGAGAAGAAGAGGGGGTTTGTTTCTGGGGAACACATTTGGATTTCTTTACCATTAGAAATAAAGAGTTATAGAAGATAGTAGATACCAGGAGTAAAACAAGAACAAAGGAGATTACACTTGTGAACAAACTCAGAAAACTTGAAGAATACAATAACGCAAGCTTTGGAATTAAAGGAAGGGAGGGCTATTTATACCCTCTTAAAGGTGGCGGTTCGAGTCCCAAAATGAGGAAGCATTAATTAGCGTTTGTAGGCGTTGCAGAGTTTTGTCTTCAGTTGGTCTATGAAAAGACATTTTGATACTTGCCACGTGCGTCATCTTGCTGCCGTCACTTATCAATATGACGTTTTGCGTCTCTTGATATGACACCCCGAATTCCGTGTCGCGCGCCATAAGTATGTCTCCATTTAACCTGATCTTAAAGGCGGCGGCTCATATAGTTTTTTATCATTACTCTCCTAAAAACGAGGGGACTATCTGTATGGGGTCGAATTCGATCGCTTGCATAGGCAATATTGGTTTCGAATTCGTACGACCTGCGTCGATTGGAGTCACTGCTCGATAGGCCGAGATCGAGACATCGAGAGGCGAAGGCCAAGACCGGATCCCATCGGAACGGAGCTCAAATCCAAGGTGCCTGAGACGAGATTATTGAGGCCGATTAGGGTAAAACACCCTAGAGTAAAGTTATCAGGTTTGCATAACTGAAGGACCAGAAATCCCGTGATACGTAAATATCTCGGCCGGAATCACGTCAGAAATCAATAAAGACGTTTAAGCCATTAATTCTAGGGATATTTTTACCTTGTGGATAGGTTGTTTACCTTCCATAAGACTCATTCCCCTACCTATATAAAGGGGCATCACCATTTTAAAAGCATCATACAACGAACGATCAATATGTACAAAGCTACAGTCTATTCTACTTACTTTCTAGATCTATCTGCTTCATATTTTATTTTAGAGGATTCTGCCACAGTGAAGTTACTCAATATTGGTGGCTTGGTTTCTTTCTTATTTATTGAATTTAGTCTCTATTTTCATTCATTCTTTATTTGTATCAAATCAAATCACGTATCCTTAAAATCACGTACAAATTTAATTGTTTCCGTAGCCAAGGGTAAATAGAAGGTGTTCCCCGTAATACAAGAACTTTAACGTCGAAAATCTTGACTCAAATTGGATATGCCCGTATCGAGTTGGAAGAGGTTATGATTTCGAGTCTAGGGATGGGAAGCAGCTTTAGTCCAATCAGAACATCTCTCACTTGAAACATTACTAGTTCTAGAGGATCTACAACAGTTTGGTACCTGTCTTGTTCATCTTTGAATTGTTCATTTATTTATACCAACTTATTTAGATGTTAGGCATATCTAGCCTGGGTGGGAAGATTACGATAAAGACCCTCGATAATATTTTGAAACTACAACCATTCCCAGCTAGCGTAAAAAGAATCTTACTGAAAGGCTAAATCTCCATCTTCATCTAAAAAAATTCTCATCCCCTATATTTCCTTTTCAAAAATAGGACCAATGGAAGATCAATTATTGAAGCTAGAACAAGACAACTAGTCAAAGAAGTCCAGTTTTTGAGTTTTTATCCTTCAAACTTAAACACTAAGGGAACACTATGGAGACAAATACTCGGGGACTGATTAGTCTAACTGGAAGTCAGGATAGCAGAAATGTGTTAAAAAACAAAACTTGCACTTGGAACGACATCACTAATCATTTCAAATAAGAAAGATTATTTCTGTATTAATGGTTCGGTAATGACCACCATTTTCATTGAAATAACAAGCTCGGATAAGAGGCTCGATTTTATTTTTATTAGGATATGTTTGTCTCTTCGTTTAATTAAGTCTCTTTTATCAAAGTGACTTACTGTTAATCAAGAATATTCGCATCAGTATGAATCAATGAAAATTTGAGTATTATTTTCATTATCCAGACATGTGTCTCATTACACTTGATATAACCCTCCGGATAGCTATTCGCTTTATGCCAAAATAAAGACGATAGGTCATTTTCATAAGCATTGAATAACATAAATGGGCCCTCTTTTATATTCAATCCAGATATTTACATTTTGATTTTAACTCATCCTCTCCGGAAATGATGAAACAAAAAGAAAACCTTAAGTCTATGAGACTAAGTGTAAGCACCAATGAGAGATTGAGTCCGAAAGTGCCAAAATAAATGAATAATATATTTATAAGTATGAAATACTAGAAGACAAATAAAACTCCCTTTGCAAAAATGTTCAAAGATCATTTCATAAGTACGATAAGGTATGAGATCCTAATGTCATTTACACAAAAATGGAAAGAAAAATACAACCTCGAGCATTGTTTGGTCCTAGAAGTTGATTGAATGGTTGATCGTTGTCATCTTGAGGAGTTGTGGAGGAAAGATGCAATTCAGTATCCTCCTATGGACTTCTTCTTTCTCGCTTTCTGAACACGATTCTTCCTCTTCGGAGAGGATCCTCTAGAGGAAGATGAAGCCATGGTTCACTTAACTTCCTTCACTTCTTCATCAGCCTTTTGTATCGGCTCACCAATAACTGGAATACTAGCATCCACTTCTTGCCAGTTTTCAACTGAGACTTCAAGGTAGAAAAGTTTAGCACAAGCTCTAATTGGATCTTCACATGATCAAGTTCAAAGGAGACTTTGTTATCCTTGTCCTGAACCTCTACTTTCGTCGTCTCCAAAGCAAGAGTGGCTTTCAAGGGCCTTCACCTTATTTTCTTACTCTTGAAGTTAGAGTAAGGCTAGAAACTTCGTGGCCACAATTTGAAGGAGTTTTCCTCTCTCGCGACAATCGAAAGTTTGAAAGGCTGAATTTCTTCTATTGCCTTAGAGTGTTGATCGACAAAGTAGTCCCCGTGTTCCTTCAAGGTCTTCTATAGTTGCTCAAGATCCTTGGAGATAACTTTAACTTGTTGATCTGAGGCATTCTTCTCAGCCTTGAGCGTCACAAACTCGGTGGCCTATCTCTCCATTTTTGAGATTGACCGCGTGTTGAATGAATCTATACAGAGTTTCCATTGCAACCACATTGCACTACAAGGATAATAGTTGTAAGTAACACGTACTCTATTGAAACTAAAGAAAGATGACCCGGAGAGAAAATTTATCCTGAGGGAAGAGTGCGTAACATTCATGATCAACCCGATAGTGGAAGGTTTAGCCGCCTTTCTCTTCTCCTAATATCTGATCAATTCTTTCATACAGGTTAAAACCAGGTTCGATTGGGATAAAATATCGATATCATTTGGCACCTCGATCGTAATGATGCGTTTTCTAGTACTGGTTGAAGGACCAACGTCAATCTTCAGGATGTTGAGAAGTATGACGTAGACCTCGTTGTTGGGGTAGAAATTGCATCCAAGGAGTCCTAATGAATCCTCTGATTCTCCAACCCATGTCTATTAGATTATCAAAACCAGCTTCCGTGAATAGCCTTTTGGTGTTCTTAGGTTCTGGAATAGGGACTGCATTGCTGTAATTACCATGCGGTTCATTTTGTTTATTTGAGCCCCATTTTCTTATTTGATACTTCTTTTATATGTATTTGTTGTTTTGTGAGTTTCGGGGATGGTTGATTTTGTTTTGGGAAGGTTTGAGAGGGATTTGAGATACATAGTCTCATTTTGGAAGCATAAGTTGTAAGAGTTAAGTTTGACTTTGTGTAAACAGACTCAGATTGGTTATTTGAGGATTCCAATAGGTTTGTATGGTAATTTTATACTTGAGCGTATGCCGTATTCAGAATTGGAGGTTCTTAGGATGTTTTAGCATTATTTGCCAAAAGTTGGTAATTTGGAGGTTTGGAGAATTTCTATGTTTGATCGAGAGTTGACTTTGATGATATCAAATTCGGATTTTGGATTCTGGAAGTTGGAATAGGTTCTTCTTATCATGTGGACTTGTGTGCAAAATTTGGGTTTAATCCAGATTGGTTAGGCTTGAATTGATGCTTGGTTCGAAGTTTGAAAGTTAATGAACTTAAGAGAAGCTTAACATGTGTTTTGGCCTCGATGCGTGGTTTTTATATTAGTCGTGGTGTTTGAAGCATTCAAACAAGTTTGAATAAGGTATTGCAACTCATTGAAATTATTGGATGGGGTCTTACTGGTGTTTGGTGTTCATCGCATTTCGCGGGAGCAGTACCGCATTCACAATGAAGGATTTGGGGGCTGGGGGTGTTTGTTCTTCCAGTTCGCAAAGGGTCAGCCGCCTTCACGAAGAAGGAGGCTAAGCTGGGAGAAGACCTTTGCGTTCGCCAAGGTGTGAGTCGCATTCGTGAAAAGGAGAGGTTGTTGGCCGTCGCGTTCGTGGGATTTTCTTCACATTTGCGAAGAAGGATTTCTGGGCGGAGGCAGTGTGTGGTTCCCGAATGCAAGGTTGGTGCCGCGTTCGCGAAGGGTATAACTTGGCAGTGCACTTAACGATATAATTTCAGAATTTTTCCCATTCTCTCATAGACTTCGAGAAGTGGAGATTTCAGAGAGCATTCCCTAATACTTTGAAGGTAAGCAATTTTCACTTGGATTTGACTTTATATCATGATTTCTATTGATTTCTACACATTAAAGCGTGAATTTTTGTAATGACCCAAGCAGACGTTTTGAGTATTTTAGCCCCGATCCCCTTTTTCTGCCTCCTCTATGTTGTATTGGGGTTATGTGACATGCGGGGGTGTTTGGTTTTGGGTTCGGGTTTGTTTTGGAGTGAAATAGGACACGTAGTCCCTAAGTTGGAGGCTTAAATTGAAAGGGTTGAGCGTAGTTTGACTTTAGTGTAGACGACTCCAGAATAGAGTTTTGACGGTTCCAATAGCTCCATATAGTGATTTCGGACTTAGGAGCGTGTCTATATGTTAATTTGGAGGCTCGTAGGTCGTTTTGGCTTGAATTGGTGAAAGTTAGAAAATTGAAGGTTTGGAAGGTTGAAAAGTTTGACCGGGAGTTGACTTTATTGATATCTGGGCTGGATTCTGATTTCGAAAGTTGAAATGGGTCTGTCATGTCATTTATGACTTTTGTGCAAAATTTGAGGTAAATGGAGTTGTTTTGGCACGATTCGACGTTAGTTTTGGAAGTCAGATGTTCATAGTTTCAATAGCTTGAATTGGGTTGCGATATGTTGATTCGATGTTGTTTGATAGTATTTTTGGCCTTTAGTAGGTCCGATATGTGTTTTGGAACTTGTTGTTATACTCGGACAGGGTCCCGGGGGCCCCCGGGTGTGATTCGGATTGAACCGGAACCAATTTGGACTTAATCATTTTTCGCTGAAGCATCAGCTCTTCTTGTGAAACTGCTTAAACTAAAATTTTGGGGATTTGAAAGGCGATTTGAATTCGGATTTGAGTAATTATTTTATGGATGGACTCGTTATCGAATAGATGTCCGGATTTTATAATTTTGGTCAAGTTCCGAGACGCGAGCCCGAGAATGACGTTCGAGTTTACTTTTTATTTCATTTTAGAGATCGTAACTTTATTGTTCAGAAAAGTTTCCTATAGTTTATATTTATGGTGTGAATTTCTTTTGGCTAGATTTGAGCCGTTCGAAGTTGGATATTCGAGGAAAAGGCCTACTAGTGGATTGAATATCGTGTTTTAAGGTAAGTGTCTTGCATAACTTTGTGTGGGGGAATTACCCCTTAGGATTGGTGTTGTTTTGTGCTAATTTTGATATGTGAAAGTCGTGTGCACAAGGTGACGAGTGTGTACACGGGCTAAATATTGGAATGGATCGGTTCTAGCTACATAGACTCTTTCATGCCTTTAATTGAGTTACCATAACATGTTATATCCATTATCTTTAGTCTATTTTCACATTCTTTACTTGTTCGTTATTTGACTTTACATGCCTATTTGAAATTATTGTTTCCTCTATTCCTTATTCATTCTTTAAGTGTTGAGTTCCTTACTTGAAATTGTTATTTCTTGGAATATCTTGTTGTTAAAATTGGTATTGAGTTATAAAGGATGTGATTCAGAATGAGGCAAAGTTGTTAAGTTGTGAAATACTATTATTGTTTAGTTATTCACTTTCGGTTGTTATTGTTGAAACTCTTGTGCATATTGTGGTTGAGCCATGGGCTATTTATTGTGGAAACACCATTATTGTTGACTTCTTTGGCAAGTTCTGATATTGAGCACTTGAGATGCGATTTGTGATACGTTCATGTGGTAGTTTAAGGATTGGGGTTGAAATTCATGCGGTGAGATAAGGTGGGCTTGGTAAGCGCGTTGCTAGTAGGGGAACTATTAAGCCACATGGTGTGATAAGATTGGCTAAAACGTGGGAAGCTATTTCGGGAAAAATGATTTTCAAAACTAAATGCAAGGCTCCTGCGGTGATATAACGAAAGATTGTTAATTTGTTTGTGATTTGAAACTACGAGGCGGTACTTCAGTAGTTATTCTTGTTGATACTTTTCTCTTAATTCACTTGTGTTCTGGTTGCTTTGTATCCTTGGCATATCATTCCTTGTTTCTTCCGTGATGCATTATTTGCCTTAGTTCAGTGTAGTTAAGCTTGACACATATCTTTATTATTTCATTTGCATTGTCATCATTATTACACTGTTATATACCTGTTCAGTTTCTTATTTATTCCAGTAGGGCCTTGACCTGACCTCGTCACTACTCTACCGAGGTTAGGCTTGGCACTTACTGGGTACCGTTATGGTGTACTCATGCTACGTGTCTGCACATCTCTTTGTGCAGATCCAGGTACCTTCTACCAGTCCATGCACCAAAGAGACGAGCTCAGCTTAGGAGACTTTAATGTATACCTGACGGCGTCTGCAGGCCTCAGAATCACCCTCTATCTAGTCTACTTAATTTTCTTTCTTTTTATAGACATGGTTGTATAGGGATGATTAGTAATTACTCGTAGAGCTTGTTACTTGTTATCACCAGATTTTAGGATGTTTGTTTATGCGGAGTTGCGAAGTTTCTGTTATGATAGTTATTGAGTATTTTAGAGTTTTGTCATTATTTCAGTTATATTATGCATGTATGTTAGCCTTACCTAGTCTTAGAGACTAGGTGCCATCACAACATCTTACGGAGGAAAATTGGTTTTGTGACAAGTTGCTATCAAAACTTTAGGTTCATAGGTTTTATGAGTCACAAGCAGGTTTAGTAGAGTCTTGCGGATCGGTACAGAGACGTCTGTACTTATCTTTGGGAGGCTATGGAACTGTTAGGAAAAGCTCCACTTCTTTGATTCCTCATCGTGTGAATTTGTTGACCTCGAAATTCTAAATCTCTGTCTTTCTATTGTTTCACAGATGGTGAGGACATGTACGACTGGATCTGATGATCGGACACCTGCGCTCCCTACTAGAGCAACGAGAGGCCGGGGCCGAGGCAGAGGCTGAGGACGGGCACGATGTGCAGCCAGAGCATCTGTCCAAGCTGCTACAGAGTAGTCACCAGTAGCTCAAGTTGGGGGGCAGGCACCTGAGACGCCTGTTACTACCTCTCTACTTCAGGAAACTCTTGCCCAGCTTTTGAGCATGTTCGATACTCTAGCTCAGGCAGGGTTGATCGCATTTGCATCGGCCACATCCCAGGCGAGGGGAGGAGCATAGAATCCTGTAGTTCGTACCCCAGAGTAGTGGGTCCCTGTTGATCAGGTCCCAGAGATCATACCAGTGCAGCTGGTTTGTTCTAGTTCAGCCCGGGGTAAGGGCAGTAGCATATGAGGTACTGCATCTCAGGCTCGAGAGATACAACAACCACCACTCTCCGACTTTCAGCGATTTAGGTTCAGAGGATGCACAAGGGTTCCTTGAGGAGTACCACCGTATCCTGCGCTTTATGGGTATTGTGGAGACAAGTGGGGTTTCTTTCACTACGTTCCAGCTTAAGGAAGGGGCTTATCAGTGGTGGCGAGCATACGAGTTGGGTAGCCTAGCCAAGGTAACTTCACTCACATGGGCTCAGTTTTCAAAGATTTTCATGAGAGAGTTTGTTACCCAGAGCCTTCGGGATGCATAGCGCGCACAGTTTGAGAAGTTGTGCTAGTGTGCTATGACCGTGTCAGAGTATGCTGTTAGGTTCCAGACATGCACCAACCTTAGTTCTACAGTTAGAGAGCGAGTCCGTCAATTTATCGAGGGGCTCAACCATGGTATTAGATTCAACATGGCTTGAGAGTTGGAGACTGATACCGGATACCAGCATATGGTGGAGATCGCTTGGAGATTGGAGGGTTGTGGGGTCGAGAGATAGAGGACCAGGAGGCCAAGAGGCCTCGAGATTCCTACACATATAGTGGTACCTGTGCCTTAGTGGCAACCCGTCATGGTAGAGGTTATGTGAGACATCCAGTTCATTCAGCACTTCCAGCTTCCAGTGGTATTCCGGCTACTCCCAGGTCTCAGGTTGCCCATTATGCACCGCGACTGTCTAGTGCACCTCCTGCACGGGGTGCTTTCAGCGATCAGTCCAGTTAACCAGTCCCAAGCTTGTTTCTAGAGCCAAGTCATCCGAGAGCTTGTTTTGAGTAATGGTGAAACTCATTATATGATGAGGGACTGCCCCAGACTCAGGAGGGGTGCACCTCTACAGACTACTCAGGCTCCATGTATTTCACAGCGCCTTTAGACTTCTTAGGCCGTGGTTACCGCACCAGTTGCCACTCCACCTGCTTAGCCAGCAAAGGGTGGAGGTCGAGCGGGTACGGGTCGCCCTAGAGGGGAGGTCGGGCCAGATGTTATGCTCTACTGACTAGGACAGAGGCTGTTGCATCAGACTTAATCATCAAAGATATTGTTCCAGTTTGTCATAGAGATGCATCTGTATTATTTGATCCAAGCTCCATCTATTCATATGTATCTTCTTTCTTTGCTCCGTATTTGGGTATATCCCGTGATTTTGTGAGTTCTCGTGTATATATGTCCATACCTGTAGAAGATTCCATTGTTGTTTACCGTGTGTATCGATCGTGTTTAGTTGTTCTAGGTGGTTTTTTTTAGACCAAAATTGATCTATTATTGCTCAGTGTAGTAGATTTTGATGTTATTTTAGGCAGGGTTGTCGCCCTATCATGCTATTCTTGATTGTCTCACCAAGACGGTGATGTTGGTCATGCCAGAACTGCCGCGGTTGGAGTAGATGGGTACTTTTGATTATGTTCCTAGCAGGGTGGTGTGCTTCCTTAAGGCACATCGGATGGTTGGGAAGGGGTGTGATACATATCTAGCCTTTGTGAGGGAAGTCAGTGTTGATACTTCTACCTTTGAGTCAGTTCAGGTTATGATGTATTTCCGGCTGATCTTATGAGCATGGCGCACGATAAGGATATTGATTTTGTTATGGACCCAGTGGAGTTGAAGGATTTAAATGAGCAGTTGCAAGAATTTCTTGATAAGGGCTTCTTTCGACCTAGTGTGTCACCTTGGGGTGCTCTAGTTTTATTGTAAAGATGAAGGATGGTTCTATGCGCATGTGTATCGATTATCGTCAATTGAACCGCGACTGTCTAGTGCAACTCCTGCACGGGGTGCTTTTAGCGATCACTCCAGTTGACCAGTCCCAAGCTTGTTTCAGTAGCCAAGTCATCCGAGAGCTTGTTTTGAGTAATGGTGATACTCATCATATGGTGAGGGACTGCCCCAGACTCAGGAGGGGTGCACCTCTACAGACTACTCAGGCTCCACGTATTTCACAGCGCCTTTAGACTTCTTAGGCCGTGGTTACTGAACCAGTTGCCACTCCACCTGCTCAGCCAGCAAAGGGTGGAGGTCGAGCGGGTAGGGGTCGCCCTAGAGGGGAGGTCGGGCCAGATGTTATGCTCTACTGACTAGGGCGGAGGCGGTTGCATCAGACTTAGTCATCACAGATATTGTTCCAGTTTGTCATAGAGATGCATCTGTATTATTTGATCCAAGCTCCATCTATTCATATGTATCTTCTTTCTTTGCTCCGTATTTGGGTATATCCCGTGATTTTGTGAGTTCTCGTGTATATATATGTCCATGCCTGTGGGAGATTCCATTGTTGTTTACCGTGTGTATCGATCGTGTTTAGTTGTTCTAGGTGGTTTTTTTTGAGACCAGAATTGATCTATTATTGCTCAGTGTAGTAGATTTTGATGTTATTTTAGGCATGGGTTGTCGCCCTATCATGCTATTCTTGATTGTCTCACCAAGACGGTGATGTTGGCCATGCAAGAACTGCCGCGGTTGGAGTAGATGGGTACTTTTGATTATGTTCCTAGCAGGGTGGTGTGCTTCCTTAAGGCACATCGGATGGTTGGGAAGGGGTGTGATACATATCTAGCCTTTGTGAGGGAAGTCAGCGTTGATACTTCTACCGTTGAGTCAGTTCAGGTTATGATAGACTATCCAGATGTATTTCCGGCTGATCTTATGAGCATGGCGCCCGATAAGGATATTGATTTTATTATGGACCCAGTGGAGTTGAAGGAGTTAAATGAGCAGTTGCAAGAATTGCTTGATAAGGGCTTCTTTCGACCTATTGTGTCACCTTGGGGTGCTCTAGTTTTATTGTAAAGATGAAGGATGGTTCTATGCGCATGTGTATCGATTATCGTCAATTGAACATTGTTACAGTGAAGAAGAGGTATCCATTGCCACGCATTGTTGACCTATTTGATTAGCTACAGGGTGGCAGAGTGTTCTTGAAGATTGATTTGTGGTCAGGCTATCAACAATTGAAGATTCAGGATCCAGATGTTTTGAAGATTGCCTTTAGGACTCGATGGTCATTACGAGTTCCTTGTGATGTCATTAGGGCTGACCAGTGCCCTAGCAGCACTCATACGCTTGATGAACAGTGTATTCCAGCCCTATCTTGACTCATTTGTCATTGTATTTATTGAAGACATCTTGGTGTACTCCCGGAGCTGGGAGAATCATAAAGAGCAACACCTGAGGATCGTACTTCGTACCTTGAGAGAAAAGAAGTTTTATGCGAATTTTTAAAGTGTAAATTCTGGTTTGACTCAGTGGCGTTTTTGGGTCATGTAGTGTCGAGTGAGGGAATCAAAATAGATCCGAAGAAGATTGAAGCAGTGCAGAGTTGGCCTAGAATGTCTTCAGTTACTAAGATCCGGAGTTTTCTTAGTTTAGAAGGGTATTACCGCTGATTCATAGTGAGTTTCTCACCTATTACGGCACCTATGACCAGATTGACCTAGAAGGGTGCTCCGTTCAGATGGACCGAGGAGTGTGAGGAGAGCTTTCAAAAGCACAAGACTGCTTTGACTACAACCCTAGTGTTGGTGTTGCCTACGGGTTTGGGGTCTTACGTTATGTACTGTAATGCGTCACGTGTTGGCCTTGGGATGTTGGTGATGGAAGATGGTAGGGTGATTGCCTACGCTTCTAGACAACTGAAGGTACATGAGAAGAATTATCATGTCCATGACCTTGAGTTAGCAGCTTTGCTCATGCCTTGAAGATTTGGCAGCATTATTTGTACGGTGTCCCTTGTGAGGTCTATATCGACTAAGTCTAAAGCATCTGTTCAAACAGAAGGATCTTATCTTGCGACAGCAGAGATGGTTAGAGTTGCTTAAGGACTATGATATGACCATTCTATATCATCCTTGGAAAGCAAATGCGGTGGCTGATGCTTTGAGCCGAAAGACTGGAGCTTGGGTAGTTTAGCATATCTACTGGCAGGGGAGAGGCCATTAGCATTAGATGTTCAGGCCTTGGCCAACCTGTTTGTTAGATTGGATGTTTCAGAGCCGAGCCGAGTTTTGGCTTACGTGGTTTCTCATTCTTCTCTATACGATCGTATCAGAGAGCGTCAGTATGATGACCCCCATTTGCTTTTCCTCAAGGATACGGTTTAGCATGGCGATGTCAAGTAGGTTACTATTGGGGATGACGGTGTGTTGCGGACCCGGGGTCGGCTATGTGTGCCCAATGTGGATGGTTTGCGTGAGTTGATTCTTCAGGGAACCCACAGTTCGCGGTACTCCATTCATTAGGGTGCCCCCAAGATGTACCAGGACTTGAGATTGCACAATTGGTGGAGGAGAATAAAGAAAGACATAGTGGAGTATGTAGCTTGGTGCCTATATTGATAGCAGGGGAAGTATGAGCATCTTGGGTTGCTTCAGAGACTTGAGATTCCCGAGTGGGAGCATGTTACCATGGATTTTCTTGTTGGGCTCCCACGAACTTAGAAGAAGTTCGATACAGTGTGGGTGATTGTGGATAGATTGACCAAATCGACTCATTTTATTCCAGTGGTTACTACTTATTCTTCAGAGCAGCTGGTTCAGGTCTATATTCGCGATATTGTCTGGCTTCATGGTGTGTCGGCATCCATCATCTCTGACCGGGGTACGCCGTTTACATTGCAATTCTGGAATGCCGTATAGTGTGAGTTGGGCACATGTGTTGAGTTGAGTATAGCATTCCACCCTCTGATGGACAGATAGTCCGAGCTCACTATTAAGATATGGAAGATATGCATCGTGCATGTGTTATGGAGTTTGGGGGTTCTTGGGATTAGTTCTTGCCGCTTGCGGAGTTTGCCTACAACCACAGCTACCAATCGAGCATTCAGATGGCTCCATATGAGGCCTTGTATGGGAAGCGGTATCGGTCTCTGGTGGGTTGGTTTGAGGTGAGTGAGGCTAGGCTATTGGGTATTGACTTGGTTCAGGATGCTTTGGAAAAGGTTAAATTGATTTAGGATCATCTTCGTACAGCCCAATCTAGATAGAAGAATTAGGTGGATCGGAAGGTTCGCGATATTGTATTCATGGTTGGAGAGAGGGTCTTGCTCTGAGTTTTTCCCATGAAGGGCGTTATGAGGTTCGGGAAAAAGGGCAAGTTAAGCCTTAGGTATATCGGAAATTTTGAAATTCTTGAGAGGATTAGTGAGGTGGCCTACAAGCTTGCACTGCCACCTAGTCTAGCTGCAGTTCATCTAGTATTCCATGTTTCTATGATCCAAAAGTATCATGGTGATCTGTCTCATGTGTTAGATTTCAGCTCAGTCTAATTGGGCAAGGATTTGTCATATGTTGAGGAGCCGGTGGCCATCTTGGACAGGCAGGACCGAAAGTTGAAGCTGAAGAGCATTGTTTCACTGAAGCTTCAGAGGAGGGTTCAACCAGTCAAGGAGGCGACTTGGGAGACCGATCATGATATGCGTAGCCGTTATCCTCATATTTTCACCACTTCAAGTATGTCTCTATACTCGTTCGAGGACGAACGTTTGTTTTAGGGGGGAGGATGTAATAACTTGGCCGGTCGTTTTGAGTATTTTAGCTCTAATCCCCTATGTATTGCCTCCTCTATGTTGTATTGTGGTTATGCGACTTGCTGGGGTGTTTGGTTTTGGTTTCGGGTGAGTTTTGGAGTGAAATGAGACACATAGTCTCTAAGTTGGAGATTTAAGTTGAAGGATTGACTGTAGTTTGAATTTTGTGTAGACGGCTCCGAAATAGAGTTTTGACGGTTCCAATAGTTTCGTATAGTGATTTTGGAGTTAGGAGCGTGTCCGGATGTTGATTTGGAGGTCCGTAGGTCGTTTGGTCTTGAATTGGCAAAAGTTAGAAAGTTGAAGGTTTGGAAGGTTGAGAAGTTTGAGTGGGAGTTGACTTTATTGATATCGATGTTAGATTTCAATTCCGGAAGTTGGAATAGGTCCGTCATGTCATTTATGACTTGTGTGCAAAATTTGAGGTCTATCGGAGTTATTTGGAATGATTCGGCATTAGTTTTGAAAGTCAGATGTTCATAGTTTCAATAGGCTTTGATTGGGTTGCAATTCGTCGAATCGATGATGTTTGATGTGATTTTTGGCGTCGAGTAGGTCCGTTATGTATTTTGGAACTTGTTGGTATATTCAAGTGGGGTCCCAGGGGCCTCGTGTGTGATTCGGATATAATCGGAACCAATTTGGACTTAATCTAGAGGAAATTATTCTAAATAATAAAGTTACGATTATTTATTGTGGAAACACCATTATTGTGGTTGAGCCATGGGCTATTTATTGTGGAAACACCATTACTGTTGACTTCTTTGGCAAGTTATGATATTGGGCACTTGAGGTGGGATTTGTGATATGTTGTGATATTGATACGTAAGCGGTGGTATAAGGTTTGGGGTTGAAACGCATGCGGTGAGATAAGGTTGGCTTGATACACATGTTGCTAGTAGGGGAACTACTTGACGCCACGTGGTGTGATAAGGTGCGCTAAAATGCGGGAAGCTATTTCGGAAAAAATAATTTTTAAAACTAAATGCAAGGCTCCCGTGGTGATATAAAGAAAGATTGTGAATTTGTTTGTGATTTGAGACTATGAGGTGGTACCTCGGTAGTGATTCTTATTGATATTTTTATATTATTTCACTTGTGTGCTGGTTGCTTTGTATCCTTGGCATATCATTCCTTGTTTCTTCCGTGATGCATTATTTGCCTTAGTCCAATGTTGTTAACCTTGTGTCACGACCCAATTTAGGATTTGTGACCGGCGCTTAGGAGCAAGTGCTCCCAAGTAAGCCTCATCGGAAATTTTACAGAAAATCGGACATAGTCTCCCCTGTTTTTGGACCATCCCAAAAACATTCCAGTCTCAAATCAACAACCAAACATCCTAATATTATACCAAACAATTGACAACTTATCAATTAACCAATACAAGTCTCCACCATAACTAAACCACCAACTAACCACTAGAAATATTAATTTATCTCCAACTTTGATAAATGAGAACGATACTCAACATAAGACTATAATAACGAAAGAATACGCATGACACTAAAATAATGACTATGGAGCGACTCTAAGAGTTCAATGAAAAGACCATAACAATAAGAAAAATCTCTGCCCACGCGAACAAGTGCGAGGCTCACCGAGAATTATCAACCTGTGCGCTCTAATTAACGAGATCCTCGCCTGCGTCCACTGCTGTCTCTGTAAAAAAATTAGCAAGGAATGAGTCGCTAGCTCAGTGAGTAATAACACTTAACCACAACCGTTTTAATTTGGGGACAAGTCAGAAACATGCTAGTATCTCAAAGAGAAAATAACATAAAAATGCCTTTTCATAAACAATAAATAATTTTCAGTATCATCACGCTTTTCTTGTAGTCAAATATAATTAACAATTCAGTAATAAGCTCGGTAACCACTGTATAATATCAGTATTCACATTTTGGGAGGTTTCAATGAACGGATCATGTAATCGGTGTAACTGTGGACTTCTTCACCAGAAGTCATATATAATGGCAGTCCCTACTCGAGGGAAATCAGTAACATATTCATATTAAAAATCATATGTAAATCATGCAGGTTATGAAAACACAAATTTCGGTAAGATTACTACTCACAGTACTCGTGCAGGAATACCAAACGCGTCACCTTGTGCACTTCGTCCCACTTCTTCAACTACCTACTTGTAACAAAATCAATCTACGATTAACTTCGTGAAGTACCAAATTAATTGGTCCATCCTTGTCACCTTTAATTAATTTCCCTATTTTCTTTCCTCTTAAATATGACCATTGATTTTCTGCTAAGCAATTTATTAGTACTTAAATGAATGGAACTATAGTTCTCTATTTGTTCTTATATTTTTTTATTTGAAACTTTTTCTCATGTAGTACTTTACAAGTATTTCTAACCTGTACATTAGAGTTCTTGGTATAAACTAATAGAATATATTCTTTTTTAATCTTCATAGGGAATTCATGATTGTGCTAAATAAAAAAAATACCTTAAGTTTCTTGTTTCTTTCCATTAAAGTGATAAACCAAACTAAATCTTAGTAGTAATTTATCTCAAATTTGAAAAAGATTAATATATATACCCATTTAAGTAAAAACAATACTACTAAACTATTTTTTTCTTTACATATGATTCTTTTCTACCCTAAGCAATGCGCCAAAACAAGAAAAAGACATTAATTTTCCATAATAATTCTCATAGCTATGAAATCTTTCAGTACCCAATTCAATGTTCATAAATCAGAGAACAAGAGCAAGGACATTATCGAGAACTTACCCACCTTAGCCGAAAGAGATCTGAAACAATAAGAGCTTCTTCCTTCTATGTTTCAATTGTTTGAGTATGTATAGAATGCTTGTTTGATAAAAAAAAATTCCAATTGCACAAAACTCTTGGTTGCTTTCTCTATTTCGCAGGAGCTCTAAAGCTCTATTGAAGTTTTTTTCAATTTTTGATTCAATAATTTCACTCTTAAAAGATTAAGGACCCTAATCCCTTTTATTTTATTTATTTTCCCTTGTTTGATGCTATTCACGTTTTTGTGGGCTAAGGCCCACTTTGTATTCTTTTTTTTTTTAAAGCTAGTTACTTAAATACCCTTATTTAATGTGGAGTATTACATTCTCCTCACCTTATGAAATTTGTCCCCGAATTTAGCTCTGGTATGTACCTGTAAACTGAAATAAATGAGGATACTTGACTCGCATAGAATTTTCTATTTCCCATGTAGCTTCTTCAACAGTATGATTTCTCCATAAGACTTTCACGAACACAATTTCTTTTGACCGTAGTTTTCTTACCTGTCTATCAACAATTGCCATCGGCTCTTCCTTGTAAGACAACTTTTCATCAAGCGGTATAGTTGGTGCTTCCAGCACCTGAGATGAGTTTGATATACATTTTCTTAGCATTGAGACATGAAACACTGGGTGAATAAAAGATAACTCAGGAGGAAGTGCCAAACGATAAGCCGCCACTCTCACTCGGCCTAGTATCTCATACGGTCCTAAACCTGGGGCTCAACTTGCCTCTTTTCCTAAATCGCATCACACCTTTCACATGGGAGACTCGTAGGAACACTTTGTCCCCAATTGTGAACACTAAATCTCTTCTTCTCTTATCAGCATAAGACTTTTGTCTACTTTGAGCTGCAAGCAATCTCTATCTGATCAACTGGACATTGTCCATAGCTTCTTGTACTAGGTCGGGTCCCAATAAGGTAGTCTCAACAGCTTCAAACCATCTGATAGGAGAACGACATCTTTACCATACAACGCTCGTACGGTGCCATTTGAATACTAGACTGGAAGCTATTGTTATATGCAAATTCAGCTAATGTTAGATAAGTGTCCCAACTACCTCCAAACTCAAGAGTGCAAGCTCTCAACATATCCTCCAAAATTTGAATAGTACGTTCAGACTGCCCGTCTGTCTGTGGATGAAATGCAGTACTAAGATTTACTCGTGTACCAAATGCCTCTTGAAAAGATTTCCAAAAGCATGAAGTGAACTATGATCCTCTATCAGAGATGATGGATACTGGAACTCCATGAAGTCGGACAATTTCGTTCATAAATATCTGTGCAAACCTGACTCCACCATATGTAGTCTTCACTGGCAAAAAGTGTTCTGATTTCGTCAGTCGGTCCACAATCACCCATACCGAGTCATAACCTCTAAGGGTTCGTGGTAGCCCAGTGACAAAATCCATAGAAATTCTTTCCCATTTCCACTCTGAAATCTCAATTTGTTGTAGTAGTCCTACGGGTCGTTGATGCTCAGCCTTGACCTGCTGACAAGTCAAACAACTAGAAACAAAGTTAGCAACATCTTTCTTCATACCTTCCCACCAATAAAATTACTTCAGGTCATGGTACATTTTTGTGGATCCAGGATGTATAGTGTATTTAGTGTTGTGAGCATCTTTAAGAATAGCATGTCTCAACCCAACTACGTCTTCTACAAATAGCCTGTCACCCATTCGAAGAACACCATCACTTTCAACAATCATATCCTTGCTTTTACCAGCTAAGACCTCATCTCTGTATTTACATAATCGTCCATCCTCATATTGGGTGGCCTTAATGCACTCAACTAATGAAGACTTAGCCTGAGCACAAGACAACAATGCCTCTGAATTTCCGACACTAAATCTGATACCTGTATCTTCTAGTCTTTGAATATCCTTCGCTAAAAGTCTCTTTGCAGGGGCTATATGTGCCAAACTCCCCATAGATTTTCTACTCAATGCATCAGCCACCACATTGGCTTTTCCAGGATGATACAAAATAGAACAATCATAGTCTTTGAGTAGTTCCATCCAACGACGCTGCCGAAGATTTAGATCTCTCTGCTGAAAGATATACTTTAGACTTTTATGGTCAGTATAAATCTCACAAGTTTCGCCGTATAGATAATGCCTCCAAATATTTAGAGAAAATACCACTGCAGCCATCTGCAAATCATGTGTAGGATAGTTTTGCTTGTGCTTTTTCAATTGTCTCGAAGCATAAGCTATAACACAACCAATTTGCATGAGAACGCATCATAATCCCACCCTCGAGGCGTCGTAGAATACTGTAAATCCTCCAGGACCTGATGATAAGGCTAATATTGGTGCAGTTGTCAGACACGTTTTGAGTTTCTGAAAGCTTTTCTCACATTCCTCCATCCACTGAAACATTGCATTTTTCTGTGTTAGCTTGGTCAGCGGCGATGCTATTCTGCAGAAATCCTGCACAAAATGCATGTAATAGCCCGCTAAGCCTAAAAAGCTGCGAATCTCTGTAGGAGAAGTAGGTCTGGACCATTTCTGCACAGCTTCGGTCTTCTTAGGATCTACCATAATTCCATCTTTAGATATAACATGCCCCAAAAATGCTACCGAGTCTAGCCAGAATTCACACTTCGAGAACTTAGCATAAAGTCGATGTTCTCGCAATGTCTGCAACACAGTCTTGAGATGATTCTCGTGTTCTCTTGGCTACGAGAATATATCAGTATGTCATCAATAAATACTATTACAAATCCATCCAGAAATGGCTTGAACACCCTATTCATTAAATCCATGAATGCAGCTGGAGCATTAGTCAGTCCGAAAGACATCACAAGAAACTCATAGTGCCCGTATCTAGTTCTAAAAGCAGTCTTAGAAATATCTTCATCTTTGATTCTAAGTTGATGATAACAAGAACGGAGGTCAATCTTTGAAAAATGGGTAGCTCCTTGTAACTGATCAAACATGTCATCTATACGAGGCAAGGGATATTTATTGCGTATTTTTATCTTGTTCAATTGCCTGTAGTCAATGCACATTCTCAGGGATCCGTCTTTCTTCTTTACGAATAGTACCGGTGCACCCCATGGTGATACACTAGGTCTAATAAAACCCTTATCTAACAAATCTTGTAACTGTTGTTTTAGCACTCTACTGGTGCCATTTGATATGGGGGTATCGATATGGGCTGTGTGTCAGGTAACAAATCAATACCAAAGTCTATTTCTCGTACTGGAGGAAATCCTGGTAAATCCTCAGGAAATACATCAAAAAATTCTCTCACTACCGGTACATTTTATATACTAACTGTTCCTTTTCTTGTGTCATTTACAATAGCTAAGAGACCCAAGCAACCTTTCTTCAGAAGTCGTTGAGCCTTCACAAAAGATACAATTTTGCAAGTCTCTGGAACCTGACTCCCTCTTAGAATAAAACTAGGTTCTTTTGGTATCTCAAACTTAACTATCTTTGCATGACAATCGACTATAGCATAGCAAGAAGATAACCGGTCCATTCCCATCAGCATGTCAAAGTCAATCATATCAAGTACAATAAGGTCAGCTAGAGTATCTCTACCCTCAACCCGAATCTGACAAGCACGATACACGTATTCAGCTAATAGAGACTCTCCAATAGGTATAGCAACTAGAAAAGGATCATTCAATAGCTCGTGCTGTCTACTAAATCTCAAAGCAAAGTACGAGGACAGATAGGAGTGAGTAGATCCCGGATCGATCAACGCAAGTGCATCAAATGAACAAACAGAAAGAATACCAGTAACCACTGCATTCGAGGCCTGAGCATCCTGTCTAGTAAATGCAAAAACTCTCGCCTGACCTCAACCAGCATTGCCTTGTCCTTGATTCACAGTAGCACGGTCTCCAGCACCTCGACCTCTATTTCCTGTACCTGTAGCACCTGAAGTATTACGAGTAGTTTGAGTCATGCAGCTGACTGAATAGAAACCTGGTTGAAATTTCTCGGAGGCTGAGGGCAATCCCTCAAGTGATGTCCCAACTGGCCACACCGAAAGCACTCTCCAGTTAGAACACGACATTGGCCCAAATGTGATCTACCACAAGTCTGGCAGACTGGAGTAGTGGTATATATCTGCCCAAAATTACGATGTCCAAAAGATGATGGTCCCCTATTACCTTGTCTGTGATGTGGTCTGTATGTGGACTGTGAAGACGTGTGTCCCTGTCTGAGAACCCTGTTGTTGTTGTTGTTGTCCCTGATTTCCTGCTCTTCTATTTTCACTAAAACCACTACTGAAAGCCCCTTATGTTTTGGCCTTCTTACGTAAATCACTAGCTGCATGCTCCTCACGTCCCTTGTTTTCAATCTTTCTAGCAAGGTCGACTACATTAGAGCAGGATAAAGTCTTCATCTGTGGGGAAACTGCAGCGTATAGACGACCAACCAATCCATCAACAAACCTCTGAACTCGAGCTTCTTCGGTAGGCACTAAGTGAGGAGTATATATAGCCAGCTTACAGAACTTAGTGTTATATGTTGACACATCCATATCTGGAGTCTGAACCAATCTCTCAAAGTCTCTAGAATATTGTTGCATCAGACTGTCTGGAAGAAAATGATTCTTGAACAACTTAGTGAACTCGTCCCATGTCAGTGGTGGTGCTCCTGCTGGCCTTCCTAGCAATACCGTTTCATACCATGTATTGGCCATATCCTCTAGTTTGTATGCTGTGATCTCCACGGCTCTCTCACTAGAACATCCAAGAACACGTAATGCCTTAAGTGTCCCATCCAAGAAACTTTGAGGATCTGCTGAATTATCGGAACCTGTGAATTTTGGTGATTTCAATTTCAGGAACTCGTGTAGGGATATTTCCTTATTCCCGAAAGGCTGAGTCTCTATAGGTGCTTGTGTTTGTAAAGTAGCCTGATGAGATGAACTTCCGCCCTGAGTAGGCACCAATGCCTCTAACACATTCAATAACCTTGCCACTGCATCTGCAGATAAGGCAACAGTAGGTACAACAGTTGGCACTGGTGGTGGAGCGTTGTGAACTCCTTGCTCTTGCACTTGATCTGGCATATCAGCTTGGGTTTGACCCATGTTCCCAACTTGAGGTTGAGGAGCAGCCTGTCTTCTAGTTTGATGAACCCTAATTGGACCGTCACCCCGGGTAGCACCACGTACAGCATCACGTCCAGCAGATGAGGATGTGCGTGTCCTAACCATCTGTGAAAGAAATATTCCAAAGTCAATCTCAAGTTATCTCAACGCACGATCAAAGAATGAAAGAAGGGAAAACATTCCTAAATGGTTAGTAGCCCCGAGACCATACGTATGGGCGCCTACATACCCATGAACAAGACTCTACTAAACATTGCTCCATGACTCGGGACTTAAAGCCTAAGCTCTGATACCAACTTTGTCACGACCCAATTTAGGATTTATGACCGGCGCTTAGGAGTAAGTGCTCCCAAGTAAGCCTCATCGAAAATTTTACAGAAAATCGGATAAAGTCTCCCCTGTTTTTGGACCATCCCAAAAACTTTCTTGTCTCAAATCAAACACCAAACATCCTAATATTATACCAAACAATTGACAACTTATCAATTAACCAATACAAGTCTCCACCATAACTAAACCACCAACTAACCACTAGAAATACTAATTTATCTCCAACTTTGATAAATGAGAACGATACTCAATTTAAGACTATAATAAAAAGAAAGAATACGCATGACACTAAAATAATGACTATGGAGTGACTCTAAGAGTTCAATGAAAAGACCATAACAATAAGAAAAATCTCTGCCCACGCGAACAAATGCGAGGCTCACCGAGAAATATCAACCTGTGCGCTCTAATTAACGAGATCCTCGCCTGCGTCCACTACTGTCTCTGTAAAAAAATTAGCGGGGAATGAGTCCCTAGCTCAATGAGTAATAACACTTAACCACAACCGTTTTTATTTGGGGACAAGTCAGAAACATGCTAGTATCTCAAAGAGAAAATAACATAAAAATGCCTTTTCAGAAACAATAAATAATTTTCAGTCTCATCACGCTTTTCTTGTAGTAAAATATAGTATAATAATTCAGTAATAAGCTTGGTAACCACTGTATAATATCAGTATTCACATTTTGGGAGTTTTTAATGAACGGATCATGTAATCGGTAAAACTATGGACTTCTTCACCAGAAGTCATATATAACGGTAGTCCCTATTCGAGGGAAATCGGTAACATATTCATATTAAAAATCATGTGTAAATCATGCAAGTTCTGAAAATACAAATTTCAGTAAGATTACTATTCACAGTACTCGTGCAGGAATACCAAATGCGTCACCTTGTGCACTTCGTCCCACTTCTTCAACTACCTGCTTGTTACAAAATCAATCTATGTATTAACTTCGTGAAGTACCAAAATAATTGGTCCATCCTTGTCCCCTTTAATTAATTTCCCTATTTTCTTTCCTCTTAAATATGACCATTGATTTTCTGCTAAGCAATTTATTAGTACTTAAATGAATGGAACTATAATTCTCTATTTGTTCTTATATTTTTTTATTTGAATCTTTCTCATGTAGTACTTTACGAGTATTTCTAACCTGTACATTAGAGTTCTTGGTATAAACTAATAGAATATATTCTTTTTCAATCTTCACAGGGAATCCATTATTGTGCTAAATAAAAAGAATACTTTAAGTTTCTTGTTTCTTTCCATTAAAGTGATATACCAAACTAAATCTTAATATAGTAATTTATCTCAAATTTGATAAAGATTAATATATATACCCATTTAAATAAAAACAATACTACTAAACGATTTTTTTTCTTTACATGTGATTCTTTTCTACTCTAAGCAATGAGCCAAAACCAGAAAAAGATATTAATTTTCCATAATAATTTTCATAGCTATGAAATCTTTCAGTACCCAATTCGATGTTCATAAATCAGAGAACAAGAGCAATGACATTATCGAGAACTTACCCACATTAGCCGAAAGAGATCTGAAACAATAAGAGCTTCTTCCTTCTATGTTTCAGTTGTTTGAGTATGTTTAGAATGCTTGTTTGATAAAAAAAAAATTCCAATTGCACAAAACTCTTGTGTACTTAGACTTAGCACTTATTGGGTACTGTTGTGGCGTATTCATGCAATGCTTCTACACACCCTTTTCTGCTGATCCAGGTACCTCCTACCAGTCCAGGCACTAGTGAGGCGAGCTCAGGTTAGGAGACTTGAAGGTATACCGGCGTCTGCAGGCCTCGGAGTCACCCTCTATCTAGTCTACTTCATTTTCTTTCCATTCATAGACACGGTTGTATAGGGATGATCAGTACTTACTCGTAGAGCTTGTGACTTGTTATTAACAGATTTTGGAAAGTTTATTTATGCTGAGTTGCGAAGTTTCTGTTATGATAGTTGTTGAGTATTTTAGAGTTTTATCATTATTTTAGTTATATTATGCATGTAAGACTTACCTAGTCTTAGAGATAGGTGTCATTACGACAACTTACGGAGGGAAATTGGGGTCGTGACAATTTTAAAGTGAAATTCGGGGGTTTTTTGGAAAAACTTTTGGAAGGCGAAAAATTGAAGTTTGAACCCCGATTTGTAGTCCGTTTTGGTTGAAACCTATATTTTTGGGCTCGTATTTAATAGGTGTTCAGATTTGTGAGTTTTGTCGGGTTCCGAGGTGCGAGCCCAGGTTGTCTTTTTTGTTGACTTTGTGTATTTATAAAGATCGAAGCTTTATTATTTGAGGTTATCTCATATGGGTTTATTTAATGTTAGTGAGTTGTTTTTGTCTAGATTTGAGTCATTTGAAGTTGAATCTGGACAGTTAGGCTATTTTTGTTTGATTTGAGGTCGCCAGGTGGAGGCAAGTCTCTTGCTTATCCTTGTAAGAGAGAATTCTTCCCAAAGGTGACTTGATTGCTCCTTGATTCATGATTTTAGAGCCACGTATACACGAGGTGACAAACGTATGTGTAGCTAGGTTTTGGACTATATCCGGTATTTGTTGACTTGAATTGTGCTTTATTGAATTATGTGAAGTTGCTATCCATATTCAAATTGATTTTATGACTATGTGATAATTTAGATTCATAATGTAGGAGCATGCTTAAGGTTATGACTTGTTAATTTGACATGAGGGTTATTTTGACATGTCGGACTTTATTATAAATTCATAGTATTAAACTTGCCTTATTTGCTCCATGATTTTAATGGCTTCTATGGCCTAATTAGCTCATGATAATATATAAATAATCTAGAAACATACTAAATAGCTTATTGAGCAGTTGTGATAAAATGTCTTGGACTCACTAATGCAAATGAAATGTCTTCATGAGCTTTTCTCTTTTAGTCTTACTCCTATGAAGTTTTGTAGCATGTTTAATTTGACTAGTGGTACTTCTGCTAAGATTTGAAGCATGTTTAATTACTAGAGTAATTCGTCATCAAGGTTAGTACATGGAGTAGTCTAGCTTTACTTATTAATCAAGTCATTTTTGTTAAATTTTTTCATTGTGTTTTCTGATTTTTTAAAAGCTTTTGAAAAATCAGTCTTTTCTAATATATGTTTAATCTGCTGGGATTGACAAATTTAGAGCGGTCTAAGTCAGAAGGGATCTTCGCTTCTCAATCATGCGGAAGCCTGAACCCGTAAGCTGAGAGTATTGCAGAAAAGGACTTAGTTTATCCTTGCTAGATATGTACAAAGAGGCCTATGAAAAGTATGTGGAACATATTTTTCTTGTGTGTTTACGTTCTTTACTTAACTTTGTCGGCTGGCTTCTTTGCATAGTCGATTTGGTGATAATTTTCAACATGTATGAGAGTTTGACTTAGAATTGTTTGCCATAAAAGTTCTTATTAGCACAGTTTTCTGAAGATGAGCACAATACTTCTTTTGTATATTCCAATCTTTATTTAGATCAGTCGTATAAATCTAATTGAAGTTGGTTGTCTTTCTTTAATGATATGTTAGAGTCTATAATCATGTGTTTTAAATTCCTTTAGCTTTATCTGTTGTTGAATCTACTACTATGGGCACGTTAGAGATGCAACATGTATTATCCAATTTCCCTTCTTATGGAAAATAATCAAATCACTGCTAAAAGAGAACTTCTCTTGCGTCCTTGATCTCTGTAGAGACAGTAGACTTAAGGATATATTTGATACTCAGTTGAGGATACATTTTAATTTCATATTATTCTGGTTTTAACATTGTAATATTTGGAGGAGTTCTACTATGAATCTGAAGTTACTAGTTTTTCCAATTTAACAAGACTACGAAGACAAAAGGATGACGAAATGTAAGTTTTGAACTAAATGTTATATGATATCCTACATATTAACTACAGAAGTACACCCATAAGATTTATAGACTTAGCTTTTCTATTAATTTTTGGACGACATGTCACTATCACAACATATAATACTTGTTACTGTCTCATCTCTTTTGCAGGCATCAGATTTAGAAGCGGTGATAATTGATAGAAAGAGTACTAAAGAATGTGTAAATTATCCCATGTTTAGCTTTTGTTTGTTTGGATTTGGATGTTAATCACATTGATTCATGTTAATATAATGCGTTTTTATGTGAAGGAATGATTTAAAAGCAATCGGGGACGAAATTGGGGAAGAAACGAGGCAAAACAAGAAGAATCGGATAAAGAAGGAGTCCAGCCCCCAGGCCAGCGCCTAGCACTGCCTGGGGCGCTGGAGGCAGTGAGCTATTTGAACATTCTGCCTCCAGTCCCCTGGGGGGCGCTAGGCGCTGTCCAGGGGACCGACCGGGGAAAAGTCCTCTTTTGTGTGCTAACAACCCCCAAACCTACCCAAACCCTTCCCAACTACTATATAAACATCCTTAAGTCTATTTTGGATGGGGGAACAGATTTTTGGGAGCAAAAAGGAGGCCAAGAACATCAACAACATCAACAAAATTCCTAGCTCATCAATTAAACGAGTATCTCTGCTTTTAGTTTTCTTATTTAGTTATTTGATTATGTTGAACATGAGTGGCTAATCACCCCTTGTTCTGGGGTTGTGATTAGCCATGAATATTGTGTTTTTAATTTGATGGATTTGTTTTAATAATTAATATGGCTAAGATTGTTTCTTCAATTCTATGCTTAATTTCTTAATTGTTTTGGCCATCAATTAAGTTATATAAATTATCTATGCTATGTTTGGAAAAACTATGTGTAGATTAGAATAAGAATTGAGGAAAGCATGTTCTTAACTTGTTAACAAGAGCGGATTCGTGATTAAGATAGGAATATACTTAATCACCATGCTTAATTATATAAATCGTGTTCTTCATGCATTCTTGCTAGATTAATTCCATAGGAATATAGGTATTAATCTTGTTAAGAATAGGCGAATAGTATTTCGGAAGAAGACTATGAGTATCACTATCGATTAATTAGCAATCTCATATTAACTATATAAATGATAAAATCAATTAGATCGCAATAAGATTGGTAACAAATTCACAACCCCGGAATCTTTGTTTATTGATTACAAGAACATATATCTTTGTCTTTGAATTTCCTAGATCTAAATTAGAGTATAAAGCGAACTAAAGAAGATATTCAACTTCAATTCTCGCTTGATTAAGTAACAATAATAGTTGTTATAAAGTAGTAATTTAAGTCTCTTGGGTACGATAATCCGGACTCATTGTCCTATATTACTTGTCGACCACGTACACTTGCGTGCGCGTAAGGGACCAACAAGCGGATATCCACCGATCGAGGCAAAAAGATCATCATACATGTGCAATAAGTAATCGTTGATAGGATCAACTATGGTTTTACATTTGGGTCATCTGTTGAATAATTCTTTGAAATATTAGTATATTAGATAGATGTAATTGTAGAGTACTTTTTTTCTTATACAATGAACATCTTTTGTTCTTCATCCTTTATATTTCTGTCAAATTTATTGCTCCATAAAGCATTATGCAAGATTATAAGCATAGATTGTAGTAAATATAATGTAAATGCGGAATAATGAAATAAATAAAATAAATAAACAAATATTAAATTATGCAGTAAAAATCTACATAATGGCGGTTATTAGCTGCCATAACGACCCTAACACGTTCTTTCCAATTGCCGCGGTCCAAAACCGCCGTAATATGCAAACGAAAATCGTTGTATTATGGAATCGACAATTACGGTGGTTCTGTGAAAACCGCCATATTAAGCTTGTGGTGGATGCGATTATGGAGGTTTTAAAAAGTTAATGCGCATATGGTGATTTGAAAACGTAAAAAACCCGCTACTATTTCACTGTTTGTTTGTAGTGATATGAGTACAGGTCTCACAATACAATACACTGTCCGAATCAATAACAGTAGTAAAGTGATAGAAGGAGATGCCATGAACTGCACCCCGGTTGCAGTTGCACCTCGAGTCTCATTAACTACAACCACGAATCCCAATTTTCAGCTGGGTCCAAGTTTGTCCTTAATTGTACACTCTATACAATTAAGTATACTCGTACAGAGTGTAATATGAGTACAATCATACCCATGTACTTAGTAAGTATCATAACTAACCTCAATGATGTAATGGCGAAAATGGTTAATGATATGCATAATTAAAACATGTATAGTTTATGAATATATATGAACACAACAACAATACCAGAATCTAGCATCGTAATCACGCTAATAGTTAAACATATAGAGGAGATATGCAAGAATAGCAAATCAAGTTACACAGAGTTGACATGAAGAGAAGAAATCTATAATGAGTCATTACATCAACTAAATCAACATATAGAGAATATGCATAAGAGACATGCATACATTTCGAGGCTAGCATACAGAGAAGATATGCAGTAAAAATATGTAGACATCCGAGGAGTTTGCATAAGAAGATACACAAAGTCCAGAAACTGATCAGTTTCTAAAAATCCGCGTGTACGTTGTCAAGGAAAAACATGAGAGGACGACCCTAAAGGAATTGATCCTTATCCACATGCTGCACAAACAACTCACGTGCAATAACCATTACATCCACATGGACAACTCATGCTCTCTCAAACCAATCCATATCACAGAAAACATATACAAGAATAAATGTGTACGAACAAAGAATCCGTAGGAATCAACTCCAAATAATAAAGCTTCAATCTTTATTCAATTCCCAAAAAGTCAACAAAAGTCAACCCTAGCCAACACTGCCAAAATCGAGTTAAGGGGTAGATCCCAACTACCTAGAACCCTACGAGTCTAAACATGTGATTGATTTCAAAATCAATTCCAAATAAACCAAGCCTAGGCAAGATGTTCACCTCATATCGGACCAAGTTAAATAACCCAATACCATATTTATTAGAAATACAACTCAAAACGATCAAAACCTAGTCAATATCATATAAGAAAGTCAAATATGCAAAAAGAAACATTCCCAATTGATAAAGGTTCAATCTTTGATGAAATTCCAAAAGTCAACAAAAATTCAACCCGGGCCCATGTGGTCAAAATCCGAAATCAAGATAAAATTTTGATGACCCATAACCCCTCGAGTCCAAATATGTAATTGGTTTCAAGATTCATTTTCAAATTGATATCCAAATCCAAAAGATTAGCTCTTTTAAGTTCAAATCTAGAACTCCAACTTCTATACTTTAATATCCTAGATTTAGGGATATCTATGAGGAATCATGATATGTAATCAAAACTAAAATAAAAAAACACTCCTTAGAAGTTGGAAAGAAAATCCTCTTTAAAATCGCCTCCTTACGAAGCCCAGGTTTACGACCTAATTCCCACCATAGGCCGTGATGGCGCTCAATGCTGCCATTATGCAAGCAATTAATTAATCAACACGCCAACCGGCAGTCCATAGTATATTTTAGTATAAGTGATGAAATAAATAAGTATAATTTCTCTGTCTTTATAGAAGAGTACTGAAATTAACTTAAATGGTCAAACATCGTCGAAATATAAATTCGAATATCATGAAAGAAATACAACCAAGAACAACATCTAAATCCCCAAAACCCGGTGTCATAAGTGTAAGAGCATCTACTAGAATATACAATACTACTACAATAACTGCGTAGAATAGGAAATAGACAGAATATAGTAATTCAATAGGACGGGGACTCCGTGTGCTGCAGATCGTAATATGAAATGCAGCTCACCACAAAGTCTGCTCAGCAGTTGTGCGTACGCACCTAGATGACCACCAAATGTACTTATCTCAGTACCTGCACAATTAGTGTAGAAGTATAGTATGAGTACGTAAATCAATACGTATCTAGTAAGTATCTAGTCTAACCTCGAAGAAGTAGTAACGAGGGGTCGACATCGACACTTACTAGTGGTCCAATAACAACGTACATAAAAGGAGACAGATCTGAAACACAACAAGTAGCAACGAAATAGATGAATAAAAATAACATAATTCTCAACATAAGAATAACTATGAAATCATCAAATATCATAGATTGCCTTGAAGGAAACAAACATAACCAATATCAAATACAATCTCAAATCTCTAAGTCTGGAAAAATCGTATGTGTGCTAACTCCCTATCGGATATTACGCACAACTCTGTCGAGGCGAATGGCCCGATAGTGTTTCATTGAGTTTCTGAGGTGAATGACCATATCCCATAAATGTATCTCATAATCCTGCCAAGGCGAACAGCCCACTCCCATGAGAGTATGTTACATGATACTGATGAGGTCGTACGACCCGATATATAGATGCATCTCATAGAATTGCTGAGGCGAACGACCCGATCCCATAATGGTACTGCTGAGGCATTTAGCCCGATCCCATAATAGTACTACTGAGGTGTTCAGCTCGATCCCATAAGAATAGTAAAACTTTTGACGGGTCATCAGCCAAATTCGCGAATAGATGTACGAGTTATGAAATGAAGGAACATTCAGACAAATAAGTACAAAAGCGAGAGAAATCCGTAAGAGAAAGTATAATTTTCGAGGCAAATCAAGTAGCGCATCAAGTTTTTAGAATAGCAAAGTTCGGTCCTATATGCAAGTCTAGTCTCATACTACAACATAAATTAAAATATTTGAATAGGCAAGAATAACTCAAGTAGTACAATTAAAGCATTATGTGAGTCTACGTCTACCCGGACATAATCAAGAATGTAGCATACGCATGGACACTCATCACCTCATACGTGCGTAGCTCCCCTAACACACAATACGTAACGAATATAGCACCTACGAGGGTAGATTCCCTCTTACAAGGTTAAACATGAGACTTACCTTGCTCCGAAATTCAATAATCGGCTCCAATGCCTCTCTAACACCTCAAATCAATGCCAAACAATCCAAAACTAGCCAACAAATGTGCAAACCGATCAAAACATACTCAAAACTCATAATTTAACAGTTAGAAACAATTCACAACTCTACACGAAAAGTCAACAAAGTCAACCCCTGGGTCCATGTGCCTGAATTCTGAAAATTCTCGAGGATAAACATTACTCACAACAACATAAACTCAAATATGTAATTTATTCCAAGTTCCATGTCCAATATTATGATCAAAACTCAAAAATAATATTTTTAGGTTTTCCTCCATAATCCCATAATATTTACCTCAAATCACGAATTTACAAGCCTTAATTCATACATGTTCATGAGATATAATCAAAAGTGCGTTAGAAACACTTACCCTTAATAGGTGGGTGAAATGGCTCTTCAAAATTGCCCCAAAATCGGCTCCAAATGAGAAAATTAGATGAAAATTAGCTAAGTCCTCATTTGCAATTTTATATTCTGCCCATACATTATTCTTCGCAATTGCAGAAGCACCTCTCGCAATCGCGAAGGCCAACACTGCCTCAGCCAAAATCCCCTTCTACGCGAACCGGAGAGACCACTAGCGATCGCGAACCAGAGCCGTCCAGGCTTACGCGAATGCGAGCCAAGCTCTGCGAACATGAAGACAATTTGTTTAAGTCTTAGAACCTTTTCATCCATGATTACGATTGACCTTACGCAATCGCGATGAAAAACCTTCCAATCCAGGCCAGCCCCGCTTACACACCGTGTTAACGACCCTCACCACGCGAACACAAAGAACAACCAGACCACCAAACGCGATTGCGAGCCTCTTCCGCGATTGCGAAGAACAATCCTTCTGCAGTCCCACACAAAACTCCGTGATCGCGACTCCTTCTCCGCGATTGCATTGCATACCACTGAAACCATAAACCAACAACTGCAAATCAAAGGGAAGTGGTCCGAAACTATCCCGAAACACACCGGAGGCCCCGAGACCACGTCCTATCATATGTCCCCATACCTTATCCAAACTTATCCAAAGGCTCAAAACTCCATGAATAACATGAAAACCAATAATTGACGATCAAAATCCTTCTTTTAGCTTTCAAACTTTCAAACTTCACTACACGCGTCCGAATCATACTTAAACCATTCTGGATCATGACCAAACTTCACACACAAGTTTCAATCATCTAGATGAATCTATCCAAGATCCTGAAACACCATCAGAAGTCCGATAATGCCAAAGTCCACTCCAAGTCAAAATTAAAAAATTCAAAAACCTTTAAAATGTAAACATTCAACAATAAGCAATGAATCGCTCCTGGACCACCCAATACTCAACTCAAAAATACACCCAAGTTTGAAATTACCTTACAAACGTATAAGAGCCTTTAAATACAAATTCCGAGGTGTTTTACTCAAAAGTCAAATTTTAGTCAACTCTTTCAGCTTAATGCTTCCGAGCTTGGCCAGTCGCGAATGCGACTCCACCATCACAAGTATGACAAAGTGATCTCAAATGTGATTTCCCATCCGAGCCTACCATGTCACAAATGCAACCAAATCTTTACAGTTGCAATCACTGCAATTGCAAACCACAACATCTCAAATGCGACACTGTGGGCTTCCCCCCTTTTCTCACAAATGTGAGGTGACATTCGCAAATGCGACCTCTACTTTTGAAAACCTGTCATAAAATAATGCGATAATAGTAGTCCCAGCAATGAACAACTTCCCAAAATTGTCCAAAACCATCTCGAGATTCACCATAAGTCCCTTGGGACCCCGTCCAATTATCCTAACAAGTCTACATAACTAGCAAAAAATCGCTCAAAGGCTCAAAACACCAAATATAGCATTAAAACAAGGAATCAAGCATCAAACCAAATATCTTAAAAGTTCTAAAGTTCAAATTCTTAACTTTCTACTAGAAGCGCCTAAAGACCTCGGGCCACCGGAGACCCTAACCAAACATATGTACAAGTCCAAAATAGTTATAAAAATCTAATGAAAATGTAAAATCACCAATCTGGGGTCGTTTACCCATAAATCAAACAATGGCCAACTCTGACAATCTAGAGTTTCTAAAATGAGAATTTTTCTTCCAAAAACAACTCGAACTTCTCCGAAATAAACACTAACCATACACGCAAGTCATAAAATATCAGATGAAATTTTTCAAAGTCTCAGATCGTAAAACGAAGCGTTAGAACTTAAAATGACTAATCGGATCGTTACACAAGCGTCTGATTTATACCTAGGCACCTCAGATCGTAACCAAACATCGCACACAAGTTCTATTCAACTACACAAATCTATCCCCAATCCCAGTACAACAATGAGAGTCTCATAACATCAAAGTGAACTATTGGTCAAACAGATGAACTCTCCAGTTCTTCAAATTTCCAACTTTTGTTAAATTGGACCAAAATCCTCTAGGAATATCCAAAACCAAATCCGGACATACACCCAAGTCCAAAATTATCATAAGAACCTTTCGGAACTATCATAATGCAATTCTGAGGAACTCCTACAACTTAAGGCTTCGAAAATGAAATTAAGTGTTCCAATTCATTCCGAACCTTCTCGAAACCAAGTCGACCATCCCCATAAGTCATTGGTCATCAAATACACATACGAGAAGAATTAATATGGGAATGAGGTTCTAATACTCAAAACAAATGGTTGGTTCGTTTCATTCTCCAACCTCAAAACAAACGTCCGTCCTTGAATGGGTTTATAAATGTGCTTGAGCTATCAAAAAGATGTGGGTATCAGCTTGGCATATCAGACGCGATCTCCTAAAGTAGACTCCTTGCTCTATTAGCCTCTCCAAAGCACATTCACCGATGCGTGTCAAAGCTTTCGAACCTGCCTATCCACAATAGCCATTAGCTCTTCCTTAGAAGCGAGATTCTCATCTAATTGTAATGTGCTGAATTCCAAAATATGTGACTTGTCTTCATGATACTTTCAGAGCGTAGAAGCATGGAATACCGGATGGACTCCCAAAAGTTAGGAGGTAATGAAAACTTATAAGCAACCTCACTAACTCTCTCCAACACCTTAAATATGCCAATAAACCTTAGACTTAACTTGCCATTCATCCCAAATCTCACCATACCTTTGATAGGTGAAACGTTTAAAAGTACCTTCTCACCCTCCATAAATGTCGTATCACGAACCTTCCTATCCGCATAAATCCTTTGCCTGGACTAAGCTGTTCGAAGTCGCTCCTTAATGAACTTCAACTTATCCAACGCATCCTGAACAGGCCCAACAATGTAGCCTCACGAGGCTCAAGTCAAACAATTTGAGATCACGCTGCCTTCCATGAAAAGCCTCATATAGATTCATTAGAATACGTGACTAGTAACTGTTGTTGTAAGAAAACTCTGCCAAAGGTAAGAACAGATCCCAGCGACCTCCAAAGTCAATCAAACATGCCCTTAACATATTCTCAAGAATTTGATTGCTCGGGATGACCATCTGAATCTAGGTGAAAAGTTATGCTAAGCTCCACCTGTATACCCAACTCACGCTGAATAACTCTCCAAAACTATGATATGAATTGAGTACCCCGAACCGAAATGACTAAATAGGCACACCACGCAAATAAACAATGTCTCTCATGTAGATCTGAACCTACTTCTTTGAAGTATAAGAAGTCATCACCAGAATGAAATGCGTGAACTTAGTCAGTCTATCAACAATGGCCCAAAATACCATCAAAGTTCTTCAAAGTCCGTGGCAAGACTACCACAAAGTCCACAGTAATGCGCTCCCACTTCCAGTTGGTATAACCAACCTTTGAGTCAAACCACCTGGTTTCTAATGTTAATAATTCACTTGCTCGCAATTCAAACATCGTGATACATGCCTTATGATGTCTTTCTTAATCTTCCACCACTAGTAATGCTGCTTCAATTCATGATACATCTTCGTGACACTGAGATGGATAGAAAACCGCAGATTGTGAGCCTCTTCAAGAATCAACTCCCTTAAACCATCAATATTAGAAAAAAAAATCCGACCCTGAAGCCGTAAAACACCATCATCTCCAATAACCATCTTCTTTGCACCACCTCATTACACTGTATCTTAAGCACTAACAAATGTGGATCATTATTCTGGAGAGCCTTAATGTGCTCAAACAAGGATAACTACGTAACCACATTAGCAAGAACCCAGTTTGTCTTAGAAATATCCAATATCACAAATCTGTTGGCCAAGGACTGAACATCCATAGATAAAGGCCTCTCCTCAGCTGGCATAAATGCCAATAATAGCATTTGCCTTACCAGGACGATACAAGATAGTGATATCACAGTCCTTATGCAACTCAAGCCACCTCTATTGCCTCAATTTAAAATCCTTATGATTGAAAAGGTGTTGAAGACTGTGATAGTCAGTATAAACCTCACACGACACACCGTACAAGTAGTGCCTCCAAATCTTGAGCACGTGAACTATAGTTGCCAACTCCAAATCATGAACCGAATAATTCTTCTTATGGGTTTTCAACTACTGAGATGCATAAGAAATTACTTTGTGATCTTGCATCAACACCACACTAGGACAATACACAAAGCATTGCAAAACACCGTGTATGGCCTGAACTCATGGGCAACACCAACACTAGAGTTATAGTAAAAGCAATCAGGAGCTTTTGAAAGCTATCCTTACATTTACCAGATCATTAAAATAAAAACCTTTCTGAGTCAACTTGGTCAATGTGACTACAATGGGTAACCCC
>MCJB01008956.1:225203-257296 GCA_002018475.1 Nicotiana obtusifolia
CCCCCCCACAAGACAATGTAGTAGCCTGCCAAACCCAAGAAACTCTAAATTTTCATAGCTGAAGACGGGCTAGGCCAATTTTGAACTACCTCAATCTTCTTAGGATCAACTTTAATACCATCACTAGACAAAACATGACATACAAATACAATTGAATCCAACTAGAACTCACATTTCAAAAACTTAGCCTAAAGCTTTCGATCTTTCAAAGTTTGAACTATAAATCTCAAGTGCTGCTCATGCTCCTCTTACTACGAGAGTAAACAAAAATATCATCAATGAACAAAATAAAAAAAGAACCAATATAAGGCTTGAACACCCGTTTCATCTAGTCCATTAAAGCTACTGGAGCATTAGTCAACCCAAATAACATAAACCAAGAACGCATTATGAGCATAGCGGGTCCTAAAAGCTACCTTAAGGACATTCAAAGCCCTAATATTCACATGATGATATCTAGATCTCAAATCAATCTTGAAGACACCTTGGCACCCTAAATCTAATCAAACAAATTATCAATACGAGGCAATGGATACTTGTTCTTGATAGTAATGTTGTTCAACTGTTGATAATCCATACCAATCAGTATAGAACCATACTTCTTCTTTTCAAATAGCATGGGCCCCAAGGAGAAACACTCGTGCAATAGCTCCTTTTATTTCATCAACTCAGCTGGACCCATGTGATATGGTAGGATAGAGATGGATTGAGTGCCCCGAACCAAGTAAATACATAAATCAATATACCTATCAGGTAGATGCCCAGCAGATCTGCTGGAAACACCTCTAGGAACTCCCTAATAACATGTACCAGATCGATTTCACCGTAAAAGAATCCCCAGTATAAGCCAAATACACTAAACGCCCCTTCTCAACCATGCATTGAGCCTTTAAAAAATAAGTCACTCTACTCATAGAATGGATAAGGGTCCCTCTCCACTCTAGTCTTGGCAAGCCTGGCATAACTAATGTCACCGTCTTGGCATGGCAATCCAAGATAGTGTGATAGTGGGATAACCAGTCCATGTCAAGAATCACTTCAAAATTCACGATATCCACAACAAGAGTTCAATAATCATATCAAAACCATTAATGGTAACCATACAAGATTGATACACCCGATCAACTACAATAGACCCCCCACAAGTGTAAACATAGAAACAGGAATATTAAGAGAATCGTAAGGCATACTCCAGTGTGATGCAAAATTACGAAAACATATATCAATGAGCAGAAACCGAGTCAAACAAAATCGAAGCATCTCTATGAAAAACGGAGATAAAATTCCTATGATGACTGAATCAGATGACTCTGCCTTTGGCCTTTTAGGAAATGGATAACAATGATCCTGACCTCCATTAGTCTATCCTCATCTTATAGGATGACCCCTAATTAGCTGAACTCCACCTCTTGCTAGCTAACCCCCACCCGTAGCTGGCTAGGTAGGCGGTATGGAATCTGTTGCTGGAATTATGGCATGGATACCCTATTCTAGCGTACCATTCTGCAACCTGGGGTAATTCCTCTTGATGTGCTCGGCATCTCGACATTCATAGCAACCCCTTTGCTAAATACGAAGTGTCCGTGATCACTAGAATAACCACTAAAGGAACTCTACACTAAGGGTAATCTTATAGGACCATAAGCTAGAGTCATGCTATACAGTGTCTGCCATGTGCAAGAACCATAAGTACCATTGTCGCCTGAAGTACCACAGGAATCCTGAAGTGTTGGCTCAACTGGCTTGATAGTGTGACTTGTACCAACATGACCCTTTCCCCTAGATGAAGCAGTGAATGTCGTTACAGTCTCGGCCTCTCAAGCCATTTGAAGTGTAATGCCATAAGTAAGAAATCGATGAACCTTCGAACCTTCTCTCCTCGTAGGGATCAGGATGACTGCATGGTGAGACAAATCAACAAACGTCCCTAGGAGTGACTGTCATACCACCCTTCTATAGATGGTAAACTAACTGGGTAGGTCATCCATTTGAGTGAGTGGAATAGACTACTCCAAGAAAAGTGACCAAGTAAGAGGAGGTGACCATGCTGGTCTATGCTGCTTATAAGTCTGCCACCATTTCTAAGCTGATTCCTACATCTAGATGACAGTGAAGTTAATCCCATTAGAATCTACCAATCCCAAGTCATGCTTCTGATCATCCTCTGAAGGCAAACTAACAAAGTGGGGAGGGTACAATTCTGAAACTTATCAATCCTCTTCAGCTCATCAACAACTATAATGGGCCTAACTGCAAGCTGAGCTGCTGCATAAGAAATCACTGGGGTCTGGATTCCCCCTACAACCTGAGAAGTTGTTGGAGCTACTGGGACCACTCCAACCTGGACCATGCTCTCAATGAAATTCACCATCTTGCCTATAGACTCCTGAAGAAATAGCATCACAACAAGCCCCTCCAGAATCTAATCTAGTATTGGTACCTCCACTTGCTCATCAGTCGGATCTACCTTCCAATCTAAAGGTGTCTGCTGCCGCTGCTCTTTGACATCCACGAGCTCAAGTGGGTGATCTACCTCTAGGTGAAATCATGTGTCCTCTGGCTGGTGCTTTAGTTGTACCCCCGGCCCCACCTTTCCCGACTTTGACCGGAGTCATTGGCTCATCGTCCTCTGCTACAGCAGCTGAATGTGTCCTCACTATCTATGATACAATAAAATATATTAGTTTAAATTCAGGACAAGTCAAACGCAGGATAAGGAATAAAAAAGGGAGGTTCCTTAATTGCTCGGTAGCCTCTTGAAGATTAGTAGATATATCTCCATACCGAACATCAAACTCTAGTAGACATGCTCATGTCTCGTGAGACCCATTCAACCTAGGCTCTTCTACCAACTTGTCATTACCCAAAATCACAACCAACGTGTTGTGATGGCACCTAATCCCACACTCTAGGCAAGCCAACGCCTAACACTAGCAATAGAAGCACATTAAACATCTAATAATATATAATCATAAATAAAGATTAAAGTTGCGAAATAACATAATAAGTCTTAAATCATCACAACTATCTAAGAACCTCCAAAGACTGGTGTCACTGAGTGTAGGAGCTATAAAGAGTGCTAAATACGAAGTCTAAAATAAATACAATATTGTCTAGAATAAGAGAACAATAATAGAGATATAAGAAGGTGACTTCAAGGCCTGCAAATGGATATGCACTGCTACCTCGAGTCTCCAAGGTATCCAAGCTAAGCATCTCCCAGGACTATGCTGGTACCAATACCTGAATCTGCACAAGATGTGCAGAAGTGTAGTATGAGTAAAGCCAACCCGATGTACTTAGTAAGTATTGAGCCTAACCTCGACGAGGTAGTGATGAGACTAAGACAAGACGCTTACTTTATAAACTTATGCAATAATAAAGATGAAGGAATACAAGGAACAATAGTAAATTTACATAAATGAACAATTACGTGAACAAGTAAGCATGTTTCCAAATTACCACAATTCCTGCAAAGATCCAAGAACTAAATCCACATACAAAGAATGATACACATGACCAATACGATCCAAGTCTCCAAACCGCATAAAGAGAATAGGTACAAACTAACATTGCAACCAAAATGAAAAGACCCTTTTTGTGTATATCACTCATCCTCACTGCACAGAAACACCCATCGTGCCAATAACACTCATCCTAACCTCACGGAAATACCCATTGTACAAATATAAGTCACCCTCACAAAGCATATAAATATCAATAACAATTGTAGCTGAATGTGTGTGTATGTGTGTGTGTGTGTGTATATAAGCATGAGATATGAGTAAGCATGATATAGTCGGGGGAATAAGTATATTTTTAACATCAACACATCAAACATCATTTACATCAAACATCATTTAAGGACTCATCATGATCTTTAACAAAAAAGTAATAATTACGTAGACTCAGGATCATTAAAGCATAAAAGAGAAATACATGAAGGAAAACAAGGCATGAAGTCTAATTTCTACCCGAACATGCTATAACCATCGCAAACACATATGCACTCATCACCTCATATATACGTCTCCCCCCAGACAATCAGCAAGTAGCAAGTAAATCATATACAACCTAATTCTATCAAGCCAAGGTTAACCAAGATATTTACCTCTTTTCGGAACAAGCTCGACCATCCAAAATGCCTTTCCCTTTGAATTCATATCCAACAGGCTCAAATCCGATCAAATAATACTTAATAATGTAAACCCTTGGCCCACATAGTCAAAAACCGTGTCTAAGGCTATATCCCGTTAAACTATAATCCAACGAGTCCAAATATGTGATTAGATTCCAAGTCAAAGTCAAAATCGATACTCGAAACCTAAAAATATACTCGCTTAAGTTGTAGAAAAAAAATACCAAATATCACTTTAAAATTCCATGTTTTTTGGTGTAGAAATCCATGAAGAATCAAGATATATGATCAAAACCAAATATGTAATGAAATCCCTATCTCCGCTCGCTCTAAAACTAAAAAATGTGAAAATGGAAAAATCTCGAAATTCTGGATAAAATATGCCCTTGCCAACGATTTCTTCATCGCAATCGCGATTACCACAGACGCGATCGCGGATCATTGCTAGCCAAACCTATGGATTGAGGAACCTCTATCACGATCGTGAAGAACAAGCTTCCCCTGACCAGTCCTTTCTCTATGCATTCGCGTCCCTACGCATGCATTCCCGAACCCCAGCTAAATCCACCCTACGCGATCCCAACCAGCCATGTGCCATCGTGATTCAAACTCCCCTTGAGCTGCCTGATCTATAGGATCGTGAGCCTATCTACATGATCACAGAACACTTAACACCCCGGCCCTCTACACTGCTACACAATTGTGATTTTAGCTCCGTTATCGTAAAGCACTGCACCAGCACCAACCACCTCCAAACATGTCCAGGTGATCCGAAACTCACTCGAGCCCCTCAAGACCCTATCCAAACATTCCAACATATCCATAAACACTATCCTGACCTATCCAAAGTCCCAAAACACATACGAAAGCATTAAACCTAAGAATAGAGGGCCAAACCACATGTCGAGCTCTATTAAGTTCATAAACTTCTAAACTTACAATCGAGCACTCCTGATCTCAACCAAACTTTGCACACAAGTTCCATTCAACAACACGAACCTTTACGCAGTTGCTGAACAACAACCAGAGGCCAATAACATCAAAGTCAACTATCGGACAAATCTATGAACTCTCCAATTCTTCAAATTACAAACTTTTGATAAATAGGGCCCAATTCCTCTACGAATATCCAAAACCAAGCATACGCCCAAGTCTAAAATCACCATACGAAACTATTGGAACCATACGAACCCAATTTCTAGATCTTTTAGAAAAAAGTCAAAACTTCGTCATCTCTTACAACTTAAGGCTTCCAAAATGAAACTAAATATTCTAATTCACTCCAGAACATTCCTGAAACCAAGTCAACCATCCCCACAAGTCATAATACATCAAATACTCATACGGGAAGCAGTAAATAAAGGAACGAGGTTCTAATACTCAAAACAATCTGTTGGGTCATTACATAAAAGAGCCTAGACAGCACACAACTTCGCTCAATCAATGAGTCAATCACCATCATGCAACAAATTCTTCAAGCATGTAGGCAAAATTCAATTTAAAGTCATAGTAAAACTCATCTCGAGCTCTTACATACTCAATTACACAATAATCATTCCATCAAAACTAAGCCTCTCCAAGTCAACCAAGTCACAAAGATTGCCAAAACCCAAAGTCCAACAACAAAAATGTATGTAATGTCCTGTCGTACCAAAGGAACCGATCATTTCCATTAACATGTTGGTCCAAGCCACTGCTATATTGACCCAACTTCTTCAAATTACAATTAATCCACTTTCAAGACATCACATTTATTTTCCCATACACGATGGTCTTCAATCAAAACTAGCACCAAGTGATCCTGACATGGAATTATGCTATCTTAATATCCGTAAGCCACTATATCCCCCTTCATACTCCTAAACGTACCTCAAATCGAGATGTTTTCTCTAAAGAGCCCTCTAATGAATCCGACCCTTCATCTTTCTAGTGTTGCATTGTAGAATCAGTAATGATATAGGAGTATTCTAAGTATCAATCATAATCGAATACCAATCTCAAATACTTAACCAAATAAAGTACCTAGTAAATCCATCAGTATTAAATCTTGATACTTGAACCTACTAGAACAATTCTCCAGATGCCACCCATTATGTTCTTATCCTTGATACATAGCCAAACATGTTGAATGACTTGTGCTCCATTAGCACATGATTTCTCTAAAAGGAGCAACCTCGTCCTTAGGTAACCGAGTTAATCCCTTTCTCTTTGCACACTATACCTAAAAAACATTATCAAACCTGAGCCAGTCAACAATCTCCATATATCAGTAAAGTGTAGTACATCACACATCACACAAATTCCTTGCCCAAATCATCCGGACCCCACCCTTCTCAAGCCTTAACTAATCCACAAGCGTATCTTAGTTCAGGAGCTATAACAACACGTGCTTATATGATATGATCATCAATTTTGAACCCCTAAGTTGGATCAAATCCATAATCACATCAATCGAGAACCTGCAATAATGTTTCCTCCTTAGCTACCATGACCTCGTATTGTTACCCAGCTAAATTTCTCATACGCTCATGTAGTACAAATCAGAATGCATTCCAAATTATCTGCTAAATGCATACTCATCTTTGTGGAAATTTCGCCATTTCAGGCAAGCGGTACAAACTCTCATCGTAGTGCATACATTCCACTAGATAGAAACAAAGCATTTCATAAGAGCCTCATAAGAAGCCATACAACCTCAAACCTTCAAATATGAGATAACCCAGATGTTTAGCCCTAATGCAACATCTTCTATGACCTTACCATGATTACAATCTCTATGTTGTCAATTGATCCTCATGAATGTACACTCGTCCACAAGCTGTAAGAATCCATTTCATTTTGCTAATGAACAACTCAAAGATCCATCAATACTTCCACACCTTAAGACTGTACGCATTCCGAGATGATAATCAAGCATCTATATTCCCTTTGAATCTCAAGCAAATCCTTCTCATCATATCCAAAACTTCTAAGTGTATTCCTCATACATATAATACGTATTACAAAGCTACCTCGTAAACTCTAACGCTTCATTTTGGAAACATCTTCGCCATTTATATCAAGGCTATAGAAGCACCCACTCAATTTTGGAGCTACTATCAGTAAAAACATAGCTATCTTACCGCTCATTGCGCCATCACTCCCACTTTTAGGGACAATATCGGACAAAAGAGCTTAAAATCACATGCTCACTCAATAGAGTCCACTGAGCCAAAGCTGTGGTCCATACCTGGGCACAAGTCCTTTAGACTGGCTCACCCTCATAGCAAGGGGACGCATCTCATTTCCTATCTACAACGTCATCATGAGCCACTTCTTCCCAACTGATATTGAGTTCAAAAATCGCATATAAACGAATAGATAGAAGCTGACGTTTGCTCATAAATTCTAGAACCTATGAACCTAAAACCGTGATACTAACTTTTTCATGACCCAAATCCCACCATGTTGCGATGGAACTTAAGTCAACCTATTAGGTAAGCCAACTAACATGTAACATAGCTCGAATTGAAGATCATGAAATAAATAATAAAATAAGAATGCAAAAATTAATACAACTATCCCCAAGAACTGGTAGTACAAGTCATGATCAACTAAGGTTGAGATTAAGACATAGATGTGAAAAAATTTATCATTTATTTAGAATATATATATAAACAGAAAACAAATTCTGAACTACCATGAAGAAAACGATAGCTTGTGAACGTTGGTACATCTTTAATGGCAGCCTTCAGCTTCCACAACTACTCATGCTAAAAATATGCACACAAGGTACAGAAGTGTAGTTTGCATACAAATGAACCTTTATACTCAGTAAGTATCAAGACTTACCTCAACGAAGTAGTAGCAAAGTTTAATAAAATAGATACTCACTTTATATAACTTGTGCAACTCGTAAGCATACCACTGAGAAAAATAGCCAAGAACTATGCGAAGGAACAATGGATATCAATAATAAGGTGCACAATTAAAGAAGAAGGTTATAGGCATGCTTTTCAATATAACCAGGTCAATAGCATATACAAACGCACCAAATCCCCATATAAAGAAGATATGCACCAAGCATCATCAAATCGAATACGTCTACATGAATGTAGAGTGTCTATGCGTGATAAAAACCAAACTTCACTTTCAATTCTCAAATGGCATATATGTGAATGCTCCTGTATGAGTCTAAAATGTCTATGCATGATGAAGACTCAACATATACTTCAAACAAACACTCTCCCAGTGTCCAATGATGGATTAACAAGTCCTATGCATGTGTAAAATGCACAAATGTGTATATGCCAATAATCTGCATGAGTGTTTCTACATGAGTCTAGGATGTCAATGCATGCTCAAGACTTAACCATAACAAATATCTAACACATCTCATGTGCTCCAGCATTATCCATCACGCCCCACGTTCCAACATGATACACATATCACCTGGGTGTCCATTTCCAAGCACCAACAAAGAAATCCATCGTACCATAACATATCAATATGACAATAACCGCATAACATAAACCATCACGCCAATATCAAGCACAGAAAACAAACATGTCATAATCATCTTAAATGCCCGACCAAATCATGTGGCACAATATCGAACCATGCAGGGAGGTATTCCTATGAATAAGAGATAGGCATGTATGATGCACAAACATAATCATGTATAAATGTATACATGCATACAAGAGATGATCTCAATGCATGATGTATGCATACGTGTAATGTATGACAACAGCACCAACACGTAATCCATCATATAAATAGTCATTATATCCAAATAAAGCATCAAAGGCCTACACATGTTATCTAATATGAATAAGAAAGCTCAAGTAGTCATACAAACAATTTAAAGCATACCACAATAGTGCACATATCAAGCCAGAGCATAAATAAGCCTAAAATCTACCCCAAACATGGGATAACGTTCGTTCCCACATACACGCTTGTCACCTCACATATACGTCATTTTCAAGCACATAGCATCTAGCACATAAGTCCATTTAAAAAAATATTTCCTGAAGTCGAGAAGATACTTATCTTCTTTGGGTTACTCTTAACAGAAAATCATGCATTTCCTTAGTTCTTGCCCTCCAAATTCCCAAATCCTAGCCACATATCATTCATAGATGTCAAATAATTCTTTTTTCCTAATCAATAAAGCTTCAATCATTGAAGAAATACCAAAATGTCAACAAAAGTCAGCTCGGGCCCACATGGTCATAACCCGAATCCAAGGTCAGATCTCATTGACCCATAACCTCAGGAGTCCAAATACGTGCTTCGTTCGATAACTCGAGTTCAAATCGATACTCAAAAACCCAAAATACACTTTTTAAGTTTTAGATAGAACCCCGAATTTCTCTCTTTAGTTCCTTGATTTATGTGCAAAAATCCATGGGAAATCGAGATATATAAATAAATACATATAAGCATTACTTAACCTCAAGCTTGGAGTAAAATTTCCTCAATATTTTTCACCTCCGGAAGTCTAAGTCTCAAAAATGTAAAAAATGATCTAAATCTCGACTTCAAAAGGTCTGTCAGGCATTTCGTAAGTGCAGACTGAGCGGTCGTCGGTGCGACCCCATGTACCGCGGGTGCAAAAACCACTAGATCTTGCCTCCTTCCATAGATGCTCACTACATGTGTGACCCATGCACTGCATGTGCAACTGCACCACACATCAGAAAATCCTAACTTAACCCAAAATGATCCAAAGCCACCTCGAAACTCAGCCGAGCCCCCAAGACACCATCGAATTATCCTAACAAGTATGTATACCCTATACAAACATTTAACATTTTTTAATACACTAGAAACAACATAATAACCAAGAATCAAGCGTCAAACAAAAAATCTCAAATTCTTTTAAGTTTAAAATTCCAACTTTTGACTAGAAGAACTAAATCAACCCCGGCCAATCGAGGCCCGTACCAAATAAACATACAAGTCCAAAATCATCATACAAACATATTGGAATATTCCAATCATCAATCCAGAGTCTTTTTATCATAATATTGAATTTGGTCAATTCTTTTGACCTTATACCTCTAGTTGTCAAGCAAGTGTTCCAAAATCACTCCTGAACCTCCCGGAATTCGAACTAGCCATACATACACGTCATAGAATATCATATGAACCTACTTGGGGTTTTAAGTAAATGAACGAGATGCTAGAACTCAGAATGATTGGTCAGATTGTTACATGATAATTATAATGTCACTATCATATCCCATATATTTCATGCACCATAGCTTGTACGTGGCCCACTAAACGTGCTAATTTGTACTACTTTTAATCCATGACTTATAGTAGTCAATTATCATGTATGTGGTACAAGAATATGATCTTAGTTTGCAACACTATTGAAACCCTTCTAACTCTTGTTACACTTAGGGAAATTCACTTGGTTATGCCCTAATTCCCTCAATTGTAAATTGTGTGAACCATTGTCTTGCTTTTTAGGTAGCCTCACTAAATGTGCCACTGGCTGCATAGACATAATTGTTGCTTAACTGACCGTGTCTCTACTCATACCTCAAGGGACATATGGGAAAGCTATCTTCTTCTAGCCCTGCTGGCTAATACTCTAACACTTGTTGTTCTTGATATCTGGGTCTGTCTCTTAGGCCTATCTCATATCTCTTGAAATTTATACAACTTATGTGTGACATATTCCATCATTGATCCTATTGAATGTGTTTCCCAAATATCGTATATGAACGGAAATAAGGAACATTACCATCCTTGCTTCAAGCCCTATGGCATGAGAAATGAATGAAAGAAGGGAGAATTTTCCTAAATGCCCCAGTAGCTTCTCGCTTATAAGTATGTAATCCATCATACCCATAAACAAGAGTGTACTAAGTCGATGTTACTTAAATCACAATATATGGAACCCAGAGCTCTAAGACCAAGTTTGTCACGAGCAGTATCCATGGGCCATGATATGGTACCCAACCAGCATTACCTGCGAGGTGAACCAGAATCAATAATGCCAACAAGTGATCCCGCTACTTTGATCATGATTACAAACTTATCTCATAGATAGAAATGATCTCACATTACAACGGAAGTCTAGATAAAATGATGAAAACCGAGATAAAACCATAATCCCTCAATACTACTGAAGGAATAAATAAAGAATTTGAATACAAAACTAGGATGCAACCCGAAATAAATAATATATGATAGACTACGAATTGCCACCACGAACAAATGACAGTTGGCTCACCTTCACTAAAAATAACTATAGTCTTTAACATGATTAATGTGATCCCGCTACTTTACTAATGAGAGAATCTGCACAAGGAAGGAAACAACAATAAGGGTGAGCCTAGGCCCATGAAAATCATTGACTCGCCTCTCCATCATACCCTGTAGAGCAAGTATTTTAAAATACTGTGCAAGCTATGAAAAACGTATAGAATATATTACAATAATAATGCATTTATAAATGAAAAGCAACGCATATACATGTCACAACTCATAATTATGATCTCATAGCGTGACCTATGCGTATCAAAAGCTCATCCATACGCACACAATATGTAACTCGTAGTATCACTTATGTGACTTAACAGCTCATCCATAGGCACGCAAACTGTATCTCATAGTGTCACCTATGTGTATCAACAACTCATCTATATGATACATTCTTACCTCTGTTGAACTATGGATATTAGTTATAGCGACCAGATAAGCCGTTTTGTATATTTGAGCCCCATTTCCCCGATTGATATTTCCCATGTGCTTGGTTGTCATTTTTTGATTTGAGGGGATGGTTGATTTGGTCCCTGAAGGTTTCGGAGTGTATTGGAACACTTAGTTCTATTTTTGGAAGCTTGAGTTATAAGAGTTGACCAAGTTTTGATTTTTGTGTAAACGACCCGAGATCCGTGTTTTGATGGTTCCAATAGAGTGGTAGGAGTATGTCCAAATTTGAATTTGGAGGTTCCTAGGATGGTTTGGCTTTTTTTTTTTTTTTTTAAAGTTGGCAATTTGAAGGTTTAGAAATTTCATAAGTTTTACCATGAGTTGAGTTTCAGGCTATTGAGTTCGGATTATTATTTCAGGACTTGGAATATGTCTGTTTTATCATTTGAAACATGTGTACAATGTTTGCCCTCATTTCGAGTAGGTTTAGTAAGAATCAGACGATTGGTTGTGAATATTAGAGTTCTGGAATTTAAAGGCTTGCATGACGCATTTTGATGTTGAATTCATAGTTTCAGAAGTAATTTTGATGTTTTGATCTTGCGGGCAAGTTCATATGAGGTTTATATACTTGTGTGGATGTTTGGTGTGGGGCCCAAGGTGCTCGGGTAAGTTTTTGATTGGTTTTGGTTTTGTTTGGAGAAGGTTCATATTTTTGATGGTGCTGCAGACCTCGCAAATGATGCTTTGATCGCATTTGTGGAGTGAGGATTGCAATTATGAAGCTAGGAAGTGAAGGTCAGCTTCACACTTGCGAAGCTGATGCCGCAAATGCCACATCCGCCATTGCGAAGAGGAGTCTACATTTGCAACACTTGGTCGCATTGGCGAGCTTCCTGGTTGCAATTGTGATATCTGAGGTAGAGGGATCCAGTTTGCATTTGCGAGCCATTTCTCGCATTTGCGGTGCTCACAATTGCAAACCCCTAGTTGCAATTGTGACTTCCACAGCTTATTATTTAGAAGGTATTTGAGGACTTTGATCCATTTTCTCATATTTAGAACTCTAGACTTAGAGAGGGGCGATTTTGAAGAGTATTTTCACACAAGGTAAGAGGGTAGTGATTACACCTAATTTTGATTATATATCTTGTTTTTCGATGGATTATTACACCTAGATCTTGGAGTTTGGAAGAGAAAATTTGGGCCTTTTTTACTGTGTTTTGAAATAATGAAAATTGGGAATTTGAGAGTCGATTTGGACTCGATTTTGGAATCTAATTACTTATTTGGACTCGTGGGGTTATGGGTAGCAGGGATCTACTCCTTGACTCGGGTTTTGACCGTGTGGCCCGGATTGACGTTTGTTGACTATTTGAGAATTGGATAAAGATTGAAACTTTATTGTTTGAAATTGATTTTCTATAGCATTATTTGACGTTATTGAGCTGGTTTTTGCTAGATTTGAGCTAGACAAAGGTGACTTTTAGAGTAAGGATATTTTAGAAGATTGATTTAGGCTTAATGAGGCAACTATCATTCCCAACCTTGTATGGGACAATACCCCTTAGGATTTATCTTTATTTGCCTAATTATGTTATTGGAACAATGACGTGTACACGAGCTGATGACATATGTTGTTTATGATTGGATTAGACCTTAGGCTTCTAATTTGACTTATGTTGATGACATAATTTATATGAAACATGCTTAATAATTTTGTGACCACATGAACTTGCTACAATTGATTTAGCGGTAGCCATGCTTTATATGTTGAACACCCTTTTACATTTTTATTATTGTCGTGTCCTTGTGTACCAGATTGACAAATTATGATCTTATTACTTTTGCTGGTAAATTGGCATATTGCATTGTGATGATAATGGAACATGTAGACAAATTGGACAGATTAATTGTGTATTGGCACGAGGCCTTATGGTGAGATTGTGATTATTATTATTATTATTATTATGCATATGTGGTGATTATGCACATGTGGCGAAATAGGGTGGCACTTTTAATGATGTTCATGTGGCAGTATGAGGGTGATATTTCTTGATCATGCACATGCGTTCTTTAAACTTCGTCATGTATTTCAACAACTTTTTAAGTTGTATTTAATATGCTATCATATGCCTCGGTTTCTACTTGAAGATTTGTCAAAAATGAAGTTTTCCTACGTTGAGTTATTATCACATGTTTTAACGAGATTGTTGGTATTGTATTGTGTTATATATTCTTGTTGCCAATTATTGATATACTGCACATGTTCTTTGACTAGTGAGTATCATATGACTTCAACCTCATCACTACTCCATCAAGGTTAGTCTTGATACTAAATTAGTATATGTTGTCCCGTACTTATACTACCGTTTTATACATTTTTGTGGAGATCGGGGTGCTGGAGGCAGCAGACTTCGAGAGTGAGTGCATATGCTATTTGCGAGGATTCAAGATAGTGTTGCATGACTGTCGTTGTCACTTGGAATCCGACCTTTATTTTGATACTGTTCTTTTAACACTCAAAGAATTTTGTATTTGAGACTTCTTTATGTATTCAGTGTAGAGCTCATGACTCTATACTACCTAGTTTTGGGAGTTGTATTATTCATTGCTATTTTTTGGCTTATTAAATGTTTCTGTTGTTTATGTTAATTCAGTCTTATTATATCATCTATTGATGATTTGATGTTGTTGATGTGACTGGCCTACCTAGTATTGAATGTTAGGTGCCATCATGACCCGCTTTAGTGAGATTTGGTTGTGACAAGTTGGTATTAGAGCCCTAGGTTCATAGTTTCTACGAGTGAAGAGCAAGTTTAGTAGAGTCTTGCGGATAGGTACAGAGGTATCTGTGTTTATCTTCGAGAGGCTCTCAGGATGTTAGTAAACTTCACTTTCTTGCATTCTTTATCGTGTGGATTTGTTTATTCGTTTGAATCTTTACTCTTCTATTCTCTCATAGTTGGTGAGAACATGTTCTTGCGGGATAGCTGAGTAGGCACCAACGCCTACTATTAAAATCGCAAGAGCTCGGGGCCGAGGTAGAATCCAAGGTGGGGAATGCTCTACAGGTAGAGCCCCTGCTACAGCAGCAACTGTGGAGCCACCATTAGCTCCAATTGAGTAGAAAGAGCCCGAGCCTGTTAAGCATGCCCCTGAGGGGTTTGGCCCACTTCATAAGTATGTTTTAGAGTCTGGTCTAGGTAGGGTTGATTTTGGTTGCAGCAACTACTTCACATGCTGGGGGAGGAGCCCAGACACCCGCTGCATGTATATCAGAGAAGTTGCATCATGTTTACTAGACACTAGGTGTTCTACCGATGCACCTAGTAGTTGCAATTCAGCCCGAGGTAAGGCTAGTTGTGTCTATTGTGGAGCAAAAGAGGTTGGAGAGATTTCAGAAACTTCTTTCTCCATGTGGAGGGGCTTCTGAGGATGCACATGATTTCTTTGATTAGTGTCATCGGAATTTGTGTACATTGGATTTGGTGGAGTCGAATGGGGTAGACTTTACAACCTTTCAGTTAATGAGGACGACATACAGTTGGTGGCAGACTTATGAGGCAAGTAGGCCAAATGGCGTAGCACCACTTACATGGTCCCAGTTCATATATCTTTTCTTGGGGGAGTTTATCCCAAAAACCTTCATGGATGAGTTTCATAGAGAGTTTTAGCATTTGGGCTAAGAGGGCATGACTGTGAGCTAGTATGCTATGAAGTTTACAAAGTTATCCCGCTATGCAGCTCGTTTGGTTTCTACTAAGAAGGAGAGAGTTGGTAGATCTTTTGAAGGACTCACCTATAACCTTAGATTTAATATGGCACGAGAGATGGAGATAGAGACTACATTTCATCAGGTTGTGGGCAGGAAAGGGAGGATAGGGAGGCTAAGAAGCCTCATGGTTTTGTAGGATTTAGTGGCTCCTATAATGGGGGCAAGGTCCATCATGGTGGAGGTTTTGTCAGTCGTCCAGTTCATTTGCACTTCAAGTTTCACGTAGTGCTCTAGATAGCCATGGATTTCAAAGCACTCATAATGGACAATAATCCTTTAGTGAACCTCCGACACAGGGTTCTTACAGCGGTTATTCTAGTCGTCGGGGCAGACTCAGTTCTAGCAGCCACACCAGTAAAGAGTTGTTTTGAGTGTTGTTATACTAGGCACGTCATTAGAGATTGTCCCAGATTTCAGATGGGAGTACCTCAATAGGGTACTCAAGCTATGATTTTCGCTCCAGATGCTACTCCACTTGCACAACCAGCTAGAGTTGGGGGGACAAGCTGATAGAGGTTTTCCTAGAGAGGGAGGCCAGGCCTGTTGTTATGCTTTCCTTAGTAGGACTGAGGCAGTCGCATAAGATGCACTTATTACAAGTATTGTTATGGTATTTCATAGAGATGCTTCAATTTTATTTGATTTAGATTCTACTTATTCATAGGTGTCATCCTACTTTACTTCATATTTGGATATGTCTGATGATTCTCTGGATAATCCTGTTTATGTGTCTACACCCGTTGGGTATTCTATTGTAGTGGATCGTGTTTATCATTGTTGTGTGGTTTATATTGGGGGTTATGAGACTAGGGTTGATCTTTTATTGCTTAATATGGTGAATTTTGATATAAATTTTGTATGGAATTGTTATCTCTGTACCATGCTATTCTTGATTGCCACATTAAGACCATGACGTTGGTTGTGCCAGGTTTGCCGATGTCGGAATGGAGAGATTCTTTGAGTCATACTCCTAGTAGAATAGTTTATATTTTGAAGGCTCAATGGATGGTTGAGAAGGGGTTTTTTTGGCATACTTAGCCTTTGTTAGAGATGTCAGTGCTGATACTTCTATGGTTGATTCAGTCCGCATAGTGAGAGAGTTTCCAGATGTGTTCCCTATTGAGCTACCAGGCATGGTATTGATTTGGCATAGGACACATAGCCCATGTTTATTCCACAGAATCGCATGGTTCGAACAGAGTAGAAAGAGTTGAAGGAAGAGTTGCATGAATTGTTGGATAAGGGTTTCATCAAGGTGAATGTTCACCTTAGGGTGCACCAGCTCTATATGTGAAGAATAAGGACGATTCAACGAGGACGTGCTATGACGACAGGAAATTGAGCAAGGTTACTATCAAGAATAAGTAACCACTGCCTCGCATTGATGATTTGATTGATCAGATTTATAGCGCTAGGGTGTTCGTGATGATTGAATATAGATCAGGGAATCATCAGTTGAAGACTAGGGCTTTAGATATTCCTAAGACGGGTTGCATGACCCGTTATAAGCATTATGAGTTCTTGGTGATGTTATTGGATTTGACCAATGCCCCAGCAGCCTTCATGCATTTGATGAATAGTGTGTTCGCGCCTTATTTAGATTCCTTTGTCATCAAGTTCATTGATGATAAATTAGTATTGATAAATTAGTATATTCCCATTATAGGGACGAGCACGAGCAACATTTGAGGATAATGCTTCAGGTTTTGGGAGAAGAGGTTATATGCCAAGTTCACTAAGTATAAGTTTTGGTTGGATTTGGTGGCCTTCTTGGGCCGCGTGGTGTCTATTTAGGGGATTAAGGTGGATTCAAAGAAAATTGAGGCAGTTCAGAGTTGACCCAGACCTTGTACTGCTACTGAGATCCAGAATTTCCTAGGGTTGGTTGGGTATTACCGTCCCTTTGTGGAGTAATTTTCCCCTATTATCTAAGTTGAATCAGAAGGGTGCTCCATTAAGGTGGTCTAACGAGTGGCAGGAGAGTGTTCAGAAGCTCAAGACTACCTTGACCACATCTCAAGTGTTGGTGTTGCCTTCAAGATCAAGTTCATATAGTTTATTGTGATGCTTCACGTATTGGTCTCGGGTGTTGACGTAGGATGGTTGGGTTATTGCCTATGCTTTTTGTCAGTTGAAGCTTCATAAGAAGAACTATTCGGTGCACAATTAGCAGTTAGCAGCTATTGTGCATGCACTCAAGATTTGGAGGCATTACTTATATAGTGTGTGTTGTGAGTGTATATGGATCATCAGAGTCTCCAGCATCTATTTAAACAGAAAGATTTCAATTTGAGGCAGCAGAGGTTATTAGAGCTGTTGAATGATTATGATACCTCTATCCTCTACCATTCCCGAAAGGCCAATGTAGTGGCAAACTCCTTGAGTAGGACGACGGAGAGCATAGTAGTCTAACATTCATTTTAATTGAGGAAAGGCCTTTAGATATGGATGTCCAGGTGTTGGCCAACATATTGGTGAGATGGGATATTTCGGAGCCGAGTAGAATCCTTTCTTTTGTTGTATCCTGTCGTCCTTGTTTGAGCGCATTAAGGATCGTCAGTGTGATGATCCCTGCTAGATTTTCCTTAAGGACATGGTGTAGCACAGTGATGCTAAGGAGGTGACTATTGGTGATGATGGGGTTTTACGACTTCAGGGTCGAGTTTGTGTTCCTAATGTCGATGGCTTGAGAGAGTTGATTCTTGATGAGGCTCATAGTTCGCGGTATTCTATTCATCCAGGTGCTATAAAGATGTATTGTGACTTGAAAAAGCATTATTGGTAGAGGAGGAGCAAAAAGGACGGTGTTAGACATGTTTTTAGGTGTACAATAAGTCAAGTATGAGCATCTGAAACCGGGTGGTTTACTTCAAAATACTGATATACCTAAGTGAAGTGGGAGCGCACTATTATGGACTTTCTGGTAGGGTTGCCATAGACCTTGAAGAAGTTTGATGCCATTTGGGTCACTATGGATTAGTTGGCCAGATCGACACATCTTATTCTGGTCGTAACTTCCAACACTTCAGAGCAGTTGGCTAGGATCTACATCAAGGAGATTATTCGCCTTCATGGTGTACCAATTTCTATCATCTCAGACAGTGGCACTCAGAGTTGGCTGGTTAAGCATGAGTTGGGTACGCAGGTTCAATTGAGTATTAAATTTCATTCTCAAACGTATTGGCAATCCGATCGGACCATTCATATCTTGGAGGATAAGTTGAGGGCATGCACTATTGATTTCAGAGGATAGTGGGAGGACTTTCTACCTCTAGCGGAGTTTTCCTACAACAATAGTTATCAGTATAGTAACCAGATGGCTCTGTATGAGGCCTTATATGGGAGGTAGTGTCATTTTTCGGTGTTGGTTCGAGCCTAGCGGAGCTAGGTTATTGTGCACAGACTTTGTCCGATGATGCTTTGGAGAAGGTGAAGTTGATTCAGGAGAGGTTTCACTCAGCTCAGCCTAGGCAGAAACGTTATGTAGACCGCAAGGTTCGTGACATGGCTTTCATGGAGGACGAGAAGGTTCTTCTTAGAGTTCCGCCCATGAAAGGTGTGATGAGATTTTAGAAGAAGGGCAAGTTGAGCCCGAGGTTTATTGGTCCTTTTGAGGTGTTGGAGAGAGTTGGTAAGGTTGCTTATAGACTTGCTTTGCCTCCTGCTCTTTCGGGAGTCTATCCGGTATTTCATGTTTCTACGCTTCAGAAGTATCATGAAGATAAGTCCCATGTTTTGGACTTCAACACAGAGTAGTTGGATTTGAATCTGGCTTATAAGGAGCAGTAAAGATGGGGTAAAGTCCATGTAATTAGTGTCAAAAGTGCCACATTTGTATGGCACTTCAGCCATCATAACCGATTTGGTAGGATTGGGTTGTGACATCAGTAGACCATCCATAGCAAACACGAAACTCATACATTATTCAACTATTAGTGTGAAAAGTAGTAGCTGACCACTATGGGGGAAACTGGACTATGTGGTACAAGATGCAGACCACAACTGCCATGATGCTAAAACAATCTCAACTTATCAAATAAATTCACGCAAGTAAAATAGTGCAATAACATTATCAATAGATAATAGAGAATTCATGCTACGAATCTCAAAAAATTAGGCATTGCCGCATATGACAACATGCTTTCTGAGTAGTACAAACTAGTATGCCATGCTCAATCTTTCACATAAGATATATCACGTGCTCTGTAATTCAACTAAGAGATTGAAACACCTCGGTATATAGCATATAAGCTAAGAAAATTATGCACATGTCCTAGTACACGCTCGGTCCTCTGCATACAAGGTATTTGTATGTATTCATGCATGTTTCAAAATTATAGCGTTGGAAAAGCAAGAATTCAATATGTTAAAGTCTCACTTTCCTTACATATGTGAAATTTTTACTTGATTCCTTCACTTGAATATCAAAACCTCACTCAAACGATCTTCAATGACCTCAACGTATTCAAAATCATGAATAAAGGGTCCTAATTAGTCTTAGAAAAAACTTTTCTAAAATTTTAGGAAGCTTAAATCTCAAAGTCAACTCTTGGTCAATGCAAATCTCAACTTTGGTCAACTTGGTAAAAACCCGAAAGGAAGGTCATAAATAGTTTATCCATAAGTTGTGAGTAATCAAAATGCAAACTTGATGCCATTTGCATGCTCAAATCATCCTTTTGGTGATATAGGTTTTTTCCTAGTTTTCCTTTGTAGTCACCTCAAATCCATGTTTCTAAGACGAAACTCGTGATAGATTCATGAAAAAATGATACATGTGAGTTAGAGTCACTTGCCCCAATATTATAGTTGAAAATCCCATAAAATATTACCTCAATCCGAGCTCCATAGCCCCCAAAATAGTGAACAGAACTCTATGTTCCAAATGGTGCTATTTATACAAGTGCTGAAAAATGAAGGATATTTTAGGAAAATGGCTGTTGCTGTAATTTTTTTGTTTTTTCTAGTTTTTGCCTTAAAAGCATTCCCCGAAAACCTCAAAAATAACCCGAGCCCCCAAGACCCCTCTAAACAGTCTCAACAAGTCCAAATACCCTATATGGACTTATCCAAAGTCTGAAGACACAAAGAGAAACATTACAACTCGCAAGGTTCAAGTCAAGCATATGAACTTATAAGTCTCCAACTTTCATGAAATAGTGTTGAATCGCACCCAAGCCTCTTGGATCATAATTCAAACATATAAACAAGTGCAGCATTATTATACAAAACTATTGGAATCTTTATGCCATGAATCCAACTTTATTTAGTTAAAATGTTGATTTTTGTCAACTCTAAGCACTCTAGGCCTCTACTTCATGTTCAAGTGTTCAAAACCCTTCTCGAATCCTTAAGAACCAAACCACCCATACCCCTAAGTCATAAAATATAAAATGAAGCTACAATAAGTCTCTAATTGAGGATGAGGTACTAGAAATCAAAACGACAACTCATGTATGCTTAAAGAGCCTTAAAGCCCAATCTTTGTGCATTAGTGCCGAAACACTACCAAACCTCTCGGGGATAAAAATAATCATACACGTAGTACCAAGAACATCATCTGAACCAACTCAAAACTTTGAAACATGAACCAGGGAATAAATACGCAAATCGAGGATTAAAGTATAATTTTGCAATCCTTAACTCACTAATTGCATGCAATGGTGTCGAACTCGTCACGAGACTCGATCCACACGTTCAAACTATTGATATAAACATATAGGAAGTTTCCAATAAACTAGGGTATCGTAAATGCTCAAAATAAGGGGTTGGGTCACTATGACTATAAAATTTGTGACAGTCCTACCACATACCTTGAGGAAGTCTAATACAGTTTGGGTAGTTATTTGTAGGTTGTCTAAGTCTGCATACTCCATACTTGTCTTGTCTACCTACTTCTTGGAGAGGTTGGCACAGAATTTTGATGGTGAGATAGTCCATTTGCATAAAGTGCTTATCTCTATCATTCTATATTAGGGTACATAGTTCACATCTCATTTTTGGAGAGCGGTAAAACATGATTTGGGCACATAGGTTGAACTTGGCATGATGTTTTACCCATAAACTGATGGTCAGTCCTAGTGGACTATTCAAATTCTTTAGGACATGTTGAGAGAATGTGTGATTGATTTTGGAGGTTATTGGGACTAGCTTTTAACTTTGGTGGAGTTTGCTTACAATATTAATAATAAGTCCAACATTAAGATGACATGATATGAGGCTTTAAATGGTAGGCGCTATGGTTCTCCTATCTTTTGGTTTAAGCCTTGTAATTCTAGGTTGTTGGATACATATTTGGTATGAGATGCCTTGGAAAAGATCATGTTGATTCAGGAGCAGCTTCGTACAGCTGTGAAAAGGAAAAATAGATATAGGGACCGAATTATTTGTGATTTTGTGCTCACATAGGGTGAGAAGATACTTTTGAAAGATTCTCTCGCGAAGGGTCTAATAAGGTTTGGAAAGAATGTAAGTTGAGGCCAAGGTTCGTTGTCCAATATAGGCTTGATTTGCCTCCTAGACCATCGAGGGTATATTCAAAATTTCATTTTTCTATTCTTCGGATGTATAATAAGGATAATTCAAAAATTTTGGACTTCATTACAGTGTAACTGGATGAGAATTTGACATATGAAGAAGTGCCAGTGACAATTTTGGATAAATAGGTTCGAAGCTAAGGTCAAAGGAGATTGATTCGGTAAAAGTGCTTCAGAAGGGTTAGCCGCACGAGGAGCTACTTTAGAGACCAAGTCATACATGTGGAGCAGATATTCACACCTTTTTGGAAGCACAAATACTTTTTTAAGCTCATTCGAGGATGAGCATTTATTTGAAAGATGGAAAATGTAACTATCAAACCGGTTAAATTGATTTTAGCACTACGTTCCTTATTTAAAGCTTATTGTAGATTCATTAGGTGCTTTATGACTTGCGGGTATGGGTGGCTTGAACCTGAAGGGTTTGAGAAGGATTTGGAACACTATCTTTCCATGTTTAAGGTTAAAAGGCTAAAGTAGCGACCTTACCCCTCAATTCTAGTTATATCTACTTGGCTCATACTTTGAAACTTGAAACAAGTTTATTTGATGAATTTGGACTTCTACGTATGTTCAGATTAGGATCTGAAGGGTTTGGGAGAATTTAAGCACCATTGTATGAGACATGGAACTTTAAGATTCTTAAATTTGACATTAGTCGGCATTTTGAATTTTTGCACTTCTCTTCGTGTTTCGAGCCTTTGAATAGAGAATATAGGATATATGGACTTGTTGGGATGGTTTTGAGAGGTTATGAGGCTCGGGTGAGTTTTGAGCATTTGAGAAAAGGTTTTGGACGAAATTTATATAAGCTACACCAGATTGCGGGTGATGGTCTAAAGGCTCAGGTCACGAGAGCCTAAGATGTTGGGCTTCAAAGAGACACACCTCCCTAGAGAAAGAACATAAGCGCCGACACCAGCATAAGTGAATAAGAAAAAATCACATTGCCAAAGGTGGAATCTTTGACTCTTTAATTGGCGATGTATTCCATGGCTAGTAAGCGGTGGTTGACTAGGCCCCTTTTTCTAAATATCTTGGGATGTTTTCTTCCTTTTGTAAAAAAGTATCCATTTCATACATGGACTTTATTTAACCATTTTTGGAGCTAGGGAGCTCATATTGAGGTGATTTTTGAAGGATTTTTTAATTATGACATTGGGTTAAGAATTTCTAACTCGAATCTATGATCGTAACATTAATCTATCATAAGTTTTTTCACAAATAAGGAATCAAGAGGTGAAAACACGAGGTTTGACTTGAAAGATAAGAAAGTGACTTTTGAAGATATGAACATTGTTTAAGGGTCAAACTGAGAATCCAACCATATATTTGGACTTGAAAGATCATGGGTCATCGAGGTTCGACATCTATTTCGGGGTTTGACCACGTAGTCCTGCGGTTGATTTTGGTTCACTTTGTTTGAAGCCTCTCTTTTGCTTATGGTATAGAGTGCTTTGACTTTATTTGATAATGTGGAGTGTTCTTTTTACTAGATTGAGCCCGTTGATTAGAGTTTTAGTGCAAAATGCGATTCTCGAGGAGTAAAGCTAGCTCGGGTAAGAGGTACATTGAGACGTTAACTTATGGGGGGACTTTTTCCAAATGGACTTTCTTGCAACGTGATATATATTTTGGGTAACATACAATGCGGGGTAAAAAGGGTATATATGGATGCCATGCACTTCTATGCTTGGGTGATTACCCATGCTACCTTGGGCCTTGTGAGCGTAGGCACCCGCAATTCTTTGGTGCTTCTTGAACATGTATCCTGAGTCAAGCACATGAATTTGTACTGTGATTTGTTGAGAAAGGGAATCCTAAGCTTGCACATATTTTTTTAGAATCATGCAGTGAATTGACATAAGTGTTTTTGACGTATATCGTGTCTTGAGGTAACAATTGAGGTGTTGAGGTCTTATTTGATCTCTTATTCTATAGAGCATGCCTAAATTCTATATGGATTGCATTTTCTTAACTTTTGCACTTATTTGTTAACACCATGAACTGTATTTTATTATATTTTCACCTGATTGTTGGACTGATAAAGAGTATCAATATCCACTCCTCGTCACTAATTGTTCGAGGCTAGACTTGATACTTATTGGGCACTGTGGTTTGCGCTCATACTACACTTCTGAATATTTCGTGCAGGTGGTGAAGTTAGTTTTGTGGTGTATATCCCACAGAGTAGTAGACCTAGATGAGACATTGTGATGAGCTGCTTTACTTGATTGATCCGCAGCACATGGAGTCCTCCGCCCTACTTATCTATTTTTTCTACCTACTTCCTCCAGACAAACATTATCATTCAGCTCACATTCTGAATCTTGTTAGATGTTTGTGATAGTTGTGACACCAGGTTTTGGGCTATAGTTGTGAGGCCAGGTTTAGGGCTATGTAGGTAGTTATGATCGTGTTTAGACCCTATCTATAATATCTTCATTTATGTTATTGGTTTGAGACTATTTCAGGTTTCTTATTATATTTTGATTATGTTAAAGATTTGGATAATCCATTTTAAAGTATAATTGATTAAGTGTCGGCATGCCTAGTGAGCGGACTAGGCACCATCACGATCTTTGGTAGGATATTAGATCGTAAAAGACTTGGTATGAAAGGTCTAGTTTCTAAGGATATCACAAATAACAAGCAGGCCTAGTAGACTCTTATGGATTGGGATGGAGACATCAATATCTATCTGCGAGAGGCTACATGGATATAGGCAACCTTCGTTTTCTTGATTCCTCCTCGTGTGTTTATTATTGATTTGAGTCTAACTCTTTCTTTTCTATTCTTCCACAGACAGTGAGGATGCAAGCATCTACAGTGGTAGGAGGTGCTGGAGAGGCAGCATCATCGGCCATAGCTGGGAGAGATAGGGCTCGGGGTAGGGCCAAGGCTTTACCTAAGGGCCGTACTATCTTAGCTAAGGGTGGAGAATTCACCATCACTCAGGGCCATACCAAGGCAGTTGCAGCGGACCCACCTACTGATCTGGTAGAGGATTAGATCATGGATGAGCATATAGAGGCTCCAGTGCACACTCAATACTGAGAGGGTTTTGTTGTTGCACTAGTATTTCAGGAGGCCATGACTAAGATGATCAACTTTATAGATGCATTTACCTAGGCTGGTGAGGTTCCAATGCCCCTGCCATATCTCAGGTTGGAGGAGAGATAAGACCCATCCCACTCGCACTGTTGAGTAGCTTATTGTTGCAGCTAGGCCTGTGGTTGAGCGTACTATGTCTCTAAGGAGCATAAGAGGATGTAGTGTTTTTAGAAGTTACATCCTCTTAACTTTGAAGGTGATACTTCAGAGGGTGCCCAAAACTTTCTTGACTGGAGCCATTAGGTGCTTCACAATTTAAGTCTGGTATAGTCTAATAGAGTGGGTTTTACTTCTTTCAGCTGAAGAGAGCTGCTAGAGATGGTAGCAAGCCTTATGAGCTAGGCAGGTCAGCAGGTTCAGCTCCACTCTCTAGGACTTATTTTTGGCATCTATTTCTTGAGAGGTACATTCCATTCACTAGGAGAAATGAGTTGAGGGCCCAATTTAAACATCTCCAATAGGATCGTATGTTAGTGACTGAGTATGAGGCGACATTCAAAGAGTTGTCTCGTCATGTGGCTTTCTTGATCACCACCGAGGCGTAGAAGGTGAGGCAATTTATGGAGGAATTGACCTATAGCATCGGGGTTACTATGCCTCGAGAGTCAGAATAGGGACTACTTTACATCATGTTGTAGAGATAGCCTAGAGGATCGAGCATTTTGCAGCCAGCGGAGAGAGGTCATGATAAGCGACAAGAGGCCTCGTCGTTCTGGTAGCTTCAATGGTACCTCATCTGGAGGTAGAGGTCAGTTCACTAGAGGCCATCGTGGTAGGCCATCTTATTTTGCATAGCATAGAGCTTGTGGTGTAGTGGCTCGATCATCTTTAGCTCTTCAATTATGTCATCCCTTAGTGCTCTTCCAACGGGCTCATATCGTGCTCTGACTATTTAGGGTTCTTCTATTGGGTACTCAGATCATCAAGGTCAATATCAGTCTCAGTAGCCTCATTCAGCTAGGGGATGCTATGGGTGTGGAGAGTTTGGCCATGTGAGAAAGTATTGCCCCGGGCTTGGGAGAGGCGTGGCTTATTAGAGTTCTCATTCAATGGTTTCTGCGCCAATTGTATCACTCCCTACAAGCTAGCTAGAGGGGGAGGCCATGCAGTGAGAGGTTGCCCTAGAAAGGGAGGTTAGGTTGGTGGATCTTCAACTAGATACGGTCAGGTCCATTTCTATGCTTTTCTTGGTCGACCCGAGATAGTGGCCTCGCAAGTATGGTTTTGATCTGCCATAGAGATGTTTTTGTATTTTTTTATCCGAGGTCTACTTACTCCTATGTGTCATTATATTTTGCTACTTATTTGGATATGCCTCGTGGTTCTCTTGATGTTCTTATTCATATGTCTCTTCCTGTTGGTGATTCCATTATGGTGGAATATGTATATCGGTCTTTGTGGTTACTATTGGGGTTATGAGAGTAGGGTTGATCTTCTGCTGTTTTATGTGGTGGGTTTTGAGGTGATTTAAGGTATGGATTGGTTGTCTCTGTACCATGCTTAGCGTGACGTTGGCCATGCTGGGGTTGCCAAGGTTGAAATGGAGGGGTTCTCTTGGCCACATTCCTTGTAGAGTGATTTCATTGATGAAGGCTCAATGGATGATTGAGAAGGGGTGTTTGGCGTATTTATCTTTAGTTAGAGATGTTAGTGTTTATACTCCTACTGTTGATTCAGTTCCAGTAGTGAGTGAGTTTCCAAATGTGTTTCATGCATAACTATCGGGCATGCCACCCGATAGGGATATTGACTTTGGTATTAACTTGATGCCAGTCGCTCAACCTATATCTATTCCATCATATCGTATAAAACTAGCTGAGTTGAAGGAGCGGTTGCATCAGTTGTTCGCTAAGAGATTCATCAGGCCGAATGTTTCTCCTCGGGTTGCGCTGATGTTATTTATAAAGAAGATGACGGTTCCATGAGGATGTGTATTTATTTCAGGCAGTTGAACAAGGTCACAATCAAGAACAAGTATCATTTGCCTCACATTGATGATTTGTTTGATCTACTTCAGGGTTCCAGAGTGTTTTCGAAGATTGACTTGAGATTGGGGTATCACTAGATGAAGATTAGTGCTTCGGACATTCCTAAGACAGCTTTCATGACTCGTTATAGGCATTATGAGTTATTGGTGATGTCTTTTGGTTTGACTAATGCATCAGCAGCTTTCATGCATTTGCTGAACAATGTGTTTCATTCTTATTTGGATTCTTTGTTGTTGTGTTCACTGATGATATCTTGGTGTATTCCCGTAGCAGGGAGGAGCACAAGCAGCATTTTAGGACTGCGCTTCAGATTCTAAGAGAGAAGACATTATATGCTAAGTTCTTCAAGTGTGAGCTTTGGTTGGACTCAATGATATCTTGGGCCACGTGGTGTCTAGTAATGTGATCAAGGTGCATCAGAAGAAGATTAAGACAGTACAAGGCTGGCCTAGACCTTCCACCACTAAGAAATCAAGAGTTTCTCTGGTTTGGTTGGTTATTATTATGGCTTTATGGAAGGTTTCTCATGTATTACATCCTCATTGACCAAGTTGACTCATAAGTGCACTCTTTTCAAATGGTCTGATGACTGTGAGGAGAGCTTTCAGAAGCTCAAGACAACTTTGACTACAATTCCTAATATAATTAGCGCATTTGACTTGGTGTTGTGTTGATGAGGACGACAGGATTATTGCCTTTGTTTCAAGCCAGTTTATGCCTCACGAGAAGAACTTTTCGATTTTAATTTTGAGTTAGCAGCTATTGTGCACGTGCTCATGATTTGGAGGCATTACCTATATAGCGTGTATTGTGAGGTTTCCCTTGATCATCAGAGTCATCAGCATCTGTTCAAGTAGAAGGATTTGAATTTGAGGCAGAGGGGGTGCTTGAAGTTTTAAAAGGATTATGATATCACTATCTTGTATTATCTAGAGAAGGTGAATATGGTAGCGGGTTCCTTGAGTAGGAAGGCAGAGAGCATGGGGAGTTTGGCATGTATTCTAGCTATAGAGAGGTCTTTCGTTATGGATGTTTAAGCGTTAATCAATAAATTGGTGAGTTAGGATATTTCTGAGCCTAGAAGAGTGCTTGCTTGTATTGTTGCACATTGGTCCTTGTTTGAGCGCATTAAAGCTCACCGGTATAGTGACCCTTATTTTCTTGTCCTTAAGGACACAGTACTGTGAGATGGTGCTAATGAGGTGACTATTGGTGATGATGCCGCATTATTACTTCAAAGTTAGATTTGTGTTCCTAATGTGGATGAGTTGAGAGAGTTGATTCTGGAGGAGGCTCATAGTTTACAGTATTCTATCCACCCAGGTATTACGATGATGTAGTAACTTGAAGCAACATTATTAGTGCAGGAGAACGAAGAAGGATATTGTTGGGCATGTTTCACGGTGCCTGAATTATCAGCAAGTCAAGTATGAGCACTAGAGATCGAGTGATTTGCTTCAGTGGTTAGATGTACTTGATTTGAAGTAGGAGTGCATTAATAAAGACATTATGCTAGGATCGCTACGGACTTTGAGGAGATTTGATGCTATTTGGATCATTGTAGATAGATTGACCAAGTATGCACATTTCATTCCGATCATGATTTCTTATGCTTTAGAAAGGTTGTCTCAAATCTATCTATAAGAGAAATTATCCATTTGCATGGTGTGCCCGTTTCTATCACATCGAATCGGGGCACTCAGTTTCATCGCACTTTTGGAGGGCCATTCAACATGAATTGGACTCGCTGGTGGAGTTAAGTATTGCATTTCACTCTCAGACGGATGGGCAGTCCAAATGTATTCATTCTGATCTCGACGGATATTTTGAGAGAATGTGTTATAAATCTTAAGGGTCAGTGAGATCAGTTTCTACCATTAGCGGAGTTCAGTTATAACTGCTACTCGGTCTAGTATCCAGATGGCTCTCTAATTAGTTGCTTTAAGCCTGGTGATGTGAGGTTATTGGGAACAGATTTAGCTCGTGATGCTTTGGAGGAGGTGAAGTTGACTCAAAAGTGCTTCGTACGTCACAGTCCAGGTAGAAAGGTTATGGTGACAGGAAAGTTCGTGACGTGGATTTCATGGATGGTGAGAGGGTTCTCCTTAGAGTTTCGATTATAAAAGGCGTAATGAGATTTTTGAAGAACATCAAGTTGTGTCCTCAATACATTGGCCGATTTGAGTTTCTTACTAGAGTGGGTGAGGTGGCTTACAGACTTTCTTTGTCACCTAACTTGTCGGAGTTCGTCTAGTGTTTCATGTTTTCATGCTTAGGAAGTACCACAAAGATCAGACACATGTGTTAGATTTAAACGCGGTGCAGTTGGATGAGAATTTTGCTTATAAATAAGATCCGATAGCCATTTTGGATAGACATGTTCAGAAGCTGAGGTCGAAAGATATTTTATCAGTAAAAGTTCAGTGGAGAGGTCGAGGAGGTGACTTGGGAGACCATGTGGAACACATTTTCTCATCTTTTTTGGCATTTCATGTATGATTCTAAACTCCCTTGAGGATGAAAGTTTATTTGAGAAGAGGAGAATTCAACTACTCAGCCGATCTTGTTATGTATTTGATCCTCGTTCTTCGATTTGATGCTTCCCGTATGTTTATTTATTATTTTGTGAATTGGATGTTTGAGATTGATTTGTGACTCTTAGTCTATTTTGGAAGGTTGAAGCTATTACCAGGTTGAGGTAAGTTTTTTTGTCTATCCTTGAAAGATAGGCACTTTCCCAATAGGTAATCTATTTTCTATTTGTTTCTTGATTGAGGAGCTACATATAATAGTCGTGACAAGCATATATGCATACCTAGGTTTTCGCCATATCTAGTATTATTGACTTAAGTTGTGCTTTATTTGGATTATGTGAAGTTGTTATCCATTTTTCGATTTTATGAAAAAGCGGTACATTATAAAATATTTAAGGTTGTGATTTTTTGATTTGGACATAAAGGATTGTTTTGCTATGTTGAGCTTATTTATACATTCTTAGCCATACACATATCTTATTTGATTCAAGATTTGGTGACTTCTACTACTTAATTGATCCATGTTAACGAATATGACAAAACTTGTGCATGCTTAAATAATGTATTGAGCCGCCGTGACAAATCGATTTACATGATTAGCAATATTCATCTTCTAGCCATATGAGCATTTATCTGTGTTCTTGTTCTTATTTTCTTGTTCTTTTTATTATATTATATTTCATATACACATGCATTGAGTGGAGAGTTCGTTATGAGGAGATTTGATGATTTTGGCACTAAGATACTTTGAGCGGATATTGATTACTGGTTACTGATCGTAAATGTAAAATAATTTAAATTTGGATACTTCCCTCCATAGTCAGGTGATTACCTATGTTATCTTGGGCCCTGCGAGTGTAGTCACCTCTAATTCTTTGGTTGTTTGTTGGAAACATGGCATGTGTCAGACACATGAATTTGTGCTGTGAGTTGTTGAGAAAGGGATCCTGAGCATGCACATATTTGTTTAGACTCATGTAGTGAATTTATATAACTGTTGTTGACATGTATCATGTCTTGAGGTGAGAATTGAGGTGTTGATGTCTTATTTGATCTCTTAATCTAAAAGCCCGCTAAATTCTATATGGATTCTATTGTTTTGAGCTTCTGCACTTATTTATTAATACCATGCTTTACTTTGTATATTATTATATTTTCACCTAATTATTGGACTGATAGTGAGTGTCGATGTCGACCCTCGTCACTACTTTTTTGAAACTATACTTATTACGTACCGAGTATCGTAATTTGTACTCATACTACACTTCTACATATTTTACAAGTGCTGAGGTTGGTATTGGTGGTGTACATCCGACTGAGTAAGAGATCTAGAGGAGATTTCGTGTCAAGCTATTGTACTTGACCGATCCACAGCAAATAGAATCTCCCTCCCCACTCGTCTATTTAGTCTCTCTACATCTTTCAGACGGACACTGTTATTCAACTTACATTCTAATTCTTGTTAGATGCTTGTTATAGTTGTTACACTGTGTTTTGGGCTATGTTAATTGTTATAACCCATATTTGTACGTGTTAGATTACACTGTAAGATAGTCTACCTTGGTTCGAGAAGGGAATTACCTTTGAGACAATAAGAGTTTAGTCCTATTGGTCCTAAACGATGCAAAGGTGTACAAGGGCGGTTAACAAGTATTAGAGGATAAACGAGTTAAGGAAGTTGTAACTCGCGTTTTTGGGAAAATCGTGAGGTGTTTAACATTACCAAAATGTCATGTTTTAAGGTATTTTAATGATATGATATCCGTTTCATAAGTCTTGAAGTCAAACGAGTTATGAAACAAAAGTCGACAAAAGTCGTCGCAACTTAGGTTCACAATTTTACTTAAACGATAGGTCAAATGTTTCTGCGATTTTCTCCCAATTTACAAGGCGTTACGGGGTGATATACCTACCAAATTAAAGGTCTATGAGTCTAGTTTCCAATTCTTCAAACCGTTCGTCAATACGATCTTGGAGTATTGAGATAATTGCATTTCCGTAGAACTGCGCAGGCTGGTAGGTGACAAGTAGGTGCATCACCTACTTGCCAAAATTAAGTGCTAAAAGTTAAAAGCCCCAAGTCGGTTATAAGAGGGCTTTTAATAGCTTTTAAAGCCTGATAATTCATTATCATTTCCAGCTTCAAAAACCTAAAGAACCCCTGCAACCCCTCCCCAAATTAACACCACACAAACCCTAATCGATTTTACCCTCTTTCAAGTTCTAGTTGAAGGTAAACCCTAGGCTTGAGGAACCAAAGCAAGGGCTGAGTTATCTATCAACAAAGGTGAGTTTACTGCTCTATTTTATGCATGTTTTATACTGATTAGGTCTTGGTAAGTCGTTCTATGT
>MCJB01008967.1:0-91029 GCA_002018475.1 Nicotiana obtusifolia
TATATATATAAATATATATATATATATTTATATATATATATATATATATATATATATATATATATAGAGTATAGCGTCGTATATATCAAGTTATATATATATATTTATATATATAATACACTATACTATAGTATTATATTGTATAGTGTATTATATATCAATATATATATATATATATATATTTATATATATATATATAAATTAAAGTTATATTCGATATATATATATATATATATATATACTAAATATATTGCACGCACGCTCCATAATACACTTAATTGTATATTAATCCCTTTTATTACAAAAGCGTTAATGGCTTACATTTAAATTATTTCGACATGCAGTAAATACAAAATTGAGTTTAATTTTTGTAAATGTTAACAAGAAAGCGACCAACTTTGGTCGCAAATATATATACCTTTATATTAGTGACCAAAGTTGGTCCCCAAAAGAAAATCTGATTTATTTTAATTTTTCAGAAAGGGACCGACTTTGGTCGCTAAATTCCCCATAAAAATTCCCTCCAATTTGCGACCAACGTTGGTCGCTAAATTAAAATCTGATTTAATTTAATATTCCAGATAAGCGACCAACTGTGGTCGCTTATTTCCCCATAAAATTCCCTCCAATAAGCGACCAAAGTTGGTCGCCAAATTAAATTCTGATTTAATTTAATATTCAAGAGAAGCGACCAACTCTGGTCGCTTCTATCCCCATAAAATTTCCCTTCGATTAGCGACCAACTTTGGTCGCTCATATTAAACGTGGGTCCAGTTTAGCGACCAAAGTTGGTCGCCAATTGTGAATTTTCTTTGACCAGATTGGTCTGACCAGTCCGGTCAAAATATTGACGGAGTTGGCGACCAATGGGCGACCGGCTTTGGTCGCTATTTGATTTAAGTTTTTTTTTTCATTTTTTTTGTCTAATTTGGTGACCAATGTTGGTCGCTTTTTGTGGCAGACCAACTTTGATCGCTAATTTTTGGTCTCTAAAATCCTGATTTTTAGTAGTGTTAACAAATTATTAATGAAATTAAAATTATTATTCTACTATTTAGGACTTTAAAATAAATACACTTTTAACTATTAAGTCCAGTCGGAATATCTTCTTGAAGTCAACTAAGATCAAATAGATTCCCATGAGGATTCATGTTCCTCTTATTAATACCGTTGGAACAAACTTCAAAATTGAATCTAACGGAATTGAAAATCTTCCTGAAAGTTTTAAATCCTATTGGAGACCAACCAAACACGGTTTATTACTATATGGGGTCGAATTCGGTCGCTTGCATAGGGATACCGGTTTTAGGATTCGACGACCAGCGTCGGTTGAAGTCACTACTCGATAGGCCAAGATCGGGACATCGAAAGGAGAAGTCCAAGACCGGATTCCACCGGAATGAAGCTCGAAGCCAAGGCGCTCGAGACGAGATCGTCGAGGCCGATCAGGGTAAAACACCGTATGGTAAAATTATCAAATTTGCGTGACTGAAGGACCGAAAATCCCGTGATATGTAAATATCTCGGCGGAAATCGCGGATGAAATCAGTAAAGACATTGAAGCCATTAATTCTAGGGATATCTTACCTTGTAGATAGGTTTTCTACCTTGTATAGGATTCTTTTCCCTCCCTATATAAACAGGCTGCACTATTGTAAATGGCACAAAACAATCTACGATCAATATACACAAAGCTATAGTCTATTCTACTTACTTTTTCAATCTATCTGCTTCATATCTTATTTTAGAGGATTCTATCACAGTAAAGCTACTCAATACTTGTGGTTTGCTTCCTCCCTTATTCACTGAATTTAGTCTCTATTTTTATTTGTTCTTTAGTTGTATCAAACCAAGTCCCGTGTCCTTAAAGTCACGTACAAATTTAATTGTTATCCGCATCCTAAGGTAAACAGTTTGGCGCCCACCGTGGGGCTAAGGATAATAGTGAACGTTTGATACAATTTTCTGTCACACAAACTATTTTACGCTTGTTCTTTGCAGAATATTTTTTGATTTCAGGTTATAATACAATCATGTCGCATTCTCAATTTGTGCCTCAGTACGTCGATGGCGAGTTTGACCACCAGGGCGAAAACAACAACGTGGCGCCTGGTAATGAAGTTCCAGTTGACGCTAATTCTCAAATGGCGATCGATGTGGATCAGACTTCTGGCCAATCAAATAGTTTTCAAGAGAATATCGTTCGATAGCTCAAAACGACGAAGGGGATGAGATTAGCCTCAGAATGATATTCAACATGTTGCAAGCCCAGCAAGCGGCTATTGCTCAGCTGCAAAATCGAAGTCAAGTTTCGAATAAGGTTGAGGCCGGCCCTTCTTGGGAAATCATCCCCGAAAATGAACCAATAATAGTGGAACCAAGCGAAGGCGGATCGGGGGCGAACTCCGGGATCATGAAGATGCTCGAGGAACTAACCGGACGAGTCGAGTCTGGTGAGAAGAAGATCGAGGCCAATGACAAAAAGGTAGAAACATATAATTCGAGGGTGGATCAAATTTCGAGAGCACCCCCGGTATTGAAAGGTTTAGATTCAAAGAAATTCGTGCAGAAAGCTTTCCCATCAAGCGTCGCCCCAAAATCCATACGGAAGAAGTTTCGCATGCCGGAAATTCCCAAATACAATGGGACATCTGACCAAAACGAGCATGTAACAACGTACACATGCGCCATAAAGGGAAATGATCTCGAAGACGCTGAGATCGAGTCCGTTCTCTTGAAGAAATTCGGAGAGACCTTGTCAAAGGGGGCAATGACTTGATATCACAATTTTCTCCCGAATTTCATCGATTCTTTTGCCATGCTTGCGGATACCTTCGTAAAAGCTCATGCGGGTGCCATCAAAGTAGAGACGCGAAAATCGGACCTATTTAAAGTTAAGCAAAGCGATAACGAGATGCTCATGGAATTTGTATCTCGTTTTCAGATGGAACGGATGGACCTACCACCGGTCACTGATGATTGGGCCTGCCTTCACCCAAGGACTCAACGCTCGAAGTTCAACGGCTTCTCAACAACTTAAGCAGAGCTTGATTGAATATCCGGCTGCCACGTGGGTGGATATACACAACCGATATCAATCGAAGATTAGGGTCGAGGATGACCAACTTGGAGCCCCCTCGGGATCCACTTACCCCATCAGAGCTCATGATAGGGTTCAAAGGGATATTTGTCGAGAGCCAATATCGAGCAGAGATAGGCATCGACCATATCCTGGGGACCGAAAAGTCATTCCAGCAAGGCAGGGTTCCTCGAGACGAGAAAGGAGTAACGATCATAATCGAAATAACCAAGGACCATTGGCGAGAAACAACTTCGAGAGAACCACTGGTCATCGAGAAGCACCGCGACTGTCCGATTATAACTTCAACGTCGACTCAGCTATTATCGTGTCGGCCATCGGTCGTATTAAGGATACTAAGTGGCCTCGACCGCTGAAATCGGACCCAGCCAAGAGAGATCCCAGTTTGATATGTAAGTATCATGGTACACATGGGCACAGGACAGAGGACTGTCGACAGCTGAGGGAAGAGGTGGCACGGTTGCTAGAAAATGGGCACCTTCGAGAGTTTTTAAGCGACCGAGCCAAAAACTATTATAGGAACAGGAATAAGCCAGTAAACCAGGAGGAGCCTCAGCACATGATCAATATGATCATCGGCGAGGTAGATACGCCCCAAGGTCTGGTATTAAAACGCACTAAAATATCCATCACCCGAGAAAAGCGCACTCGAGATTATATGATGGAGGGAACCTTGCACTTCAGCGAGGAGGATGCAGAAGGAATCATGCAACCCCACAACGACGCCTTAGTAATATCGGTGCTTGTACACAAAATGAAGGTAAAGCGTGTATTGGTCGATCTTGGTAGTTCGGCCAACATAATCCGGTCATGGGTTATCGAATAGCTTTGGTTGACAGATCGAATTATCCCTGAAGTTCGGACTCTCAATGGTTTCAACATGGCATGCGAAACGACCAAAGGGGAAATAACACTACCGGTGAACACTGCCGGTACCGTTCGGGAAATGAAATTCTGCGTAATTGAAGGAGATATGAGGTACAACTCCCTGCTCGGGAGACCGTGGATTCATGATATTAGAGCGGTACCCTCTACACTGCACCAAGTGTTGAAATTCCCGTTGACTTATGGGATCGTAACTGTTTACGGAGAACAGCATGCTACGAAAGAGATGTTCGCAGTAGAAGAAGCAGTACCGAAACCAACAGCTCCTTCCTAAAGAACCAAATAGCAATCAAAGGCATCGCCTTCAGCAAACAAAGGTGAGCAGGAGCGTCTCGAAGATGACGACTACGGGGTTCCCCGGTCATTCGTCGATCCCGACAAATCCGGTGCAACTAAATCAACGGTCGAGGAAATCGAGCAAATTTCACTCCGAGGAGACTCGCCGGATCGAAAGGTATACCTGGGCTCGGGCCTAAGTTCCGAGCTCAGGACCAAACTTATTCAGTTTCTTTTAGCTAACGAAGATTCTTTCGCTTGGTCCCATCTCGACATAACAGGGATAACACCGGAGATCACGACTCACAAACTGAGCATCGATCCAAAATTCCGGCTGGTCAAGCAAAAGAGGAGGCCTCAATCCGAAGTCAAACAGGTGTTCATCAAGGATGAGGTAACTAAGCTTTTAAATATAGGGTCCATTCGGGAAGTTAAATACCCAGAATGGTTAGCAAACGTAGTTGTAGTTCCTAAAAAGGGAAATAAGTTAAGAATGTGCATAGATTATAAAGATTTAAACAAGGCATGCCCTAAAGATTCTTTTCCCTTACCTAATATCGATCACAGATCGATGCCACTGCTGGCCACGAGACCCTTAGCTTTCTCGATGCCTACTCTGGCTATAACCAAATACGAATGGACAAGGATGATCAAGAAAAGACATCCTTCATCACTAAGTATGGTACATAGTGTTATAACATGATGCCATTCGGGTTAAAGAATGCGGGGGCTACTTATCAACGCCTAGTAAACAAAATGTTCGAAGAACAACTAGGAAAAACAATGGAAGTTTGCATTGATGATATGTTAGTTAAGTCCCTACGAGCAGAGGACCATTTGAGCCATTTGCAGGAGACGTTCGATGTGCTGAAATGGTACAACATAAAGTTGAACCCGGAGAAGTGTGCATTTGGATTGGGCTCGGGAAAATTCCTCGGTTTTATGGTCTCGAATCAAGGAATAAAAATTAACCCCGAAAAGATCAAAGCCATCAAAGACATTACAATTGTAGATAGTGTAAAAGCTGTACAAAAGCTGACAGGTCGGATAGCCGCCCTAGACCGATTCATCTCGAGATCATCCGACAGGAGTCGCTGATTTTTCAACTTGCTGAAAAAGAAGAACGATTTCTCGTGGAGTCCGGAATGTCAGTGCACGTTAGAAGAACTTAAGAGGTATCTCTCTAGCCCACCTTTGCTGCATACACCAAAAACAGGTGAGCGACTATACCTCTACCTTGCCGTCTCGGAAGTAGTGGTAAGTGGGGTCCTGGTCCGAGAAGAACAAGGTACGCAGTTTCCTATTTATTACGTTAGTAGAACCTTAGGTGAGGACGAAACTAGATACCCGCATTTAGAAAAATAAGCACTCGCTTTGTTGAGTGCCTCCAAGAAACTAAAATCCTACTTCCAATGCCATCCCATATGTGTAGTAACGACTTATCCCCTGAGAAATATAATGCACAAGCCCGAGTCATCCGGCCGATTGGCCAAGTGGGCCATCGAAATAAGTGGGTATGATATCGAATATCGGCCTTGAACCTCGACCAAATCTCAAGTATTGGCGGATTCGTCGCCGATTTTGCGCCGTCACTAATACCCGAGGTGGAGAAAGAATTAATGACCGAATCGGGGACTCCTTCAGGAGTGTGGACTCTGTTCACAGACGGCGCCTCGAACTCAAAAGGATCGGGGCTTGGTATCGTACTAATGCCCCCAACTGGGAATACAACTAACGACGAAGCGGAGTATGAAGCTATGATTGCAGGTTTAGAGCTGGCCAAAAGCCCGGGAGCGGAGATAATCGAAGCCAAATGTGATTCCCTCCTCGTAGTCAATCAAGTGAACATGACTTTCGAAGTCAGAGAAGGGAGAATGTAGAGGTATTTGGACAAGCTTCAAGTCACACTGCACAGGTTTAAAGAGTGGACCTTGCAGCACATACCTCGAGAACAAAACAGTGAGGCTGATGCCCTCGCCAATCTAGGATCATCGATCGAAGATGAGGAGATCGAGTCCAATAAGGTCGTACAACTTTCGAGGTCGGTGGTGGAGGAAGGCCATGCCGAAATCAATTCAACAAGTTTGACCTGGGATTGGAGGAACAAGTATATAGAGTATCTCAGTTCAGGTAAACTCCCTTCGGACCCCAAAGAATCGAGAGCATTACGCACAAAGGCAGCCCGGTTCTATTTATCTAATAATGGAACCCTATTCAGAAGGACATTCGGTGGCCCCCCCGCAATATGTCTGGGACCGGGTGACACCGAATATATCTTAAGGGAAATACACGAAGGCACATGCAGGAATCATTCCGGCGTCAAATCCTTGGTCCGAAAAATAATTCGAGCTGGCTATTATTGGATCAATATGGAAAAGATGCCAAGGAGTTCGTTCGCAAGTGTAACGAGTGCCAAAGACACGCACCAATGATCCATCAGCCCGGGGAGACGCTGCATTCGGTCTTGTCGCCATGGCCATTCATGAAATCGGGGATGGACATCGTCGGCCTTCTCCCCTACACACCAGGTAAGGCTCAGTTCATTTTTTTTATGACTGACTATTTCTCCAAATGGGTTGAAGCACAGGCATACGAGAAAGTTAGGGAAAAAGAGGTAATCGACTTCATTTGGGATCACATCGTATGTCGATTTGGGATGCCATCGGAGATCATGTGCGATAATGGCAAGCAGTTTATCGGCAGCAAAGTGTCAAAGTTCTTCGAAGATAACAAAATCAAAAGGATTCTATCGACGCCCTATCATCCCAGTGGCAACGGCCAAGCTGAATCGACTAACAAAACTATAATTCGAAACCTGAAGAAAAGGTTAACCAACACAAAGGGAAAATGGAAAGAAATATTGCTTGAAGTTTTATAGGCATATCGCACAACCGACAAAACTAGCACCGGGGCCACTCCATTCTCTCTAGTGTATGGTGCTGAAGCGTTGATACCAGTCGAAGTGGGCGAACCGAGTATCAGATTCCGATACGCAACAGAAGAATCGAATCAGAAGCTATGAATACCAATTTGGAATTATTGGATGAAAGAAGGGAAGCAGCCCTTGTTCGGATAGCCGCCCAAAAGCAAAAGATTGAAAGATACTACAGCCGGAGAGCCCATCTTCGACATTTCAACATCGGAGACCTAGTGCTCAGAAGGCACACCCAATACTCGAGACCCAAACGAAGGGAAGTTAGGACTGAACTGGGAAGGGCCCTACACCATCTTAAAGGTCACCGGAAAGGGATCTTACAAGCTTGGAACCATGGATGGCAAACAATTGCCGAACAATTGGAACATAAGCCATTTGAAATGATACTATTGTTGAGGTATGAAATTTCATTCTTAGTTTGTTTGTTTTATGTTACTAACATCTACAGGTATTGAATGAAGTAATCTCGAGCCAGGAAGCACAGGACATTAGGCCTGAAAGCACGCGTTGCACTCTTTTTCCCTTCGACTGGTTTTGTCCCAAATTGGGTTTTACAGTAAGGTTTTTAATGAGGCAACCAGGAATCGTGCTAACTTAGATAGGTTGTATATCGAAGGTAATAATATTCGGTGCACAACTTCTATCGACCTTGAATGTCAGAAGACTGCTTATCTACTCCAATTCATTGCTTATCTACTTCAATTCGGGGAAACTTTTCATGGGTCATTAGGAATCAATGTAAGGGTCAAACGGTCAAAAGTACCGTGCCCAAGTAGATTGATCTACCCCCTAAGCAAATTTTACAAGCGCTTGAATGCTAATGAAAGTTCTTTGGCACTGATATCTTGTCTCCGAGCCCAAAGGCCATTTCGATTCTTATTGCACGATCGAAAACTAACATTGCTCAAAGCTTGACTCGAAAATCAAAGGGGGGGATAAGACCTACTAAGGCAAACCCCAACTTATAAAAGGCTAAGGCCGAATCAAGTTAAGTTCGAAGGGGAATAAGACCTACTAAGGCAAAACCCCAATTTCTCAAAGGCTAAGGCCATATTGAGTTACGAAGCTCGAAGGGGACTAAGACCTGTTAAGGCAAACCCCGATTTCTTAAAGGGCTAAGGCCGAATCAAACTAATAAAACTCGAGAGTAAGTAAGACCTATTGAGGCATACCTCGGACCCTTTTCGAAGCTTGGGCCTTATCAAATCGGCCGAAGAAAGGGAATATCTACTAAGGCATATCTTCAAGTCGGCTAAGTCTAAACTAAGGTTAAAGAGTAGAAGACTCTACAAGTTGAACTGTCGATTCTAAATACGAAGAATCAAAGTAGATCAAAGAAGAAAGGGAAATAAAAGGGAGATCTTTATATATGAACAAAATATGTTACAGGAATGAGGAAGTTAAAAAAAAAGGTCTATTCAGAATTCTCGGAGTCTTCGTCTTCTTCTTCTGGGAAGGCCCGCTTTCTGGCCTCGGCTTCGATCTTTTTTGTATCATCGATCTCGGTAGATAGATCGAAGCCCCGATTTTGTAACTCTTCGAGTACAGAAAGGCGGGTTTGACATTTGGTGTATTCGACCAGAATCTTCGACTGTTCCTGAGCAGCCTCGGTATCGGCCCTATATTGGGCTATCAACTCATCGGCCTCAGCCTTGGATGTAGCAACCTCTAATTTTGCCGATTGCAGCTCGTTGACCAAAATGTCGCGATCCGAAGTGAGCGTCTCAACCTGAGATTGAAGCGTATCGGTACTCTTAGCTAGAGTCCTGATTTTCTCTTGAGCCTCGAAACTTATTCTTCCAAAGAAATCATTTGAGCTTGGAGGATTTATTTTTCCGAGGTCAGTAGATCGGTCTTGGATCTCCATTCGTTAGTTTCTACTTTGGCCTCACTCAACGCGGATCAGAATTGGTTTATTCGGTCAAGTTGCTGCCCCATCTGGTCGAGTATACCAGTATTTTCCTTGTGCACAAAGTCTAGTTCGGCTCGAAGGGTCGACATCTCCCCTTCAAGCTGCTCACGACGTGCCTTTTTCTTCCCTTAGTCGAAGAAAAGCCTCATGATGAAGCACCGAGGCCTACGAGTACAAAAGAAGATAAGATAGTTAGTCAAAATTGAAATATAAAATGGCAAACACCAGACAAGGCTTATAAGAAGTTTTACCTTATTTGATGCTTGTTGAGCTTCCTTGAACAAGTAGGCCTCATCCACCTCGTCCATTGCGGCCTGATCTTCTTCGGTCACCAAGCACCGAAGATAACTAGCCACCCCCACAGGCGCAGAAAGGGCCCTAGCATCTTTGAGAATGGCGAACTTTATTATCCTTTTTCGATCAGGGTTGGAAATCGGAGCAGGAAATCTATCGACTAGATTTGGACCGAAAGATGCCTTGCTCGTCTCGGTGGAGGGACTCTTCCTCGGCACTTCGAGCCCAAAGGTATCCGCCGATGGCACACTCCGGTATATGGCCTTTGCTTGGTGAATGTGCTTTTGCAGCTCGGGCTTCATTAAGAGTTGACTCCGAGAAAGAAGGGGAGTCCATTGCTTCTGGGGGGCCCGAAATTCCCTGCGTCGCCTCCCCTGCATCGGCTGAAGCCCCGGTTCTCGCCTCTGCATCGAGGTACTCTACTCGATGAATATGAGTTTCATCGATCCTCGGCTCGGGGACTGCTCGAGATGGCTCACTGCTCAAAATCTTGAGATCTTCGTCTCCCTCGGACTCATCGTCCAACCAATAAGCTATGTCCGAGATTCTGAGCCTACGAGCTATACTTTTCTTCGGTTTCTTCTTCTTAGGCCCAGAAGAACCGGGGACTTCTTTCCTCCTTTTCTCTCCTTCCTTCTCCGAGGCAGGGGGAGTGCAGGGAATATCTCTACCAGGGGACGCCGGTCTCAATTCAACGTCCTTCGATAGACCTGCAAAGGAAAAATGAAGTAAGTCATCGGTCAGCAGCATCATCGATAACATAAGGAGTGGAATACAAGTATTGTCGGTCTCACAATGATTTTTGGCCTCCCATCGGCCTTTCGATATCTTGCGCCAGGCGCGCTTCGAATAGGTCCATTGAGACACCACCTTCTTGACCCATTCTTTCAAGTGCTTGATCGCGGCCGGCATTGGGGAAACAGCTACACCATATGAAATATGTTAGTATGATAACAAAGGAAAAACACCGGACTAATTGAAATAGGAAGATAGCACTTACGGTTCATGTTCTGCTTTTCAGGGAATGACATATCTTTGGCAGGGATCAGGTCCGATGTCTTTATTCGAACAAATCGGCTCATCCAGCCTCGGTCTCTATCCTCGTCGATGCTCGAAAATAGGGCTTTGCTAGCCCGGCGAGCGAGTTTTATTAGTCCCCCTCGGAAGATTCGGGGACTGTACAGTCGCAAGAGGTGATCGAGGGTAAAGGGGTGCCCCTTGACCTTGCTCACAAAAAAGCGGAATAACAATTCTCCAAACGGAGGGGTGAATCTGACCCAGTGTGATGCCACATCTTTTGTGAAAGGCGACGATGATGGGATCCAAAGGGCCCAACATGAAGGGATAAGTGTAGACACTCAAATAGCCCTCTACGTGGGTAGTGATCGCCTCTTCCGGTGAGGGAATCACCACGTCCTTACCAACCCAGTCGCAATCCTGCTTCACTATATCGAGGATTTTGTTCGTAATCGAACAAATATATCTAGTGACCGGTTTCCCTCGGCCCGATACAGAAGAAGCCTTCTCTACCTTAAAATCGGAACCGGTGTAGCACCCGACCGGTACAAATGCTTTTAGGGGAGGCTCGGTTGTAGTCTCCTCAACAATGACAGATTCAGGTTCTTTAGCGGGTTGAGAGGAAGAAGGATTTTGTTTCTTAGGAACAGACTTGGATGTCTTTGCCATTGGAAATAAAGAGTTAGAGAAGTAAGTAGATGCAAGCGTGAGGCAAAAATAAAGAGGGAAATCACTTGAGATCAAACTTAGAAAACTTGAAGAATATGGTGCTCAAACAATGCAAACTTTGAAACTGAATAACAAGAGGGCTATTTATACCCTCTTAAAGGTGGCGGTTCGAATCCCAAAGTGAGGAAGCATTAATTAGCGCTTGCAGGCGTGGCAGGTTTTGTCTTCAGTTGGTCTACGAAAAGACATTCTTGATACTTTCCACGTGCATCATCATGCTGCCGTCATTTATCGATATAACATTTTGCATCCTTTGACATGACACTCAGAATCGCGTGTCGCGCGCCACAAGTATGTCTCCATTTGACCTAATTGTGAAAGCGGTGGCTCATATCGTTTTTTATCATTACTCTCCAAAAAACGAGAGGACTGTCTGTATGGGGTCAAATTCGGTCACTTGCATAGGGGATATCGGTTTTTGGATTCGACGACCAGCGTTGGTTGAAGTCGCTACGATAGGCCAAGATCGGGACATAGAAAGGAGAAGTCCAAGACCGAATTCCACCGGAACGAAGCTCGAAGCCAAGGCGCTCGAGACTAGATCGTTGAGGCCGATCAGGGTAAAGCACTCTATGGTAAAAGTATCAGATTTGCGTGACTGAAGGACCAAAAATCCCGTGATATGTAAATATATCGGCGGGAATCGCAGATGAAATTAATAAAAACGTTGAAGCCATTAATTCTAGGGATATCTTACCTTGTAGATAGGTTTTTTACCTTGTATAGGATTCTTTTCCCTCCCTATATAAACAGGCAGCACTATTGTAAATGGCACAAAACAATCTACAATCAATATACACAAAGCTATAGTCTATTCTACTTACTTTTTCAATCTATCTGCTTCATATCTTATTTTAGAGGATTCTATCACAATAAAGCTACTCAATACTTGTGGTTTGCTTCCTCCCTTATTCATTGAATTTAGTCTCTATTTCGTTCGTTCTTTAGTTGTATCAAACCAAGTCACGTATCCTTAAAACCATGTACAAATTTAATTGTTATCCGTAGCCTAGGATAAACAATTACCTTAATAAGGGCTCTGTAAATAGAGTCCAGTTAGACCATCATCGTCTAAACAACTTGATTTCTTTAACAATGTAATTATTAATCTCCGTTTTTTTCAATTTCGTTGGAGTATCTTCTATCTATATGCTGCTTTGATTTCTCATTCAATTTTAATTTTTTATATTTTATTATTTAATTGAACTGATAGTCATTTTGTTACTTTTAAAGATTGAATATTAATATTGCATTCAATAGTTTGATATTAAAGTTTTAATTGATTTTAAAGTCATAAATATTAGAAAAAATAACTAAATGATAATTTTATCCTATTTAATTTTTTTTTTATAGGGTAAAAAGGTTCATCAATATTTCAATTTGAGGAATCGTGCTTTTATATTGTTCGAAGAAAAGTTCACAGAAGGTTGGAAATAGTACGCCCGGTTCACCAGGTTCTACCACTGCAGGGCCCAATCATACTCAAAAGAAGAGTTTGATCTACATATTTTTTATTGATTAAAAAAATATAACATGAATTTTGTTTGCAAGAAAGAAAAAAGACTATCTTCTATCAATTAATTACCTTGTTGGAAAATGACTCACTTATCTATGCTTCAATTATAAATGATTGTAAATTGCTGATGCAGAACCTGGAGAACACAACAATTCGACATAACTTCAGAGATGGAAACAAGGTGTCACATCTCTTGGCTAAGGAAGGTTCTAAGGTAGAAAATTATGGAAGACTAGTTTACCTCTCAGAATCACCTATGGCAATTACTACAGCAATTTTTAAAGACAGTATAGGAGCAAGTATAAAGAAACATGTCTCAAATAGTGTTTGCAATAGTTTTTCTTCCCTTGGAAACTTGAGTGTTATCAATGCACTAGTAGTAATGGTATTGTAACAACTATTTAATATATATTAGTTTCTTCGTTGATCGAAAAAATTGACCTTGTTTGTATCTTCTAGAATGAATTTGAGAATAGGTTTTTTTAATCTTTTTTTTTCTTAAGAAAAGCTCTTAAGCCATCAAAAGTTATGTATTCTTGCTGAAACTGAAAAATTGAACATATAGAATAGGAACTAAGTTTAAGTTGAACATATTGAACAATGATTGAGGATTTTTATGAGGGCAAAGTTATTTTTATTTATTGTTAGCTCTATATAAGATAATTTTTTTTTAATTTTAAAACTTTAAACTTTTTATTTTATACTCAAACATAGTTTTTAATATTGTATACGGTTATAACTAGGGGTAACCTGCAGCTCGATTTTCTGGCGGGTCAAACGAAACGAATCGAAACCGGAACGTCTCGTACTAAGGCCTGAGCGGAGTGTTCGTCATCGGGCTTGATAAGACAATACCTTCCCGATCCCGGAACGAGCTCCGAGACCTCGAAAAGCACGGCATCGGTTACACACGACTAACAGAGGGCCGTGACATCCGCACCCCACCGGATATCATGGTGAATCTTGCCCGACAATGGCAGCAAATAAGTAATTGACTAAAAGGAGAATTTTTACCTTTTTTAAAATTGTACGAGGGGTAAAACTCTGCTACTATATAAAGGAGAAGTTTTATTTCAATAAACACACTGTGACATGCATATCAAGGCAATACAAACTTGTTTCTCTGCTTCTTAGTTATTGAAAGGTTCTTATTTTAACCATACCTCTTCACATATATTTGGTTTCAAATCGAGGGTCTGGCTGAAGGCGAAACTACTGTTAAGCCTAAATCCGACCCAGACTCAACGTCATAACCTGTTGGTTATTTATCTTATCTTTATATTTCCTATCTAACATTCTTGATCATTTGTGTTGAATTAATCCAAATACTTAAAATCGCGTATAAATTCAATTGTTATATATTTTTAAGGGTAAATAAATATATCACTAATTGAGAGTGGAATGCATGCGCAACTGCGCTTACCCAGAGAAAGAGTAAGAATAAAATCTATGTTGGACTAAACTTGGTGAAGAGTTTTCAAGTTGTAACGACCCGACCGATCGTTTTGAGTTCTAACGCGTTGTTCAGCGGTTCGAGGCCTTGGGTAGTTTCAATTCATGTTTTATGACTTGTACGTATGGTCGGAATTTAATTTCATGAAGTTCGAAGTTGATTTGAAAAGAAAATTCTAATTTCGGAAGCTTTAAGTTGGAAGAATTGACTAAGGTCTGACTTTTGAGTAAACAACCTCGGAATCGGGATTTGAAGGTTCTAATAGGTTCGTATGATGATTTTGGACTTGAGCGTATGTTGCGGTTGAGTATCGGGTGGTCCGAGAGTATTTCGGCGCCTATTATGGAAGGTCGGTATTTTGGAAGATTAAGAAATTCTTAAGCTTGATTTAAAGAGGACTTTGGTGTTATCGATGTCTATTTGAGGTTGCAAGACTTGGAATAGGTTCGTATCATGTTTTGTAACTTGTATGTAAAGTTTGGTGTCATTCAGGAATATTTTGGTATGGTTCGAATGCGTTCATCAAAGTTTGAAAGTTTGAAGAAGGATTTCGATTGTTGATTCGTGATTTTTATGTTGTTCGACGTGGTTTGAGGCTTCAACTAAGTCCATATTATGTTTTGGAATGTATTGGTATGTTCAAACGGGGTACCAGGGGCCCCGGGTGCGAATCAGATTGAAGCGGATCGAGTTTTTGGCTTGGGGCAAATGGTGAGGCAGCTAGGATCTGGTGCGATCGCACCTGCGTGGAAAGGGCCGCAGGTGCGAGCTCGCAGGTGCGGTGTTGTGGTTGCAGAAGCGACATTTGGTCTGATCTAGGATGACTATAGATGCGAGGATATTTCTGCATCTGCGTGCCCGCAGATGCGACAAATGTTCCGCAGAAGCGGAAAGCGAGCTGGGCAGCCGGGGTCATAGAAGCGGAAGATCTCCGCCTGTGCGAGAGCGCAGGAGCGTGAGGTGGACCATAGAAGTGGTCTCGCAGGAGCGGGATTTGGTCCATAGAAGAGGATTCGCCTCGTTTGGAGAGAACCACACATGCCATGGATTTTCTGTAGGTGCGGTGCCGCAGAAGCGACTACTGTTTCGCAGGTGCGGGAAACGCTTTGCAGAAATAATTTATATACGAGATTTGACTCATTCTCTTTAATTCTCTCTTGGATTGGGAGATTTTTGGAGAGCTTCAATCGGAGATTTTTATCATTTATGTTAAGGTAAGTAATTCCAACACATTGCGAGCTAAGTACATGGATTATGTATGGATTTAAGCATGAAAACTAATAGAAATTGTAGGGTTTTGGTAAAAAAACCTAGAACTTAGTATTCTTGGATTTTGACCACGAAATTGGACTAGGAATTTAGAATAAATTATATAATTGTGTTCATGATGTTATGGGTAAAGTTTATCTTTAAAATTTTTCGAAATTCGGACACGTGGGCTCGAGGGTTGCCTTTATTGACTTTTAGAGTGGGTTGGGGATTGTTATGATTTAATAAATTATAAGCATTGGAGTATATTTTTATTTAGTTGCACATTTTTTGACTAGTCACGAATCGTTTGGCTTGAATTGAAGAGTTAGACAGGCGTTGGAGCCGGTTATAGAACTTCGGAGCGAGGTAAGTCTCATGTCTAATCTTGTGAGGGGGAAACTACCCCCTAGGTGATATTTGTTTTTATGTGCAACTAGTTATCGATGATACGTATGCACGAGGTGACGAGAGTCCGTATGTTGCTAAAGCATGTTTATGTCGGGGTAGCCTTAGGACTTTATCACGTAATAATTGAACTATTTGAACTCGTTCTGCTGGCTTAATTAATTAAAGTTATAACTGAAATTGATTTGGAAATAAATATATGTATACTAGGTCGAGCCATATCACTTTGAGTTGTGGGCGAGTTATTTGAGAAATGGTAAAGAATATATTCACTTTGTGCACATGTACTATATTGTAAGCACGTGTCTCGTGATTCAATAACTTCCTTCCTTTCTTATGGAACAGGCCGAACGCCTCGGCAGTGTAATAGATATATCTATGGTTCGTACCGCTCGACCCTCGGCAATGTACACATTATTCTGGATCGGGTATCATGGGTTATATCGCTAGTAGTCCGAATATTCGTGAGATAATCTTTCCACTGATGCTCGACATTCTATATGGTATTCCTTATTTATTTGATATTGGAACTTGACATTTTCTGAGCTCTTAGGGTAGAATACAAGATCGAGAAATTCATACTTTGAAAGAAATATTTGAGAGATTATGTAACTTACAGATTTACCTCACTATCGCTGTGCACTTTATATCTGTTATGAAGTATTATATTATTTTACTGGACCTCTAGTGAGTGTCGATGTCGATCCCTCATTACTACTTCTCCGGGGTTAGGCTAGATACTTACTGGGTACGTGTTGATTTACGTACTCATGCTGCACTTCTGCACTAAAATGTGCAAGATCTAACAGGTTCATTTGGTGATCATCTTGGCGTGTGGGCGTACCTGTTGAGGAGACTTTATGTGAGCTACATTCCAGGCTACGCATCGCAGTCCATCGAGTCTCCATCGTACTATTTATTTAATCATGTCTTATTTACATTCTAGACAGATGTTTTATTATTATTGTAGTCCTTAGAAAATGCTCATGCACTTGTGACACCGGGTCTTGGGGTTATACTAGTTGATGCTTATGGTTTTGTACATCATTAATGCCTTTCAATTCTTTTATAAACTACAAATATAGTATGTCCTCGTGGATTTACAAGTGAAAATATCCTTCCTTATTAAAAATTATGACTTTGAAAGTAATAAAATGAGCAATTAAATTGATAAATCACCATAGGCTTGCCTGACGGCGGCGTTAGGCGCCATCATGACCTAATAGTGGATTTTGGGTTGTGACAGCTTGGTATCAGAGTGTTCACTTAGGTCTGACGAGTCATGAGCAAGTCCAGTAGAGTCCTGCGGATCGGTACGGAGACTTCTATACTTATTTTCAAGAGGCTATAAGGCTGTTAAGAGCACTTCCCTTCTTGATTCCTCATCGTGCGATTTTATTCCATTGAAGCTTGTGTCTTTATTTACTTCATACTCAATCTTACGCGATGTGGGGTGCTTGTTATTAATTGGGCGTCCAGGAGTTGTACTGGTATTGCAGATGTGGTGTCGGATGTTTTTCCCCCTGTGTTCGGGCAGGCTATTATCGTCGTCTTGCGGAAGGATGTTCTTTTGTTCCAGCTCAGTATCTGTATTTCCTATAGTTTCGAGACTATGCACAAATTGCTATGATGTCTATGCGTCGTTATCACACAACGTTAGTGTAATGGTAGGGTGCTTGTTTAGGTGTCGAGGTAATGAGTGACTTGAAAGAAGGATTTCTCAGTGCATGATTTAGAGGTTCAGCATTTAATTCCAGCAAAGGAAAGGCAATCGGACTATAGATGTCCAGGTTTGGTTGATGAAGTAACGAGACTTGATATTTTTGAGCGTGGTAGAATTCTTATTTCTGATGTGGTGTCATCGTCCTTGTTCGAATGCATTAGGGTTCCCCGATGTTATGGTCTTCTTTGATTTTTCTTCAGGACAGGGTGTTGTTAAATAGTGCCTGGGGAGCAGTTGTCAGAGATAGCGGTGTGTAGCGGTTCAAAATTGAATTGCTATTTCTAATGTCAATGGCTCGAGAAAGGTGATCTTCTAGGAGGTTTAGAGTTGATAGCAATTCATTAGTTCCGATGCTACATGTATGGATTTGATTTGAGGCAATATTTTCGCAACGAAGTATGAGGAAGGACATGGCGGGAGGTGTCTCGCAGTGGTTGAATTACTAGCAGGTAAATTATGAGAAGTGGAGGTCAAGAAGTTTCTTAAAGGAGATAGTTTGACCGAAGTTGGAGTGGCAGAGTAGCGTATAGATTCTGTGGGAGGATAGCCACATGCTTTGAGAATGTTTTGGGCAATTTGGGAATCATGGTGGAAAAGTGACTAGGTCTACGGATTGTATTTGGGATGGTGGCTACTGTACTGAGGAATATTGAATATGGCAAAAAGGAGTTTGTTTGAAATGAAGAAAACTTGATTATCGTTGGGATGCAACATGACTTCAAGTTTGGAATGTATCGTCGCACTTTTAGTTGATGTTAATGGGGAATGAGCAGACTTGTATAGCTGGTGGATGAGCACAGGCTCAGGAGGGTTTACTAATTTCGTGGTAGTTGTATCCAGTGCAACGTCTTGGGAGATGTCGGTATGGAATTCCACAGGTGGGCTACCTCCTGTGAGCAGGTTAGCGGTTGTGTGATTTCGATGAAGTTTCTACAAAGATTTCTACTTACTACAAAGCGGAAAGTGGAGTATACAATTATGGATGATAATTCAGAATGTTTATGAAAACTTTAGTAAGAAACTACAAGAAATTTTGTGGGTTGATGGTGCGAGATCATGGTAATTGAGAAGGAAAAATATTTGTGGGTTCTAGGTTTATATGATTGTAGCTTAAAGCTAAGTGGGGGAGCCCCACCGTCTACGATTGGATCACGTAGTTGTCTGCTTGTGCGGTTTCTGGTTATCAGTATGTTGGTGGGTTATTATGACCGAGGAATAAAAACATCAGGGGTAATTCGGGCAAAGAACTTGATGAATGTGTTCTATATTCGGCTTTACCGATTCATGTTCAGGTTTTTGCGAAGATTCAGAGTTTATGCTTTTATTGATGTGATGTACAAGGAAAAACGTTCAGCTGGTTGCTTCTTCGAGAGGGTGCTTATGTGCTAGTAGAGTGTTGGAGTTTGGTTATACTCACGACCAGGTCAGAGTGGGTGACTCTCGACAAAAGTCCTAGTGGGTTCAAGAATTGAAGTGTAGTGCCTAAGGATTTCAGGTCCGTTGTGTGGCTAAGGATCGAGTTTTTGCGGTGAATTACGAACAAGACTTGGAATATTCTATGTTATCATCGGGTATGCGGTGTAGTATTGGAGGAAAAGAAGAAATAGCTTCGGATTCGCGGAGGGTCTTGCAGAATGGGTGTATCAGTTGGAGATGCTATTGTGCGGACAAAGAGGGAATGTGATGGTTCATGAGTATTGAGACGATGTGGTCTCATGATGTGGGTCACTCAGGATGAGTGCGGATTTGGTTCGTTACATTTTTGAATGGAGCTATTATCATTTCTAAGTCAAGTCGAGAGTAAATTGGAGGAAGTCGGGTTGGTTAGTAATGGTTTAATTAGCATGATTGTGGCAATGATCAGTTCCCTCAGCGTGTGAAGTTATACATGGTTGCATGTACGGGCTTGACAGCCACCACAACTTGATTGATTTGGAAGGTATTTGATTTGAATGGCCTTGTGGTGTAGATGGATTCCGGAAGAGTCATGGCGGTTTAGATCACGACTTGAGGTTTGTATTTTCTGTGGTTTGGGAATACAGTTGTGTGTTGCATTGGTTCTTCTGAAATGAGCTAAGTGAAAGGTTTCTAGCCAATGAAGTATTTATTCTACTAGTAGTTCAGGGGTTATGATGAATTCTGGTATTCTTGTGTAGCGGCATGACAGGTGAAGTAAGCTGGCATATTCTTTAGTGTCACCTGAGAACGGTGTCCTATGTAAGAGGCTTTGTGTATTGATTTGCGGACTTTTGGTTGGCTTTACAGAAATAGTACTGTTGGTGGTATGGAGGTGCAGACTTTGATTCCTGGGCAGAAGGTCGTGGGAGCGTACCCCTTGGGGAGATCTGTATAAGTGTGGCATGTTAGTCACTTGATTGTTAAAGATTGAAACCGAGTACAGAGATCTTTGGTACCATCGTTAATGTGAGAGTTTATGCTTGGAATGCACTCTATTCCTTTGTTCGTGAACTGTGGGAGTTTGGTCCGGAGTGGACGCCTGCTCGTGTGTGTCATGAATAGGGCCATTGTGGATTCTTTGAAGGTTATTAGCCCAGTATAGTATGATCATAATCGATTTGTGGTCCGTTGGTGGGTCTAATGTGAATGTGTGCTCTGCGTTAGGTCGGATGTGTTTATTCGTCATAGCATTGCTTACGAAGTAGTCGTCGGGCATTGGATGTTATTCCCGTCGTCAGCTATCCTGTGTAATCTCTATTATGCTATGTGGGTCGTGAGACGGCTTGATTAATCTCACATGTGTTGAGGTTCCGTGTAGCTGCTGGTGTTATGTGAGCAGGATGGCTCTTGAGATGCAGATCATATATCGCACCTTACTTGTGCTTGGCTTTCATAGCGTATGGCGCTATCCGTCTCCCCAGGATTTGTATTGTGCACGTGGCGTGCTTGTTTGATATTCGGGCATTTCGTAAGTATAAACGTTACGGCTTGATGTGTGTTTTCTTCTTAATTGTTATGTGCGGATCAGGTGGCACGCCACCATGGGTATATTGTTTGGATCGGGTGGCACGCCGCCACGGGCATGTTATGTGGATTGGGTTGCACGCTGCAGTAGTGTCATGTTGGATCGAGTTGCACGCTGCAACAACGAGATGTTGAGCCTGTTCCTCACACTTATTTTGTGTGCCTTGTTTTTTTTTCATCCCTGATGTAGGTTCATAATATCTATTCAACCGTTTTATTCGTTACGCAGGATGGGTAGTCCTTTTCCAGAGTTCATTTTTTTCCTTTTGTATCACATTCGAGTTTGTAGCTTGTTGGCGCATTGTGGGCATCATATGAGATTTTTGACAGTGTATGAGATGGCTTATTGCCTGAGCAGCTTGTACAGGGTGAGACGAGGTTATTGGACCTGGGATCAGTGGGATCAGAGTTATATTGGGTATATTAAAGAGCAAATATCATTATTCAGTTCAGAATGAGGTAATAGTCCTTGTCAGGTGGAGAGACTCTATGATTTGCTGATTCGGCAGGTGGTTATGAGTTTCTACACATCTCCGCTGTCGTGGCAATATTTCGAGAGTTGGAACAGGACTTATATGCGTCATGAGTTGTATCTCGAGCATCAGATTCGTGAAATTCCAGCTATTGTGTCGGAGGATGTTATTATGGGCAACCGACTTATGTGGTGCATGGTGTGATTTCTGCATAGGTGCATGATCATGTTTTGGTATAGGGTGTGGTGATTGATACATCGTTCGAATGTCAGAATCAGGTCTTGTAGAGAAATTCGGAGGTTGGAATTTGGTTCTAAGGCTTTATTTGACTAAATAAAAGGGGGGGGGGGATCTCCAGTCTGGCTTGAGCTAATGTGTTAAATTGGGTTGTGGTGGTACGGGTAGGTGCACGAGGTGTTAAACATTGATTTTGGATAGCTCCGGAGCAGTCCTTAGCACGTTCGAGGACTAACGTACGTTTGAGTGGGGGAGAATGTAACGACCCGACCGATTAATTTGAGCTCTAGTGCGTCGTTCGCCGGTTCGTGGCCTTGGGTAGCTTCACTTCATATTTTATGACTTGTACGTGTGGTCGGAATTTAATTTTCGGAAGTTTGAAGTTGATTTGGAAAGAAAATTCTAATTTCGGAAGCTTTAAGTTGGAAGAATTGACTAATGTCTGACTTTTGAGTAAATGACCTCGGAATCGGGATTTGAAAATTCTAATATGTTAATATGATGATTTTTGACTTGGGCGTATGTTTGGGTTGAGTATCAGATGGTCCGGGAGCAATCCGGCGCCTATTATGGAAGGTTGGCATTTTGGAAGTTTAAGAAATTCTTAAGTTTGATTTAAAGTGGACTTTGGTGTTATCGATGTCCGTTTGAGGTTCCGAGCCTTGGAATAGGTTCGTATCGTGATTTATAGCTTGTACATAAAATTTGGCGTCATTCCAGAATGTTTTGGTATGGTTCGAACGCGTTCGTCGAAGTTTGAAAGTTTAAAGAAGGATTTCGATCGTCGATTCGTGATTTTTATCTTGTTTGACGTGGTTTGAGGCTTCGAATAAGTCTATGTTGTATTTTAGGATGTGTTGGTATGTTTGGACGGGGTCCCGGGGGCTCCGGGTTGCGAATCGAATTGAAACAGATCGAGTTTTGGGCTTGGGGGAAATGCTGAGGCAGCTAGGATCTGGTGCGGTCGCACCTGCATAGAAAGGGCCCGCAGGTGTGACACTGTGGATGCAGAAGAGACATTTGGACTGAGCTGGGATGGCTGCAGATGCGAGGATATTTCTGCATTTGCGTGCCCGCAGATGCGACGAATGTTCCATAGAAGCGGAAAGCGAGTTGGGCAGTCAGTTTGCAGAAGCGGAAGATCTCCGCATGTGCGAGAGCGCAGGAGCGTGTGGTGGACCATAATAGCGGTCGCGCAAGAGCGGGATTTGGTCCGCAGAAGCGGATTCGACTAGCTTGGAAGAACCGCACATGCGATGGATTTTTCGCAGGTGCGGAGCCGCAGAAGCGGCTACTGTTCCATAGGTGCGGGGAAGCGCTGGGCAGTTTATGCGGGATTTGGCTCATTTTCTTTCATTCTCTCTTGGCTTGGGCGATTTTTGGAGAGCTTCAAGTGGAGATTTTCATCATCTATATCAAGGTAAGTAATTCCCATACATTGTGCGCTAAATACATGGATTATGTATGAATTTAAGCATGTAAACTAATAGAAATTATGGGATTTTGGTAATAAACCTAAAATTTGGTATTCTCTGATTTGACGACGAAATTGGACATGAAATTTGGAATAAATAATATAATTGAGTTCGTGGTGTTTTGAGTTTATCTTCAAAATTTTTTGAAATCCGGGCACGTGGACCAGAGGGTTGCCTTTATTGACTTTTAGAGCGGAGTTGAGGATTGTTATGAATTAATTAATTATAAGCATTGGAGTATATTTTGATTTAGTTGCACATTGTTTGACTAGTTACGGATCGTTTGGCTTGAATTGAAGAGTTAGAGAGGCGTTGGAGCTGGTTATTGAACTACGGAGTGAGTTATGTCTCCTGTCTAACCTTGTGAGGGAAAACTACCTCCTAGGTGATATTTATTATTATGTGCAGCTAGTGTTGGGTGCTACGTACGCACGAGGTGACGAGAGTCCGTACGTAGCTAAAGCATGTTTATGTCCAGGTAAACTTAGGACTTTATCATGTATTAATTGAATTATTTGAACTCATTCTGCTGGCTTAGTTAATTAACGTTTTAACTGAAATTGATTTAGAAATAAATATATGTATACAAGGTCGAGCCTTATCGCTTTGAGTTGTGGGCGAGTTATTTGAGAAACGGTAAAGAATATATTCACCTTGTGCACATGTACTATATTGTAAGCATGTGTCTCGTGATTTGATAACTTCCTTCCTTTCTTGTGGAGCGGGCTGAACGCCTCGGCAGTATAATAGATGTATCTATGGTTTGTGCCGCTCGACCCTCGGCAGTGTGCACATTATTCTGGATCGGGCCGAACGAATATTCACGAGATAATCTTTCCACTAATGCTCGGCATTCTATATGGTATTCCTCATTTATTTGATATTGGCACTTGATATTTTCTGAGTAGTTGGGGTAGAGTAGAAGATCAAGAAATTCATACTTTAAAAGAAATATTTGGGACATTATGTAACTTACTCATTTACCTCACTATTGCTGTGCACTTCATATCTGTTATGAATTATTATATTATGTTGTTGGACCTCTAGTAAGTGTTGATGTCGATCCCTTGTCACTACTTTTTCGGGATTAGGCTAGATACTTACTGGGTACGCGTTGATTTGCGTACTCATGCCGAACTTCTGCACTAAATGTGCAGGATCTGATAGGTTCATTTGGTGATCATCTTGGCGTGTGGGCACACCTGTTGAGGAGACTTTATGTGACCTGCATTTCAAGCTACGCATCTCAGTTCACCGAGTCTCCATCGTATTATTTATTTTATCCTGTCTTATTTATGTTTTGGACAGATATTGTATTATTATTGTACTCCTTTGAAAATGCTCATGCACTTGTGACACCGTTTCTTGGGGTTATACTTGTAGATGCTTATGGTTTCGCACATCATTAACGCCTTTCGATTCTTTTATAAACTACAAATGTTGTATGTCCCCGTGGATTTAGGAGTGTAAATCTCTTTCATTATTAAAAATTATGATTTCGAAAGTAATAAAATGAGCAATTAAATTGATAAATTACCGTAAGCTTGCCTGACAGCGACGTTAGGCGCCATCATATGATCTATAGTAACTTTTGGATCGTAACACAAGTTCTGATGCTTTTTCGAGAAAAAACTTATTTATTCCTTTTCTTTTAATCTGAAAATGGTCTATTAAGATTGTTCTTTAGTTATCCCAATGAGCATTTTAAATTATTCCAAACCAATTTTACCCACATTCTCCTTTAACATGTCCAAAAGAAATTGATATATGTCTCTTTTTAAAACTTATTTAATTTTAGCATCTCCCTTTTATACATGAGTTGTTTGGACTCACTTGTTTTAAAAGGTCATTATTTAATAAGAAAATAAAAAGTTACATGAAACTATTTGGTACTTTGCATATATTTTGCTTATGTTTAAAAATCTTTCTTCAACTCTTAAATTTTGTATCCAACCCTATATTTTCACATAATTCAATATGGGAGATGCCAAATACTTATTACTTATATATGTCCCACTCGAAATTTTTCATATATACCCAATATTGCACGAAAATTTATGATCAACTTTATAATTAGCGGGCCTGGAGTGGAAAAAATCCACATTTAAAGTTGCCAGCTTAAGATGCACTTAAGACTTGATTGGTGTGAAGTGAAACTAATTTTTGCATGCACTTAAGACTTTTTAGTCTGGAGTGCAAACTGCCTAGAAATATAAATTTATTTTTCGAATTTCAATAATCTAACACACGATTCAACACCCAAATTATCAATTTGTTAAATTAATAACAAATCTAACAAATTTATTTTACAAATGTCACCTTTGTTTCCAGAACATCTAAGAAGAAGTCGAAGAAAAGAAAAAGAAAAAGAAAAAGAAGAACACGAAGAAGAAAAGAAGAATGAAAATGGGGAGTAGATAAAGATCTAAAGTTGTTTGTACTTTAGTTACTAATTAAATCTTTTTAAAATAAAAGTAAGTACAAGTTAAATGAGAGTTTTTACTCTCAGCCGAGAAAAAAAAAATATTTTCCTTATAGGTCCTTCGGTTATCAAGATGATAAATAATTCCGATATAAACTTTAGTACGACTATTTAATACTTCATTTGGTTGGTATTTGGTTTTTGGTAATAAGCATCAACATTATACTTTTATAAGCAATTTCTTATTATTTTATCTACTGGAAACAATCTCTCTGTCTTTTCGAAGGTAGAGGTAAGGTCTGCGTATGCTCTACCCTCCCAGACCTCACTAGTGAGATTATACTGAGTTGTTGTTGTCGCTGTTGGTTTTATTATTTCATATTAGATTCAACATGGTATGGCTTGTACCGGAAATAACTTTATGAGAATAAAACAATTAACGATTGAAATAACCTTGATTTTATCTTTCTATTTTTATTTACTTTTAAAAAATAATAAAATTATGAAAACTATATTATATATTTTATTTCCCATTGTTAGTGCAATAAACCAAAATTCCCTAGAAAGCATATGCACTAAATAATCTAGTGTCGATTAATTCTTGTAATACAATTCCTATATTATAATTGCAACATAACTTTATTCACACACCTTGATTTGCAGATAAAATTATATTGGAATTATAAAGTAAGAGATGGTAATATTGGATTAAAAATCCTTGATTATTTAGTACTTATGATTTGTCTAGTTCATTACATTAAAAGTAAGATGTACGTTGTATAATATAAAATATTTGTTTTAACTGGATCAATTAGATAACTTTGGTTTCTAAATTTTATCTTTGACCTTCCATGAAAGTTAAAAATGACAAATTTATTAGATTACTTAAAGTATCCCGGTATAGCTGATCATTGGACTGTAATATGACATTCGATGTGATGTAGAACTTGTAAGAGTTCATGGACCACAACATATGATATCACGACAAGTACTATTCCCTAGTGCGATGGTAGGACAAACCTCAACGAGGATGCTGAATCAAGGGGTTTTCCCAATCTAAATCCCATCAAGGGATCGTGATGGCACCTAATCTTCAAGTTTAGGTAAGCCAATCTCATGAACAATATTTAAATCATCAAAACATGGTATAACAAGGCCGAATTAATAGAACCAACGAAAATAGTAATAACATAAGCCAAACATGGCAATACCTAATACAACTTCCCAAAGCTAGGTAGTACTGAATCATGATTCTAACTGGATACATAAGAAGTCTAAAATATAATACTGTTTGAATTTGAAAATAACAATATCAACATAAAGGACGGGACTCCAAGGGACTGCAACGGTCATGCAGCTCTACCTTAAATCCTCGCAATCAGTATAAGCACTTACTCCCAAGGTCCACTACCTCCAACACCTGAATCTGCACAAAAATGTACATGTGTAGAATGAGTACACCACAATCGGTATCAGTAAGTATCAAGACTAACCTCAATAAAGTAGTGATGAGGTTCAAGTCATGTGATATTCACAAGCTAAAGAACCTGTGCAATATATCTAACACTGGTAGCAAGAATACATATAATGGAATACAACATCACAATCTCACCATCTTTGACAACAATTTGTTAAGTAGGAACAGAGGCATATGATAGCATGTCAAATACAACTTTCAACTTGTTGAAATATATGACGAAGTTTAAAGAAAGCATGTACAGGATCAAAATATCATCCCGTTTCATCACATGAATATCATTGAGAAAAATCACCCTCAAACCATCACATAAACATCATCAAGAGTGCCATCATTATTTTTTCGTGTGTATAATATCAAGAAATACCATCCTTATTCAGCCACATGTGTATATCGCCACCGTTATTTCACCACAGATGCAAGCCCAAGAACGCCACCCTTATTTCATCACATGTGCAAGTCCAAGAACGACACCCTTATTTTGTCACATGTGCATAACAATAATCATAATCGCACGGTAAAAACCTCGTGCCAACATCCAATCAATCCGTTCAGCATGTCCATATATGCTATAATCATTACAATGCAATATGCCGAATTACCATCAAAAGACATAAGCTCATAATTTATCAATAATTTTCACAAGGACATGAAAATAATAAAAATGTAGACGGGTGTTCAACATATAAAATATGACTATGGCTAAATCAAATTATCACTGATGTCCATTTTAGGCAATTTAAAAATTATAATCCTAAAACATGATCTCTAGCATAAAAAGGTATGCTCGCATAGTCATACAAGGATCACACATGTATCATAGAAAGCACACAATCAAATCAAGGCATAATAGGAGCCTAGAGTCTAATCCGGTCATTTCTCATACATAGCACCCGCATTATGCTTGTCACCTCGCATATACGTTGCAACACATACATTTCATTTAAACAAATAAAGTCCAAGCCTAAAGGGTTATTCCCTCATGCACGATTAGGCAAGATACTTACCTCAAATACCAAATCAATACTCCAAAAAAAGCTTTTCCTTTAGAAACCACCTTGGACCGGCTTGAATCCAGCCAAAAACAAATCAATAACGTCAAATAAAGCCATAAGAAATAAACCCCAAACAATAACGCTTCAAACTTTAAGCAAATTCTCAAAAGTCAACCCGGTTCCATACTGTCAAAACTCGGTTCAAGTGGAAGATCCCGACTACCCATAACCCACGAGTCTAAATATATGGTTAGACTCAAAAACTGAGTCCGAATCGACTATAAAATCCCCCAAGTTCACTCGATTATGTTGTAGACAAAACTCCCCAAATTTTCCTTTAAAATTCTAAATTTTAGGTGTCAAATCCATAGGAAATTAAGATATAAAGCCAAGTTCGAGCGAGAATTGCTTACTTCCAATATAGTAGTAAATTAGCTCTCCAAAATCTCCACCTCTAGAAGTCTAGGGCTCACAATATGAAATAATGGGTCTAAGTCCCGAAATTAGAGCTCTTAAAGTCTGCTTCAGTGATAGCCTTCGCGAACGCGGACACTGCCTCGCGTTGACGAAGCACAAATTCTCTGCCTTGAAATATCCCTTCGCAGATGCGGATCCCATCCCGCGACGCGAAGCACCAAGTCCTGCTAGCCTTTGCGAACGTGAAGGCTTAGCTCTAGCCTTCCCCAGCTACCTCTCCACTATGTGAATGCGACTCCCTTGTCACGAATGTGAAAGCCACCCAATTACCACTCAACGCGAATGTGACATCCCAGTTGCTAACGCAAAGCATAAACCTGCCCAACACCAAAACGCCCTCCATGATCGCGATCAAGCCTCCGCAATCGCGAAGAAGAACCTCTCACCAAAAATATCTATAACTTTCAAGAAAGCTGCGGGTGGTCCGAAAGTCACCTGAGCAACTCGAGACCCCGTCCAACCACACCAACAAGTCCATAAACACTATCTGGACCTATCTAAAGCCTCCAGACATATACGATAATACCATAACAATGAATCAAATGCCAAAATGCAAATAGAACTTCTTTTAAGTTCATGAATATTCTAACTTCAAACCAAGCGTCCGATTCAAGCCTAACTAATATGACAAGTCACAAATGCTAAAAAAAACCTATTCTAATGTTTGGAACTAAAATCTGAATCCAATATCACCAAATTCAACCCCCCATCAAACTTAAGAACTCTCCAAACCTTTAAATTGCCAACCTTAGGCAAATAGTGCCAAAATACCCTAGAAACCTCCAAATCCACGTCTGGACACACACCCAAGTCTAAAATCACCATATAAAGCTATTGAAATCATCAGATCCCTAATTTGAGGTGGTTTGCAAAAAAGTCAAACCTTGGTCAACTCTTAACTTAAGCTTCCAACAAAGGAACTAAGTGTTCCAGTTCACTCAAAAATCTTCCCGGAATGAAACTAACCATTCTCGCAAGTCACAAAAATAACATACAAATTATATATTTACTAGGTATGGACTGTGGTGTACTCATACTACGCTTCTGCACATTTTTGTGCAGGTTGTAAGACTGATATTGTTGTACCCTTTGAGCTATGTATGAGTGTGTCACTGGAGACTTCGTGATGAGCTGCCACACTGTTTGATCCCCATCATATTGAGTTCTCACTCTTATTTATCTCCTGTCTATTTTATTTCTCACATTTAAGTATGATTATGTATTCAGACTTGTACTTAGTCAGTAGCTGCCCATGTACTTTTCTTGGGGGTTGTACTGTTTTGGTCGTGTTTAGACCATGTTATACTTGTATAAGATATTTTACTACTTTGAGATTATTCATGCTTTTATTTTGATATACCTTTGATATTAAAGGAAATTAGACTTTATTCTATTTATTATGAGTTGGATTGCTTAGCAAGTACGACTAGGCGCTATCACGGCCTGAGTTGGGATTTTGGGTCGTAACAAGTTGGTATTTCATACATATCTCACAAGTCACGAGCAGGTCTAGTAGAGTCTTATGGATCAGTATGGAGATGTTTGTACTTATCTCCGATAGGCTATGGGATGTTTGGAAATTCCCCTTTCTTAATTCCTTATAGTGCAACTTTATCTCAACTCAAAGCCTATATCTTTAGTTCCCTCCTAATTGTTTGTACGCAATGTTGAGTACTCGTTACCAGTTTTGATTCGGAAATTTATGGTTGTGTTGCACCTGTGGTGTGGGATGTTTCTCCCCTATATTGAGGGCTGATTATTATCACCGCTTTGTGGAGGGGTTTCCATCTATAGCGGCCCTGTGTTGGTGTTGCCCATGGGTTTGGGGCCTTGCAAAGTATATGGTGATTCTTCACATGTTGGTTTTGGCGTGGTGTTACTGCAAAGTGGTAGGGTGATTTCTTATGTGCCTTGGCAGTTGAAGCCCCGTGAGGGAACTATCTGGTTCATAATTTGGAGTTTGGCATTTATTACGACGGAGGGAAAGCATTTGACTATGAAAGTTCTAACCTTGCTACATAGAATTGTGAGATTGAGAATTTCTAGACATAGTGGAGTTCGTGTTTGTGTGGTTGCACGGTTGTCTTGTTTGAGTGCGTCAGAACTTGTTAGTGTGATGATCTACATTTTCATGCCCTTGTGGACACGGTGTGCGGGGTGGTGCTAGGGAAGTGGTTCTTAGTGAAACTGTGTGTCACGACTTCAAAGTCAGACTTATGTTTCAAGTTTTGATGGTTCGATGGAGATGATCATTGATGAGGTTCATAGTTTGTGGTATTTTATTCATATAGATGGTACAGAGACGCATCATGATTGGAGGCAAAATTTTGCGTGACGAGGGATGGAGGAGGACATTAGTAGGCATGATTCGTGGTGTCTGATTACCAGAAGGTCGAGGATGAGCAACAGGGGCCAAGTGGTTTACTTTGGAAGGTGGCTACACCTATGTAGAAGTGGGGGTGTATCATTATCGGCATTGTTGTAGGGTAGCCACAGGCTTTGAGGAAGGTTGGAGCAATTTAGGTCATTGTGGGCTAATGACAGTTTGTTCATTTCATTTTGGTGATGACTGCTTACGTTTTGCAGGGTTTTGGATTTGATAATAAGGGTTCGCTTGAGCTGCAATGGGAATTTGAATGCTTTATTATCATCTTGGTGTACTATACGGTCTTTATTTTTGGATGTGTTCATGGATCTCTCGATAGTTCGTTAGTGGAATGGAATAGATTTTTGTGGCATGTGTACAAGTGTAGAATCGAGGGAATCAATTGATTACATAATAATGGTGCTCATCGGACCGTCATGGTAAGAATTGAGGTTACACACGTGGACTATCCCTTGTGAGAAGCTCTGAGGTGGTACAGTGGCTTATGAGGTTCCCTTGAAGAGTTTTACCTTCTATCCTATGGGATATATGTACTATGATATGAGTCTGGATCACTTGAGGAAGATGTCACAACTGTCACAAGGTTGAGTATGCATTTAGACTAATGATTTGTGATGTGTTGTGGTTAGTGCCATATGGGCTTATGAGAAATTTAGCCGAATACCAATGTGAGGTCATGGTAATTAAGGAGGAATGGTCATTGTGAGTTCTTGGGTTATATGAGTGTGGCCAAGTGGGGGAGTCTATCGTCAGCGTTTGGATCACAAAGTCATGTGTGGTTGTATTCCGTGACTTCAGGGTGCTTCTGGATTAGTTATGGCTTGAGGGGGATGCCTTCAAGATTGATTTAACAATGAATTTGCTGGGGATGTGTTACATTCACCTGGTTGTCATGTGTAGGTTATGGAATGCCATAGGTTTGATAGTCCTAGGTGGATGCGGTTTGTAAAGCGAACGGATTCGCACAGTTGTTCTTTGGAGTATTCATATGTTGACAGAGCACTTGTTGTTTGGCATGTTTTGATAATATTAGGGACCAAGAATGAGTGAGTGACTCTTGAGGATGGTTATAGTGGACTCAAGATTTAAGATGTGGTGCCTAAAGATTTTTAGATTCTTCGTGTGACTGAGGAGTTGAGATTTATGTCGAATTATGGAAGAGATTTGGGGTATTCTTGTAGCATCATCGGTTCTACGGGGCAACCTTTGAGAGATGGAAGAAAACATCTTCAGACTCATAAAAGATCTCTTCAGAGTAGGTATTTCGATTTGAGGTACTATTAGGTGTATAAGAGAGAATAAAGTGGCTTACAATTCTTACAACGACAAGAATTTGCATTAGGATCACTTGGGATGAGTTATGATTGAGGTCCATAGTATACTGGGAAGAGTAGTGTTACCGTGAAGGTGGGTCATGAGTAATCTGAAGAAGTTAAGTCTACTTAGCAGTAGCTTGGATAAGCATAGTAATAAAGATGATATGTTCCCTTGCTATAATAGGGATTTACAGATGTATTATGGTAATACCTTTCGGGTTTGGCAGTTTGTGTGACTTGGTTGATTTAGAAAGGTTCAGTTCTAATGGCTTGGTTATGTGTAAATGGATTTTCGAAGAGTGGTGGTGATTTTACCATGACTTAAGGTTAATGTAATCTACGGGTATAGGGAGCTTACTATGTGTTATGACTTTTTCTCCAAAACTAGGTTAAGTGGAAGAGTTTTGGTCGATGGAGTGGGCATCCTCTTCGTGATATAGAGTTCATAATGAGATTCTTGTATTTTTGTTTTGAGGCATGATAGATGTGGTGAGTCATATGGGATAAAGATTGAATGGACAAGGTTGCAGTTCAATTTTGAAATAAATGCCATGAGTTCTAGACAACTTGGATGATTTCATATATTTAAGGGGATGCTAGCACTATCTTGTATATCCTGAGGAAAGCATGTGACGTAGAAGACACATCGTAGATTTATTTATGGAGGCTTGACCAGTACTACAGAGATCGTGTGGCTGGTAACCGTGGATGCTCAATTTTTTGCTACTTTGTGTGGAAGGTTTGTGGAAGTATTTCATGTGAGACGAGTGTGTATGCATGACGTATCAGTCATTTAAGTGGGAGAGGTAGAGATCAGGTATGCATATTTTGTGTTCTCAAGGTTTATGGAGTTGATCTTTTAGAGGTAGATTATTCCATTGGTGGCGGACATTGAAAGTGTGTTAAGGGATAGACAACTGATTGTATGTGTCATGTATGAGATCATTGTGGATGTTTGGGGGGTTATTTACCTATTTTGGGATGATGTTAATCGGTTTGGGTGCATTTTGGTAGGCTTAAGGATAATGAGTATCTATAATGGATCGGATTTGGTTACTCAATGCAGCATTTCTATGAGTGTGTCATCGGGCCGAATGGATATTATTCTTGCCTTGATTTGTTTCATGTGTTACTCCCATATGCTACCATGGGTTATGAGACTTCTTGATTATTCACAAGCATGTTGTGGTCTTGTTTAGGTGTTGTGGTGTTATATGAGCGAGATGACCCTTGAGATGTTGATTTTCTTATTGCACCTCAGCGGTGGTTATCGTTTATGTAGCGTGTTATGCTATTTATCTCTCATGGTTATGGTTATGCACGGTATGTGTTGGTTGTTGAAACACGTGTTTGGTGAGCACGTGGATTTTGTCTTAATGAGTAGTCCCATATGGAGCAGTATGATGATTGGATCGGGTTTCACGCCACAACGGCGTTATGTTTGGATGCTATTTCTGGTGCATACTCCGCGTGTTTTGTTTCTACCTTGTAGGATGGATTTATTGCATTGTGCTCGGTGATTGTATCTGTCAGGCTTGTTGGACAGTCTTCTTATTTTGGCAAGCAGCTGTGGCAGCGGGTGTGTGCGACTAAGTCGTGGGCGACAAGCTGTGGCATTGACATTGGGGCGGAGCAGTGTCAAAAGGGCAAGGCTGGGCACAATGCGAGCCTTGGGCATGCAGCAGCTGGCCAAATCAAGCACATGCACCGGTTACAAAGTGTGATGGGCACATGAAGGTGCAGTTGTGCAGTTACAACTGCCACATCCAAGCATGGCTTATCATGGGCTAAGTGGATGCATGTTTTTGTACCATGTCTTTCATGTTTGCCCATCAGTTGGGACTTGTCAACTAATTGTCTTAAATTCTGCCAAGTGTAATTGGGCAACCTACACTATAAATATGTGAATAAGGCTGTCCTAAAGAGGAAGAACTTAGTCTTGTGGCAAAGTGTTATCCTAAAACGTCTACATGTAATTCCTAAGGGTGGAAAATCGTTTGGGGGTAGGGAACTAGGGTGTTCTTTGTTATTTGCCGTAGGGTTGGATTCTTTGTGTTCTTGTATTCACTTATTAATACGACTTAGAAAAAGATTCCTGTAAATTTCGTGTTCCTTTACTTTACTTGCTGCCTGAATTTATTCTAAGTCCCAAACGTCCTAAATAATTGTAAGTGTTGGAAAGGCAAAAGTCAAGGCCGGGCTTGACCGCCGCACGGTAGTGAACCTTTTGCAGTTTTCGGACTGGCATAAATAACCCATGTGATAACTGGTATCAGAGCATGGCTGGATCATGGTGAGGACACAACATTGAGTGGCTGAATTTCATGAAAGATGGGTGGTGGCAACGTAGAATTGAAGGAAAATGTTACTGCATTGGAGGCACTCGTCGGAACTGTTGATGGTGATCAATTTCTGACTATTGTGACTCGTCTTGCCCATCTTGAGGTAGAGATGAACAGGCTGAGCCAAGAGTGCACAGATCTAAAAGCAAAAAATAGGTTGCTGCCTCGTGCTGTTGGCAATGATAATGTACAGCGTGGGGCAGATCGTCCCAAGGTCAAATACTTGAGCCTAAAGAATTTAAGGGTGTAATGATTGCCAAGAAACTCGAAAATTTCCTATGGGATATGGGCAATACTTTCAGGCTTCCCATGTGTGAGATGGAGACAAGGTCATCATTACAACTATATACTTGGTGGACGATGCAAAGCTTTGGTGGCGGATGCGTGTGGCAGGTGAAGTAAGTGCTGGTAGGCCTAAGATTGACTCTTGGGAAGGGCTGAAAAAAGAGTTGAAGGATCAATTATTTCCTAGCAATGCGGGCTGGATTGCTAGAGATCGTTCGAAAAAGTTGAAACAAACTGGAACAGTTAAAGATTATGTCAAAGATTTCAGTTCTTTAATGCTAGATATAAGCAACTTATCTGAGAAAGACAAGCTGCACAATTTCTTGTACAGGTTGCAGTCGTGGGAGCAGATGGAACTTTGAAGGCAGAATGTGAAAGACCTTCTTAGTGCCATCGTTGCTGCAGATGCGTTGGGTGATTTCCGGCTGTGACAAGACGGTTCTGATTTCTCTACTACTTCAAATTCAGGAACAAGGACAAGGAAAAAGCGTGGAGGAAAAATGGGAATGACAAGGGAAATGCTGTTGAGGGAAATGGCAATGGGAAGGAAAAGCAATGCGCTGGAACTTCGAGTAACAAAGGGAAAAACAACAAGTTTGATGGATGCTTTATTTGTAAAGGACAGTACACTGCGAGGGACTGTCCAAAACCTGAACGTCTTACAACCTTGTTTGCTGATGAAAAAGGTGAGGATGAGCCGAACAAGGAAGAACATGAGCAGGAGACAGCATATTTAGGTCCTATGATAGTGCTGAAAAATGCGAAAACTGCTTCGTCGAGGATGAAGAATTCTTCGGGTGGGGATGGTTTGTTAGACCCTTGAAAAAGTTCCTCGGTAGATGTTGGTTGTGACAAGAATTTTCATGAGGCCTTGGCACACAACTTGAAAATTTGGGCAACATCATGACGAGCAGTTCGGCATGACAGACTATGCGGGGTTTACAAACGCACCTTGAAAGAGGCAAGGCGCATTTCACATGGACATGCGGGTTGATATAACAATGGCAAGGCAAATCCATGTCAAGGAAGGGACCAAGACATGGCAAGGCAAGGCAAGGCAAGAAATGACGTTGATGTGGGAAGATTCTATTAAGTTGGGGGCGACTTGACATGGGCAAACTGCTGTGGCAGCGGGTGTGCGCGACTAAGTTGTGGGCGACAAGCTGTGGCATTGATAATGGGGAGGAGCAGTGTCAAAAGAGAAAGGCTGGGCGCAATGCCAGCCTTGGGCATATAGCAGCTGGCCAAATCAAGCACATGCAGTGGTTAGAAAGTGTGCTGGGCACATGACGGTGTAGTTGTGCGGTTACAACTGCCACATCCAAGCATGGCTTATCATGGGCTAAGTGGATGCACGTTTTTGTACCATGTCTTTCATGTTTTCCCATCAGTTGGGACTTGTAAACAAATTGTCTTAAATTCTGCAAAGTGTAATTAGGCAACCTGCACTATAAATATGTGTATAAGGCTGTCCCAAAGAGGTAGAACTTAGTCTTGTGGCAAAGTGTTAGCCAAAAACGTCTACATGTAATTCCTAAGGGTGGGAAATCATTTTGGGGTAGGGAACTAGGGTGTTCTTTGTTCTTGGCCATAGGGTTGGCTTCTTTGTGTTCTTGTATCCACATATTAATATGACTTAGAAAGAGATTCCTGTAAATTTTGTGTGCCTTTGCTTTACTTGCTGCCGGAATTTATTCTAAGTCCCAAATGTCCTAAAATAATTCTAAGTGTTGGAAAGGATAAAGTCAAGGCTGGGCTTGACCGCGCACGGTGGTGAACCTCTAGCAGTTTTCAGACTGGCATAAATAACCCATGTGACAACTGGTATCAAAGCATGGCCAGATCATGGTGAGGACACGACGTTGCATGGCTGAATTTCGTGAAAGATGGCTGGTGGCAACGCAGAATTGAAGGAAAAAGTTACTGCATTGGAGGCAGTCATCGGAACTGTTGATGGTAATCAATTTCTGACTTTTGTGACTCGTCTTGCCTATCTTGAGATAGAGATGAATAGGCTGAGCCAAGAGTGTACCGATCTGAAACCAAAAAATAGGTTGCTACCTCGTGCTGTTGGCAACAATGATGTACAGCGTGGGGCAGATTGTCCCAAGGTCAAAATACTTGAGCCTAAAGAATATAATTGTGTAATTAGTGCCAAGAAACTCAAAAATTTCCTGTGGGATATGGAGCAGTACTTTCAAGCTGTCCATGTTTGAGATGAAGAAAAGGTCATCATTACAACTATATACTTGGTGGACGATGCAAAGCTTTGGTGGCGGACGCGTGTTGCAGGTGAAGTAAGTGCTGGTAGGCCTAAGATTGACTCTTGGGATTGGCTGAAAAAAGAGTTGATGGATCAATTATTTCCTAGCAATGCACGCTGGATTGCGTTTGAAAAAGTTGAAAAAAACTGGACCAGTTAAAGATTATGTCAAAGATTTCAGTTCTTTGATTCTGGGTATAAGCAACGTATCCGAGGAAGACAAGCTGCACATGGAACTCTGAAGGCAGAATGTGAAAGACCTTATTAGTGCCATCGCTGCTGCAGATGCGTTGGGTGATTTCCGGCTTGGGACAAGACGATTCTGATTTCTCTACTACTTCAAATTCAAAAAACAGGAACAAGGACAAGGAAAAAGAGTGGAGGAAAAATGGAATGAAAAGGGAAAGTCTGTTGAGGGCAATGGCAGTCGAAAGGAAAAGCAATGCGTTGGAATTTCGAGTAACAAGGGGAAGAACAACAAGTTTGATGGATGTTTTATTTGTAAAGGACCGCACATTGCGAGGGACTGTCCAAAACCTGAACGTCTTACAACTTTGTTTGCTGATGAAAAAGGTGAGGATGAGCCAAACAAGGAAGAACATAAGCAGGAGAAAGCACATTTAGGGCTTATGATGGTGCTAAAAATGCGAAAACTGCTTCATCGAGGACGGAGAATTTTTCGGGTGGGGGTGCTTTGTTAGATTGTTGAAAAAGTTCCTCGGCAGATGTGGGTTGTGACAAAAATTTTCATGAGGATTTGGCACACAACTTGAAAATTGGGGCAACATCATGACGAGCAGCTCGGCATGACAGACTATGCGGGGTTGACAAACGCACCTTGAAGGAGGCAAAGGCGCATTTCACATGGATGTGCGGGTTGACATAATAATGGAAAGGCAAATCCATGTCAAGGCAGGGGCCAATACATGGCAAGGCATGAAATGACATTGATGTGGGCAGATTTTATTAAGTTGGGGGCGACTTGACATGGGCAAGCAGCTGTGGCATTGGGTGTGTGCGACTAAGTTGTGGGCGACAAGCTGTGTCATTGACATTAGGGCGGAGCAGTGTCAAAAGGGCAAGGCTGGGCGCAATGCCAGCCTTGGGCATGCAGCAACTGGCAAATCAAGCACATGCAGCGGTTACAAAGTGTGATGGGCACATGACGGTGCAGTTGTGCGGTTACAACTGCCACATCCAAGCATGGCTTATCATGGCTAAGTGGATGCACATTTTTGTACCATGTCTTTCATGTTTTCCCATCAGTTGGGACTTGTCAACTAATTGTCTTAAATTCACCAAGTGTAATTGGGCAGCCTACACTATAAATATGTGTATAAGGCAGTCCCAAAGAGGCAAAACTTAGTTTTGTGGCAAAGTGTTAGCCAAAAACGTCTAAGTGTAATTCCTAAGGGTGGGAAAGTGTGTTGGGGCAGGGAACTAGGGTGTTATTTGTTGTTGGCCATTGGGTTGGCTTCTTTGTGTTCTTGTATTCACATATTAATACGAGTTGGGATAAGATTCCTGTAAATTTCGTGTGCCTTTACTTTACCTTCTTCTTGAATTTTATTTTAAGTCCCAAACATCCTAAAATAATTTTAAGTGTTGGAAAGGCTGAAGTGAAGGCTGGGCTTGACTACAGCACGGTGGTAAACCTCGGGTAGTTTTGAGACTAACATAAATCACCCTTATGACAACTGGTATTAAAGCGTGGCTGGATCGGGGTGAAGATATGACGTTTAGTGGCTGAATTTCATGAGAGATGGCTGGTGGCAACGCAGAACTGAGGGAAAAAGTTGCTGCATTGGAGGCGCTCGTTGGAACTGTTGATGGTGATCAATTTCTAAGTATTGTGACTCATTTTGCCTATCTTGAGGCAGAGATGAACAGGCTGAGCCAAGAGTGCACAGATTTGAAAGCGAAAAATAGGTTGCTACGTCGTGCTGTTGGCAATGATGATGTATAGCATGGGGCAGATCGTACCAAGGTCAAAATACCTGAGCCTAAAGAATTTAATGGTGCAAGGAGTGCTAAGAAACTCAAAAATTTGCTGTTGGATATGGAGCAGTAATTTTAGGCTGCCCATATGCAAGATGAAGACAAGGTTACTGTTACAACTATGTACTTGGTGGTAGTTGCAAAGCTTTGGTGGCGGACGCACGTGGCAGACGAAGTAAGTACTGATAGGCCTAAGATTAACTCTTGGGAAGGGCTAAAAGAAGAGTTGAAGGATCAATTATTTCCTAGCAATGCGGGCTGGATTGCTAGAGATCGTTCAGAAAAGTATAAACAAACTGGAACAATTAAAGATTATTTCAAAGATTTCAGTTCTTTGATGCTGGATATAAGCAACGTATCTGAAGAAGACAAGCTTCACACTTTCTTGTACGAGCGGTAGTCGTGGGCGCATATTGAACTCTGACGGCAGAATGTGAAAGACCTTCTTAATGCCATCGCTGCTGCAGATATGTTGGGTGATTTCCGGCTGGGACAAGACGGTTTTTATTTATCTACTATTTCAAAGTCCAAAAACAGGAACAAGGACAAGGAAAAAGAGTGGAGGAAAAAGGGAATGATAAGGGAAATGCTGTTGAGGGCAATGTCAATGGGAAGGAAAAGCAATTCCCTGGAACTTCGACAAACAAGGGACAAACAACAAGTTTGATGGATGTTTTATTTGTAAAGGACCACACATGGAGAGGGACTGTCCAAACTTGAACGACTTACAACTTTGTTTGCTGATGAAAATGGTGAAGATGAGCCAAACAAGGAAGAACATGAGCAGGAGACAACATATTTAAGGCTTATGATGGTGTTGGAAAATGCGAAAACTGCTTCTTTGAGGACGAGGAATTCTTCGGGTGGGGGTGGTTTGTTAGACCCTTGACAAAGTTCCTCAGCAGATGTGGGTTGTGACAAGGATTATCATGATGGTCTTGGATAACAACCTGGAAATTTGGGCAACATCATGACGGACAGCTCAGCATGACGGACTATGCGAGGTTGACAAACGCACCTTGACGAAGGCAAGATACTCATAGGCTCATTGATAAAGAACATCATAGGCACGATGGTCATTAGGTAATAAGATGCTTTTTCATAGGTTGGTAATATTTGTCTTATTGCTTGAATGGTACACAAACAATGACGGTTGAGGTTCCACATAGAGTTTGGTATGACTTGTTGATCGAGCAGCTTGTATTACATGAGATAAAGCTAAAGGATCTATAATTAGCGTGATCTGATATGGATAAGGTATATTTGGAAGAAAAATTTAGGCAACCTAGAATAGGCGATGGTTCTTACCGGATGAAAGGTATCTACGAGTTTCTTTTATTCTTTGCTCTGTTGTGATGGTTTGGAACAATGATTTATTCATGATGGGTTATTTTACTTGTGCTAGGTTTAGCAATGAGCAACTATTGCAATCATAAGATATTGCCATGGGTGTATGAGTAATAGGATATATAATGTGGTTATCTCACGACCCAAAATCCCACCTCAGGCCGTGATGGTGCTTAGTCATACTAGCTAAGCAAACCAACTCACAATCAATATCTATCGTAATTGGTTTCTCTTGCATTGTTTGATGTTAATAAGTCATTTTTTATTAGATTTGAGTCGTGCAGAGGTAGATTTTAAGAAAAAGCCTATTTTTGAGTGTTGATTTGGCCTAGTTGAGGTAAGTATCTTACCTAACTTTGTGCGAGGGAACTACCCGTTAGAATTTGAGTTGATTGTGTTATTTGTTTTTTATTGAGATTCCTATACACATTGTGGTTGATTCATAGGCTATACGTTGTGATAACATTGGATTATTGAGTCTAAGGTTGCCCATTTTGCTTAGCCACTGTCCGGTGGACCTCCTGCATGGGATGCCTTCAGTGGTCAGACTAGTCGACCAAACAAGAGTTAGTTTCAGCATCCAGCACCCATCAAGAGCTTTCTTTGAGTGTGGTGATACCAGACATATGGTGAGGGAATTTCCCAAACTTAGGAGGGGTGCACTTCCACAGACTACACAGGCCCTACAAATTTTATAGTGTCCACAAGGTTCACATGCCATGGTTGTTGCTCCAGTTGCCGTTTCACCTGCACCGCCAGCTAGGGGTGGAGGTCAAACGGGTCGAGGTCTCCCTAGAGGGGGAGGTCAGGATCATTTATGTGCTTTTCCTTGTAAGATGGATGTGGTTGCATCAGATGTTGTTATCACAAGTATGGTTCTAGTCTATCATAAGAATGCATCAGCTTATTTGATCTGAGATCCACTTATTCATATGTGTCATCTTACTTTGCTCCATATTTGGATATATCTCATGATTCTTTGAGTGCTCCTGTATAAGTGTCCATGTTTGTGGGAGATTCTATTGTTGTGGACCATGTTTATTGGTCGTGTTTAGTTTTTATTAATGGTTATGAGACTAGAGTCGATCTATTGTCACTCAGTATGGTAGACATTGATGTGATCTTGGGCATGGACTGCTTGTCTCCCTATCATGCTATTCTGGATTGTCACTCCAAGACTGTGACACTAGCTATACTAGGTTAGATGCAGTCGGAGTGGAGGGATATATTGGATTATATTCCTAGCAGAGTTGTGTCCATTCTTAAGGAACAACGGATGGTTGAGAAGGGGTATGAAGCATGTCTAGCCTTTATGAGGGATGTCAGTGTTGATTCTCCTACCGTTGAGTTTTCCGATAGTGAGAGATTTCTCAGATATGTTCCTAGCAAACCTACCAGGCATGCCACCCGATATGGACATCGATTTTGGAATTTACTTGGTGTTGGGCACTCAACCCATTTCTATTCCACCATGTGGTATGGCAACAGTGGATGCTCCAATTCTGTTTGTAAAGAAGAAGGATGGTGTTGTGGATGTGTATTGAGTATAGGTAGTTGAACAAATTTATAGTCAAGAAGAGGTACCTACTACCGCACATTGATGACTTGTTTGACTAGCTTCAGGGTGCCAGAGTGTTCTCAAAGATTGACCTGAGGTCAGAGTATCATCAGCTGAAGATTCAGGATTCGGATATCCTGAAGACTGCTTTTAGTACTCGGTATGGTCACTACGAGTTTCTAGTGATGTCATTTGGGCTGACCAACGCCCTAGCAGCATTTATGCACCTGATGAACAGTGTATTCCAGCCATATCTTGATTCATTCGTCATCGCGTTTATTGACAACATCTTGGTATATTATTGCAGGTAGGAGGATCATGAGCAGCATTTGAGGATCGTGCTCCAGACTCGAGGGAGAAAAAATTATACGCAAAATTCTTAAAGTGTGAATTCTGGTTTGATTCAATGGCATTTTTGTTCTAGTGAGGGGATCAAGGTAGCTCCGAAGAAGATTGAGGCAGTTAAAGGTTGGCCTAGACCGTCTTTAGCTACTGAGATTTGGAGTTTCTATGGTTTGGCCGATGTTATCGCCATTTCATAGAGGGTTTCTCATCTGTTGCCGCACCTTTGACTAGATTGACCATGAAGGGTGCTCCTTTCAAATGGTTCGAGGAGTGCTGAGGCGAGCTTTCAAAAGCTTAAGGGTACATTGACCCAACATTGGTGTTGCCTACGAGTTCTGGGTGTTACACTGTTCATTATGATGCATCACGTATTGGGCTTGGCATGGTGTTGATGCAAGACGGTAGGGTGATTGCCTACGCATCTCAGCAGTTGAAGGTTCATGAGAAGAATTACCCGGACACAAATTAGAGTTGGCAGCTATTATTCATGCATTGAAGATTTGAGGGCACTATCTGTGCGGTGTTCCATGCGAGGTCTATACCGACCACTGGGGTCTCCATCATCTGTTCAAGTAGAGGGATCTTAATATGTGGCAACAGAGATGGTTAAAGTTGCTAAAATACTATGATATCACTATTCTGTATCATCCTAGGAAGGCCAATGTGGTGGCCGATGCCTTGAGTAGAAAGGCTGAGAGAATGTGCAGCTTAGCATATTTACCGGTAGCAAAGAGGCCACTAGCCATGGATGTTCAGGCTTTGGCCAATCAGTTTGTGAGGTTGGATGTTTTAAGCCTAGGCGGGTTCTTGCTTGTGTGGTTTCTCGGTCTTCTTCGTATGAGCGCACCAGAGAGCGTCAGTATGACGACACCCCCATTTGCTTGTCCTTAAGTACACGGTAAAGCACGATGGTGCTAATGAGGTTTCTATCGGAGATAACGTGGTGTTGTGGATTCAGGGCCGAATATGTGTGCCCAATATGGACGGGTTGCATGAGTTGATTCTTGAGAAGGCCCATAGTTTGCGGTATTCCATTTATCCGGATGCCTCTAAGATGTATCAAGTTTTGAGACATCACTATTGGTAGAGGAGAATGAAGAAATATATAGTGGAGTATTTGGTTGGGTGCTTGAACTATCAACATGTGAAGTACGAGCATCAGAGGCCAGGCGGTTTGCTTCAGAGCCTTGCGATTCCAGGGTGGAAGTGGGAGCGTATTACCATGGATGTCGTTGTTAGGCTCCCATAGACTTTGAGGAAATTTGATGCAATATGGGTGATTGTGGATAGGCTGACCAATTCGGCACGTTTTATTCTGGTGGTGACTACCTATTCTTCAGAGCAGCTAGCTTAGATCTATATTCGTGAGATTGTTCGTCTCCATGGTGTGCATGTGTTCATTTTCTCCGATTGAGGCATGCAGTTTACATCACATTTCTGGAGCGCCGCGCAGCATGAGTTAGGCACACAAATTGAGTTGGGTATAGCATTCCACCTCCCAGACAGACGGGCAATCCAAGCGCACCATTTAGATCTTGGAGAATATATTACGTGCATGTGTTATGGATTTCGGAGGTTCATAGGATTAGTTCATACCACTTGAAAAGTTTGCCTACAATAACAGCTACCAATCGAGTATTCAGATGGCACCTTTTGAGGCCTTATATGGGAGATGATGTCGTTCTCCAGTTGGTTGGTTTGAGCAGGGAGAGGCTAGGTTATTGGGCACTGATTTGGTTCGGGATGCCTTGGAGAAGATCAAGTTGATTCAGGATGGGCCTCGTACAACACAGTTTAAGCTGAAGAGTTGTGCTGATCGGAGGGCTTGTGATGTAGCATTTATGGTGGGAGAGAGGGTTTTGCTCTGGGTTTTACCCATGAAGGGTGTGATAAGGTTCGGGAAGAAGGGAAAGTTAAGCCCTAGGTATATTGGTCCTTTTGATATCCTTCAGAGAGTTGGTGAGGTGGCCTACAAACTTGCATTGCCACTCGTCTTATCGGCAGTTCACCTGGTGTTCCATGTTTTCATGTTCTGGAAGTATTATGGCGATCTATCACATGTATAAGATTTTAGCTCAGTCCAATTGGACAAGGACTTGACCTATATTGAGGAGCTGGCGGCCATGAAGCATAGTGTTAATGCAAGACGGTAGGGTGACTGCCTACGCATCTCGGCAGTTGAAGGTTCATAAAAAGAATTGCCCGGTACCTAAATTAGAGTTGGCAACTATTATTCATGCATTGAAGATTTGGAGGCACTATCTGTGTGGTGTTCCATGCGAGGTCTATACCGACCACTGGAGTCTCCAGCATCTGTTCAAGCAGAGGGATCTTAATTTTCGGCAACAGAGGGGGTTAGTGTTACTGAAATACTATGATATCACTATTCTGTATCATCCTAGGAAGGACAATATGGTGGCCGATGCCTTGAGTAGAAAGGCCGAGAGTATGTGCAGCTTGGCATATTCAGCAGCAGAGAGGCCACTAGCCATCGATGTTCGGGCTTTGGCCATTCAGTTTGTGAGGCAAGATGTTTTAAGCCCAGCCGTGTTCTTGCTTGTGTGGTTTCTCGGTCTTCTTCGTATGAGCTCACCAGAGAGCGTCAGTATGACGACCCCCATTTGCTTGTCCTTAAGTACACGGTAAATCACGACGGTGCCAATGAGGTTTCTATTGTAGATGACGGTGTGCTGCAAATACAGGGCCGAATATGTGTGCCCAATGTGGATAGGTTGCGTGGGTTAATCCTTGAGGAGGCCCATACTTTGCGGTATTCCATTCATCCTGGTGCCGCTAAGATGTATCAAGTTTTGAGACATCACTATTGGTGGAGGAGAATGAAGAAAGATATAGTGGAGCATGTGGTTGGGTGCTTAAACTGTCAGCAGGTGAAGTACGAGCATTAGAGGCCGGGCGGTTTGCTTCAGAGACTTGCGATTCCCGCATTGGTGATTGTGGATAGGCTCCCGTGGACTTTGAAGAAATTTGACACAGTGTGGGTGATTGTGGATAGGCTGACCAATTCAGCACGGTTCATTCTGGTGGTGACTACCTATTCTTCAGAGCAGCTAGCTTAGATCTATATTCGTGAGATTGTTCGTCTCCATGGTGTGCCTGTGTCCATTATCTCCGATGGAGGCACGCAGTTTACATCACATTTCTGGAGTGCCGTGCAGCATGAGTTAGGCGCACAAATTGAGTTGAGTATAGCATTACACCCCCAGACGGACGGGCAATCCGAAAGCACCATTTAGTCTTGGAGAATATATTACGTGCGTGTGTTATGGATTTCGGAGGTTCATAGGATCATTTCATACCACTTGCAGAGTTCCCTACAACAATAATTACCAATGGAATATTCAAAAAAAGGTGGCCTTATATGGGAGACAATGTCATTCTCTAGTTGGTTCGTTTGAGCAGGGAGAGGCTATATTATTGGGCACTGATTTGGTTCGGGATGCCTTGGAGAAGATCAAGTTGATTCAGGATGGGCCTCGTACAACACAGTTTAGGCTGAAGAGTTGTGCTGATCGGAGGGCTCGTGATGTAGCATTTATGGTGTGAGAGAGGGTTTTGCTCCGGGTTTCACCCAGGAAGGTTGTGATGAGGTTCAGGAAGTAGGGAAAGTTGAGCTCTAGGTATATTGGTCCTTTTGATATCCTTCACAGAGTTAGTGAGGTGTCCTACAAACTTGCATTGCCACTCGGCTTATCGGCAGTTCACCTGGTGTTCCATGTTTCCATGTTCTGGAAGTATTATGGCGATCCATCACATGTATAAGATTTCAGCTCAGTCCAATTGGACAGGAATTTGACCTATATTGAGGAGCTGGTGGCCATCTTGGATAGTGTGATGACCCGGCCAGTCGTCTCATGAGTTACTGCTCTGTTTTCCACATTTCTACCTTATTATACTTCGTTATGTTATTTGGGATGTGTGTGTGCGAAATTTCATGTCATTTGGACATGGTCTAATTGGGTTTTTGATTAAAAGAGTTACTTAGAAGATTTTGAATTTCCTAGGCTTGAATCCGACGCGAATCCGGTGTTGAGAGGTTGTTCTGAGCGTTCCGAAGGTTGGAACAAGTTTGAATAATATGATGGGGTAGGTTGGCATATTTGGCTGAAGTCCTAGTGGCCTCGGGTGAGTTTAGGGTGGCTAAACGGATTAATTCGTCTTTGGAAAAGTTGCAGAAAAACCAGAAAAAAGTTACGGTGAAGGCTAGGGTTACAATCTGCGATGGCCATAGCAAAGATACGGACCGCATGTTGGATATGCGGCGGATCTGCGATCGCATTTTAAACCCGACTGGGCATTTTTGTCCCAATTTTTCGACCCTTTGTAAATAGAAACCAGTATCCATTGGCCATGCAAACCCACTATCGTTACCATCTAAGAGAAACACCCTAAATCACAGCAAAATCAACCTCAAAACTATATCCAAAGGAGACTTTCTTGGAAAAATTCTTAAAGGAAGGGATTTTGTCCATCTTAAACATAATTGGAGCCATAGAACTCGGATTGAAGCGAGCGATTTTTGGCGGATATTTAAGGAAAACATCGGGGTAAGTGTTCTTAACTCAACTTTGTCAAATTACTCCAGTATATCGCCATATCTAGTATTTAATTGGTGATTTAAGTTGGAAGTCTGTGAAAAATCCTTAAGTTTAGAATTAAAGATTTGGAGGTCAAACCGATGTTGGAATTCGATAATTTTTGTATGGTTGAACTCGTTGGGAGATAAGGAACCCGTGGATATGAAAATTTATGAGTTTCGAGAAGTGGGCCCGGGGTTCGAGTTTTGCTAATTTCATAATTTATTAGTACTTTTCGATTGTTTTGCTTGGACTTTGTCACCTCAGCATATTGTGACATATTAGTTCTGATTTTTGGTAGATTCGACGTGCGTGGAGGCCAATTCGAGGGGCAAAGACGTTACGGGCTAGAGATTTAGCCGTCTCGAGGTGAGTAGTGAGTTAAAATGATGTTCTGAGGTATTGAAACCCCGGATTGTACATCGTAGCGGTATATTGAGGTGAGACACACGCTCAATGATGAGTGTGGGGTCGTTTACTTCTGGGGATTGTGACTTGGTCCGTCCTGAATGATGATTTCTACCGCGTATTTGACTGAAACTTATTTGTTATCATTATGATTTGGGCTGATTGCCATATTTGGGCTTCGTGCCAATTATTTGAACCCTTCGAGGGATTTTTATCACTGTTTCCTCACTATTTTCACTTTTTGCTTGAACTCAGTCATGTTGTTTTCACTGTTTTACAACTCAGCCACTTTTACTCAGTTTTGAGACTTAAATAATATTTTAATGATGTTTAGGGCTGAGAACTATTGTTTTACTATGCCCGAGGGGCTTGTGATGATTTTTTTTTCTGACTGAGTGCGGCCGAGGGCCAGATGTGAGGTTTTTACTGAGTGATAAGAGGCCGAGGGTCTGAGATACTTTATGTTCCACGAGGTGGCTTGTGACTGATATGAGGACGAGGGCCTGAGATACTGTATATACGCCACGAGGTGGCTTGATTGATATGAGGCCGAGGGCCTAGATGTAGGCCACGAGGTGGCTTGATATTGTGCTTGGGCCGTAAGAGGAACCTCCCGGAGTCTGTACACCCCCTGTGAGTGCGGGTACCCATTGTGATGTGAAATTGAGCCCGAGGGGCTGATGTTGTACCATGTGATAGCCCGAGGGGCTGATATTGTTCTGAGATTGAGCCCGAGGGGCGGATGCGGTTTATGATATTGCCCGAGGGGTGGATTTGTTGATACTGAGCCCGAGGGGTGATTTTTTACTATATATTATTTACCTATTAGATTTCATGTTTTTACGCGTTGCAAAGAGATTTTACTTGATTTATCACTAATTTACTATTTGCGAACTAAGTTTTAATGCTTCATTATAGAATGCCTTGTGCCTTATGTGATTTCTTACTTTCAGTCCTTATTTATGCTTACTACTCACTGAGTTGGAGTACTCACATTACTCCCTGCACCATGTGTGCAGATTCAGGCGTTGTTGGTTCCGCTCCGGAGTACTGATTCCTCCCGTCCAGGCGGTGATGCAGAAACTACGAGGTAGCTGTTGGCATCCGCAGCCCTGTATCTCTTTCATCCTAATGTTCCTATGTTCTTCAAAAATTGTGCCAGATATTGTAATTAGTAATCTTGTTATTAGGATTCATTAGTTGCTCATGACATTGTGACACCCCGGTCTGGGCTGTTGTTGGGATGGTTAGCCATATTGTCCACGAATGGTTGCTATTAAACTACGTTTGTAATGTTTTCTTGTTAATTGACTGCTTAAAATGGGATATTAGTTAAATTGGCTGGCCTTGTCTTCATGAGAGGCGCCATCACGATCGGGTTCGGGGTTAGGGTCGTGACAGGTTGGTATCAGTGCCTAGGTTACATAGGTCTCACGAGTCATGAGCGGGTTTAGTAGAGTCTCGCGGATCGGTACGGAGACGTCTGTATTTATCTTCGAGAGGCTGCGGAACCTTTTTAGGAAAACTTCACATTCTAGAAATTCTTGTCGTGCGAGTTTGTTAATCCGAGCACTAAAACTTCTGTTATCCTATTCTCTCACAGATGGTGAGGACCCGAGATACCGGACGAGGTGGACGTCCACCAGTGCCACCCACTGAGGCCACCAGAGGCCGCGAACGCGGTTGTGGTCGTGGCAGAAGCAGAGCAGCTAGGGCAGCACCTGATGATCCACCGACTGCCCTAGTTCAGGATCAGGCTCCAGCAGCACCAGTTCAGGCACCAGCGGTGCCTATCATTATTCCAGGTCTTCAGGAGACCTTGGCTCAGATATTATCTGTTTGCCCTGGCCTGGCTCAGGCAGTTTCAGCCACCACAACAACAGCTACTTCACAGGCCGGGGGAGGCAATCAGACCCCCGCTACTTGTACAACTGAGCAGGCAGCGCCCCTTACTTCAGATGCCGGGGGCACCTCCAGCCCAGCCAGTTGCACCAGCCCAGGAGTTCGTAGTGCCAGTCATGCCAGATGATGAGCAGCGTCGTCTTGAGAGGTTTGGAAGACTCCAGCCTCCGTCATTCAGTGGTGCTGAGGGCGATGATGCGCAAGGTTTTCTTGACAAGTGTCAGCGGATGCTCCGTACAGCCGGTATCATTGAGTCTAGTGGTGTGGCATTCACCACCTTTCAGTTTACAGGAGCTGCCTTCACTTTGTGGAAGGCATACGAGAGGCGTAGACCGGTTGATGCAGCGCCCCTTACTTGGCAGCAGTTCTTTGCTCTTTTCTTGGAGAAGTATGTGCCGCAGTCCCGCAAAGAGGAGCTGCATAGACAGTTCGAATGGCTGCGATTGGGGGATATGAATGTGTCACAGTATGAGTCAAGGTTTTCTGAGTTGGCTCGTCATGCTGTCTGGATGGTTCCGACTGATCGTGAAAGGTTCAGGAGGTTTGTGGATGGCCTTAACTATCATCTCCGTATTCTCATGACCAGGTAGAGAGTATTGGGTGCTGCTTTTAAGGAGGTGGTTGATATAGCTCGCGAGATTGAAACAGCTCGCTGACACCATCAGGAGTGAGAGGAGAGGGAGGCTAAGAGGCCTCGAGGATCAGGCAGTTACAGTGGTGCTCCTTCGAGAGGCCAGTTTCAGCAGGGTAGAGGTTGTTCCTTCAGGCCTGCTCAGCCAGCCCATCTAGAGTACCGTGGGGCACCTGCAGGTCATGGTTATCATGGGTTGCAGCAGGGCTAATCATCACTCAGCGCCCTTCCAGCTCGTGCTCCGTCAACCCAGGGCTAGACACTCTGGTGCGAGAGGTTCCCTTTACTCCTCTTCTCCAGCACCAGGGAGCTGTTATGAGTGTGGCGAGATGGGCCAGTTGTGGAGACACTGTCCTCATCATGGTGCTAGATCGTCCCAGCAGAGGGGTCAACCCTCGACTTCAGCTCCAGTTACCTTACCACCAGCCCAGCCAGCTAGGGGTGGAGATCAGGAAACCAAGGGTCGCCCTAGAGGGGGAGGTCGATCAGGCGATGGCCAGGCTCGATTCTATGCTATTCCAGGCAGGACAGATGCCAGTGCTTCAGATGCCGTCATTACAGGTATTGTTTCAATCTGCCACAAGGATGCATCTGTATTATTTGATCCTGGTTCCACCTATTCATATGTGTCCTCATATTTTGCTCATTATTTGGGTACGCCCCAGGAGATTCTTGCTTTACCTGTTCATGTGTCTACCCCGGTAGGCGATACTGTTCTTGTAGACCGTGTGTACCGGTCATTTGTGGTGACTATTGGGGGTCTGAAGACACGAGTGGACCTATTGCTATTGAGCATGGTGGATTTTGATGTCATTTTGGGCATGGATTGGTTATCTCCATGTCGTGCTATTCTAGACTGTCATGATAAGACAGTCACTTTGGCTATGCCAGGTGTGCCGCGGATCGAGTGGCGTGGTGTGACTAATTATGTTCCTAGTAGGGTGACATCGTTCTTGAAGGCCCAGCGTATGGTTGGGAAGGGTTGCCTTTCATACCTAGCGTTTGTGAGGGATGTTGGAGCTGAGACTCCAAGCATTGAATCTGTTCTGGTTGTGAGGGATTTTCCTGATGTACTTCCTGCAGACCTGCCGGGCATGCCACCGGACAGGGATATTGATTTTGGTATTGACCTGGTGCCGGGCACTCAGCCCATCTCTATTCCACTGTATCGTTTGGCGCCAGCAGAATTGAAAGAACTGAAGGAGTAACTTCAGGAACTCCTAGATAAGGGGTTTATTCGGCCTAGCGTGTCACCTTGGGGTGCACCGGTTCTATTTGTGAAGAAGAAGGATGGCACGATGAGAATGTGTATTGATTACAGGCAATTGAACAAGGTAACAATCAAGAACAAGTATCCTTTGCCTCGCATTGATGATTTATTTGACCAGCTTCAGAGAGCGCGAGTGTTCTCCAAGATTGATCTCTGATCAGGATATCACCAGTTGAAGATCAGGGATTCAGATATTTTTAAGACTGCCTTCCGGACTAGATTTGGTCACTATGAGTTTCTTGTTATGTATTTCGGGATAACCAATGCCCCAGCAGCGTTCACGCAATTGATGAACAATGTATTTTGGCCTTATCTAGACTCGTTCGTAGTTGTATTCATTGATGATATTCTGGTGTACTCGCGTAGTCAGGAGGAGCACGCGGAGCATTTGCGAATTGTATTGCAGAGATTAAGGGAGGAGAAACTCTATGCGAAATTCTCTAAGTGTGAGTTTTGGCTCGGTTCAATGGCTTTCATGGGACACGTGGTGTCCAGCGAAGGTATACAGGTTGATCCAAAGAAGATAGAGGCGGTTCAGAGTTGGCCTAGACCGTCCTCAACCATAGAGATTCGTAGCTTTCTTGGGTTGGCAGGCTATTATTGCCAGTTTATTCAGGGGTTTTCATCCATCGCATCGCCCTTGACCAAATTGACCCAGAAGGGTGCTCCTTTTGTATGGTCGGACGAGTGCGAAGAGATCTTTCAGAAGCTTAAGACAGCATTAACCACAGCTCCAGTATTGGTTTTTCCATTAGCTTCAGTTGCATATACTGTGTATTGTGATGCTTCGAGAGTGGGGATTGGTTGTGTATTAATGCAGGAGGGTAGAGTTATTGCTTATGCTTCTCGTCAGTTGAAGCCCCATGAGAAGAACTACCCCGTGCATGATTTGGAGCTGGCTGCCATAGTCCATGCACTGAAGATCTGGAAGCATTACTTGAATGGCGTGTCTTGTGAGGTGTTTACTGATAATTGCAGCCTTCAACATTTGTTCAAGCAAAAGGATCTTAATTTGAGGCAGCGAAGATGGCTGGAATTGCTCAAGGATTATGATATCACTATATTATACCATCCGGGAAAGGCCAATGTGGTAGCCGATGCTTTAAGCCGAAAGGCAGTGAGAATGGGGAGTCTAGCATATATTCCAGTTGGGGAGAGACCCCTTGCTGTCGATGTTCAAGCCTTGGCCAATAGGTTTGTGAGATTAGACATTTCGGAACCTAGTCGGGTGTTGGCTTGTGTGGTTTCTCGGTCTTCGTTATATGATCGCATCAGGGAGCGCCAGTATGATGATCCGCATTTGCTTGTCCTTAGGTACAGAGTTCAGCACAATGATGCTAAAGATGCAACCATCGGCGATGATGGAGTGTTAAGGATGCAGGGCCGGATTTGTGTGCCCAATGTGGATGGGCTTCGAGAATTGATTCTGGAGGAGGCCCATAGCTCGCGGTATTCCATTCATCCGGGTGCCGCAAAGATGTATCAGGACTTGAAACAACATTATTGGTGGAGAAGGATGAAGAAGGATATTGTGGGATTTGTAGCTCGGTGTCTCAACTGTCAGCAGGTAAAATATGAGCATCAGAGACCAGGTGGCTTGCTTCAGCAGATGACCATTCCTGAGTGGAAGTGGGAGCGGATCACTATGGACTTTGTTGTTGGAGTTCCACGGACTTTGAAGAAGTTCGATGCTATTTGGGTGATTGTGGATCCGCTGACCAAGTCCGCGCATTTCATTCCTATGTGTACTACCTATTCTTCAGAACGGTTGGCAAGGATTTATATCCGAGAGATTGTTCGGCTGCATGGTGTTCTAGTTTCTATTATTTCAGATAGAGGTACTCAGTTTACCTCGCAGTTTTGGAGAGCCGTGCAAAGGGAGTTTCGTACTCAAGTGGAGTTGAGCACAGCCTTTCATGGGATGAGTTTCTACCGCTTGCAGAGTTTGCTTATAACAACAGCTACCAGTCGAGTATTCAGATGGCTCCGTATGAGGCTCTGTATAGGAGGCGGTGTAGATCTCCGGTTGGTTGGTTTGAGCCGGCGAGGCTAGGCTATTGGGGACTGACTTGGTTCAGGATGCTCTAGAGAAGGTGAAAGTAATCCAGGAGAGGCTCCGTACGGCGTAGTCGAGGCAAAAGAGTTATGCCAACAGGAAAGTCCGAGATGTGTCCGACATGGTGGGTGAGAAGGTCTTGCTGAAGGTTTCGCCCATGAAGGGTGTTATGAGGTTTGAGAAGAAAGGGAAATTGAGTCCTTGGTTCATTGGGCCGTTTGAAGTGCTTCGAAGAATTGGGGAGGTGGCTTATGAGCTTGCTTTGTCACCCAGCCTGTCGAGTGTACACCCAATATTGGGGATCCGTCTCATATTTTGGACTTCAGCACGATTCAGTTGGTTGATGATTTGACCTATGAGGTGGAGCCAGTGGCGATTTTGGGTCGTCAGGTTCGGAAGTTGAGGTCCAAGGATATAGCTTCAGTGAAAGTGCAGCGGAAAAGTCGGTCCGTGGAGGAGGCAACCTGGGAGAGTGACCATATTGAGGAGCTGGTGGCCATCTCGGATAGTGTGATGACCCGGCCAGTCGTCTCATGAGTTGCCGCTCCGTTTTCCCCATTTCTACCTTATTATGCGTTGTTATGTTATTTGGGATGTGTGTGTGCGAAATTTCATGTCATTCGGACATGGTCTGATTGGGTTTTTGATTAAAAGAGTAACTTAGAAGATTTTGAATTTCTTAGGCTTGAATCCGACGCGAATTCGGTGTTGAGAGGTTGTTTTGAGCATTCCGAAGGTTGAAACAAGTTTGAATAATGTTATGGGGTTGGATGGCATATTTGGCTGAGGTCCCAATGGCCTCGGGTGAGTTTAGGGTGGCTAAACAGACTAATTCGTCCTTGGAAAAGTTGCAGAAAAACCAGAAAAGTTGTAATTTTGTAAAAAAGCAAAGAGACATCACGAAGCAAGTTATGCTACCGCAAACCTTGTATGCTAGCCGCAAACCATGCACCCAGATCACGGACCCAGACAGTTTTCTGGGCAAAGAATGACGTCAAGAATGCGGTCAGGAATGCGGTTGTATTTCCACAATGCGGACGCATAACCACCACACTGAGACAGCAGACCGAGACAGATTTCTGGGCAAAAATCAACGTCAAAAATGCGGTAAAAAATGCGGTCGCATTTCTGAAATGCGGACTGCAAAAACATACCTCACATAGAACTGCGGTGAAGGCTAGGGTTACAATCTGCGATGGCCATAGCAAAGATACGGACCGCATGTTGGATATGCGACGGATCTGCGATCGCATTTTAAACCCGACTGGGCGTTTTTGTCCCGATTTTTCGACCCTTTATAAATAGAAACCAGTATCCATTGGCCATGCAAACCCACTATCGTTACCATCTAAGAGAAACACCTCCAAAACACCCTAAATCACAGCAAAATCAACCTCAAAACTATATCCAAAGGAGACTTTCTTGGACAAATTCTTAAAAAAAGGGATTTTGGCCATCTTAAACATAGTTGGAGCCATAGAACTCGGATTGAAACGAATTTTGAGGCGATTTTTGGAGGATATTCTAGGAAACCATCGGGGTAAGTGTTCTTAACTCAACTTTTGTCAAATTACTCCGGTATATCGCCATATCTAGTATTTAATAGGTGATTTAAGTTGGAAAATCTGTGAAAAATCCTTAAGTTTAGAATTAAAGATTTGGAGGTCAAACCGATGTCGGAATTCGATAATTTTTGCATGGCTGAACTCGTTGGGAGTTAAGGAACCCGTGGATGTGAAAATTTCTGAGTTTCGAGAAGTGTGCCCAAGGTTGGGATTTTGCTAATTTCGTAATTTATTAGTATTTTTCGATTGTTTCGCCTAGGCTTTGTACCCTCAGCGTATTGTGACGTATTAGTTCTGATTTTGGGTAGATTCGATGCGCGTGGAGGCCAATTCGAGGGGCAAAGACGTCGCGGGCTAGGGATTTAGCCGGCTCGAGGTGAGTAGTGGATTTAAAAGATGTTCTGAGGGTTTGAAACCCCGAATTGTACATCGTAGCGCTATATTGAGGTGAGACACACGCTCAATGATGAGCATGGGGTCGTTTACTTTTGGGGATTGTGACTTGGTCCGTCCCGAATTATGATTTCTACTGCGTATTTGACTGAAACTTATTTGGTATCATTATGATTTGGGCTGATTGCCATATTTGGGCTTCGTGCCAATTATTTGAACCCTTCGGGGGATTTTTATCACTGTTTCCTCACTATTTTCACTTTTTGCTTGAACTCAGTCATGTTGTTTTCACTGTTTTACAACTCAGCCACTTTTACTCAGTTTTGAGACTTAAATAATATTTTAATGATGTTTAGGGCTGAGAACTATTGTTTTACTATGCCCGAGGGGCTTGTGATGATTTTTTTTTCTGACTGAGTGCGGCCGAGGGCCAGATGTGAGGTTTTTACTGAGTGATATGAGGCCGAGGGCCTGAGATACTTGATGTGCCACGAGGTGGCTTGTGACTGATATGAGGCCGAGGGCTTGAGATACTGTATATACGCCACGAGGTGGCTTGATTGATATGAGGCCGAGGGCCTAGATGTATGCCACGAGGTGGCTTGATATTGTGCTTGGGCCGTAAGGGGCCCCTCCCGGAGTCTGTACACCCCCAGTGAGCGCGGGTACCCATTTTGATGTGAAATTGAGCTCGAGGGGCTAATGTTGTACCATGTGATAGCCCGAGGGGCTAATGTTGTACCATGTGATAGCCTGAGGGGCTGATGTTGTACCATGTGATAGCCCGAGGGGCTGATGTTGTACCATGTGATAGCCCGAGGGGCTGATATTGTTCTGAGATTGAGCCCGAGGGGCTGATGCGGTTTATGATATTGCCCGAGGGGCGGATTTGTTGATACTGAGCCCGAGGGGCAATGTTTTACTTTATATTATTTAACTAGTGGATTTCATGTTTTTACCCGTTGCAAAGAGATTTTACTTGATTTCTCACTGATTTACTGTTTGCGAATGATGTTTTAATGCTTCATTATAGAATGCCTTGTGCCTTAAGTGATTTCTTACTTTCAATCGTTATTTATGCTTATTACTCACTGAGTTGGAGTACTCACATTACTCCCTGCACCATGTGTGCAGATTCAGGCGTTGTTGGTTCCGCTCCGGAGTACTGATTCCTCCTGTCTAGGCGGTGATCCAGAGACTACGAGGTAGCTGTTGGCGTCCGCAGCCCCGTATATCTTTCATCTTAATGTACCTATGTTCTTCAAAAATTATGCCAGATATTTTAATTAGTAATCTTGTTATTAGGGTTCATTATTTGCTCATGACATTGTGACACCTTGGTCTGGGCTGTTGTCGGGATGGTTAGCTACATTTTCCGCGAATGATTGCTATTAAACTATGCTTGTAATGTTTTCTTGTTAATTGACTGCTTAAAATGAGATTTTGGTTAAATTGGCTGGCCTTGTCTTCACGAGAGGCACCATCACGACCGGGTTCGGGGTTAGGGTCGTGACAGATAGGCAGGTCTGAAAGTTGAGATCAAAGAACATTGCATCAGTGAAGGTCCAATGGAAGGGTCATCCAGTCGAGGAGGCGATATGGGTGACCAAGCACGACATGTAGTGTCATTATCCTCACCTTTTCGTCACTTCAGGTATGTCCGTATACACGTTTGAGGATGAACATTTGTTTTAAGAGGTGAGAATGTAACGACTCGATCGGTCGTTTTGTGTATTTGTGCCTCGTTTCCCCTTTTGACGATTCACACATGTATACTTGTAGTTTTATGAATTGTGGCGTTGGTTAGTTTCATTCTGGGAAGGTTTTGGGTTGATTTGGACCCTTTGGTTCTGATTTAGAAGCCTACGTTGAAAATGTTGACCAAGGTTTGAATTTTATGACAACGACCTCAGAACGGTGTTTTGATGGATGCGATAGGTTCATATTGTGATTTTGGAATTGGGCGTATGCCCAGAATCAAATTCAAAGGTCCCTAAGTTGAATTGACATTTTTTGCCGAAAGTTGGCAATTTGAGGTTTAGAAGTTTTCCCAAATTTTATTGTAGGCTAACGTGGTTTTGGGACTTGGAATAGGTTCGTTTTGCTATTTGGAACTAGTCTGCAAATTTGATTTCATTTGGAGTTGATTTGATAGGATTTAGAAGCTTGATTGCAATCTAGAGAATTCTTGAACTTTTCTTTGAAATTCATGTGCTTTGGCATCTGATTCGTAGTTTTAGATGTTATTTTTGTGTTCTGTCGCGTGAGCAAGTTCGTAAGATGTTTTTAGACTTGTGTGGATGTTTGGTTTGGATCCCCGAGGGCTCGGGTGAGTTTCGGACGTGTTTCAGAAAGGTTTGGACTCAAATACAGGTTTTTGGTGTGCTGGTGTTGCAGTTGTCGCAATTGCGAGCACCAGCATCGCAATTGCGAACATGACAGGGGGGGCTCAAGTATCGCAATTGCGATACCTTGTTCGCATTTGCGAAGTCTAGGCTTAGGTGGGTTAGTTCGCATCTACGATAAATTGATCGCATTTATAAGGAGGAGATACTTCGCATTTGCAAAGTCTGTGTCGCAATTCTGACATCTCCTCGGCTTATCAGTAGCCACAATTGCGAGACATTCTTCGCAATTGCGAGAGTTCGGAATCGCGAACACAATGTCGCAATTGCAACATTTGCAACTAAACAAAAGGCTGGAAAGTCGGGATTTCATTTCATATCTCTCATTTTAGAACCCTAGAATCGGTGGGAGACGACTTGGAGAGGGGATTTTCATCTACAATCATTGGGTAAGTTGTTTTAATCAATTTCTAACTATGTTCCATGATTATATATGAGATTTAATATCAAATCTATGAGAATCAAAGTGAGATTTTAGGAATTATTGTCTACGTTTTAAAAAATGTAAATTTGGGTTTTCGAGAGTCAATTTGGACTCGGATTTGAAAACAAAATACATATATAGACTCGTGTTGTTATGGGCAGTTGGAATCTATCCTTGGACCCGAATTTTGCCCGGGTGGGCCCGGGGTAAATTTTTTTTTACTTTTGGGGGAATGTGTAAGGATCATAGCTTTATCTATCATAATTGGTTTATCTTGCATTGTTTGATGTAATTAAGTTGTTTTTGGTTAGATTGAGCTGTGCAGAGGCGGATTTGAAGTGAAAGGCTATTTTGGAGTATTGATTTGGCCTAGTTGAGGTAAGTATCTTGCCTAACTTTATGGGGGGTGGGGTGGAGGGACTGCCCTTTAGGATTTAGGTTGATTGTGTTATTTGTGCTATATATGTGAGCTAGTCGTTAGATTGTGTGGCAACGTCAGCAGAAAGGAGAGTCGCGAGGTGAAACTGAAAGTGGAAATAGAATTCCAAAACCGCACTCAAAGGTAGGGCATTTCCCATTTTTATAGGAACTTCTGTACCAGAAAAAATGTAAATGTTATTTGAGAAATGATGTGTAATTAGGTCTTTATCATACATGAACACTCTACATTCGCGTAGAAGTATTTGACTTAAAGCTACTTGGCGAATATCCTTTATATGCAGATTTGGTGCATTTATGTATGCTTCGATCTGGTTACTTGAAAAAAATATGCTTATTACCTTTTTCTTTGATTGTACACCTTATTTCTTATATATGTTGTTCCTTGTCTATTTCTCTGTTATTGTATATGCTTATGAGTTGTAGAGGTCATATAGAGTGAGTATCTTTCGTCTAAACCTTGCCACTACTTTGTTGAGTTTAATTTTGATACTTACTGAGTAATGCAGTTAATTGTTCTCATAACACACTTCTGCACCTCGTGTGCAAATTTTGGAGTTGAGCTATTGTGGAAGCCGAAGGCCATCATTGAAGATGTACCGGCGTTCCTGTTACAGGCTACCAATTGTTCATTGTAGTACAGTTTATATAAATTCCAAACAAATAATGCATTTTCTTAACACCAACACGTGCTTCTTAATCTTAGTGGCTCATACATTTACTACCAATCCTTGGGGATATTTGTAATAACTTTTTTGTTATTATTTTTTTATTATCTGTTGATGATTTTCCGTTTCAGCTATGTTATATGTTAGTTGGCTTAGCTAGCTGGTTGGGTTAGGTACCTTCACGACTTTGTGGGATTTTGGGTCGTGACAAGTTGGTATCAGAACTCTTGGTTCATAGGTTCTACGAGTCATGAGCAAATGTCTAGTAGAATCTTGTGGATCAATATATATAACATCCATACTTATCTTCAAGAGGCTATAGGAAATCTAGGAAATCTTTCTTTCTTTCTCTCCTAGTTGTGCGACGTTTTTTTAGTTTGAAGTCTAGATCTTTGATTTCTTTCTATATGTTTGAATTCGATTTTGTGAGGGTAGAAGTCTAAATGACTTGCAGCTAGGTACGGACCGCAGCTTTGGCTTTGGGGACACAGGTAAGTGAGTATGTGATTTTGGACTCTTTTGCTCGGTAGTGTCCCTAGAAGTGGAAGTGATGGTACGGTGAGAGATAAAATAGTTATGTCTTCACTGGTTGTTGCTCTAAAGTTAAGTGGGCACTTCTACAACCTTGATATGTAGTGGAGAAGATATTTCGAAAGTGAAGTGGCATAGTTACGAGGCAGCTGTGTAATATGTGTTATATGTCTAAAGGCTACACCTAGAGGGTTTTGAGGTGGCGAGAAAGATTTGCATGAGATGCAAGGAGAACATGGAAGATTGATCCTTATCTTGGGGTGTAATACAGTCTTAATGTATGGATGTATTGCTGGATCTATTCATGAGTAGGGTGGAACAAATTTTTACATCTTGTGGATGAGTTTAGACTCGGGAGTATCAATTGATTACATAGAGGTTGCAACCATGGCAGTATTATAGAAGGAGGTTGCTTTGGAGCTAAACAGGTGGACTATCTCTTGTGAGATGGTTCGAGGTTTTATGATCTGTTAAGGGGTTTTTATGAAGAATTTTCTTCCATTCAGTGGAATATATGTACTTCGACGAGTTTGGATTGCTTGAGGAAGATGACATGACTGTCCTAAGGATAAGTACGCATTTGGCGGATAGTTTGGAATATGTTATGACTGGTATTGTATGAGCTCACGAGAAATTTAGCTAAGTAAAATTGCAAGGTCCTGGTAGTTAAAAGGAGAAGTAATTATAAATTCTCGGATTATCTGATCACAGATTTGAGCTAAGTTGGGGAGTCTACCATCAACGACCAGATCATATGGGCATGTGTTATTATAGTTCCTGGAATAAGGTAAACTTAGGGGCTAGTTATGACCTGGGCAAGGAATGTCGCAACCCCAAATTCTCACCTTATTATGTCGTGATGGCACCTAGTTTCTAAGACTAGGTAAACCTAAAATTTACTGATAGCATAGTAGAAATAGCAAACTAAGATAATAAAATAAACCGATAAAACTCATAATAACTCCAAAATGGAATATTAGTAACCAAATCCCCGAAACCGGTGAAACTGAGTCATAAGCTCTATAGAATGTACTAAAATCTCTAATACAACATTGTCTGGTAATAGGATAAACATCAATAAAGGAAATAACAGAAGGTCATTCCGAGGCCAGCGAGCATCGAGCAGGTATAACTTGAAGTCTCCAGAAATAATTAAACGATTAGTGGCGGAGATCTATAACTTCTACCAGAAAGATACTGAAATGATTTTTGAAGCTTGGGAGAGTTTTAAGGAGATTGTTAGAAAGTGTCAACATAGCGTAATTGAACTCTGGATGCAACTCTCGGATTTTTGGGATGGGTTGACACTGGCATCATGTAGAACATTGAGCAATGCAGCTAGTGTTCCATTGATGAAGAAGACACCAGAGGAGATAGTCACTATTCTTGATGAGTTATCTGAAGATGCAAATCAGTGGCCCTCTAAAAGTGCTGAAAGAAGAAGGGCGAATGGTGTTCACCAGGTTGATGCTAACACATCTGTGCAGGTACAGCTTGATGCTATGGTGAAGGAGATAAGGAAGCTAACCTTAGCTTTAATACAGAGTGAACCTCATGCAGCTTGTGATATATGCGGAAGAGGATACTCTACTCACGAGTGTCAAGCCTCAACTGAGGAAGTTAATGCTATTGGGAATTATAACTTCAATGCAATAGGTAAGAGACACCCCGATTTTTCAAGGCGTTCATCTGGGGGTATAGCGAATGCATTGCAACAGAATAATTCCAAACTCAAGCACAAGGGGCTTTGTTTTCCAAAATTAGAAGAGGCTGCAATTTCAGCCTCAACAGCCCATTTAGGCTGGCTTGGAAGATCTCGTGAAGGCTTTTATTCAAAAAATTGATGAGAAGCTCAAAATTCATAGCGCAACTATAAGGGAACATGGAGCAGCTATCAAGGAGATAGGTGCTGGTTTCAAAATCTAGAGAGACAAGTGGGACAAATTGCTACAATCTTACCTGAAAGGATCCCAGGTACTTTGCCAGCTGATACTGAAAGAAACCCTAAGGAGACGGTAAATGTTGTAACTCTGAGAAGCGGGAAAGTATTGGAAGAGCCCACCCAGTCCAAAAAGAGGTGGTACCTGAAAAAGAAAGTGAGGACCAGCTGAAAAATGAAGTGGATAAGAAGAAGAAAGGCAAAAAGGCAACTGAGAAAAAGAAGAAAGAGGAGAATTCAAGAAGGGATGATCTTGAAGAGAGAAAGGACATGTCTGCTATACCTTCTCCCCAAAAGTTGTATAGAGAGAAGCTGGACAAGCAATTTGAGAGATTTCTAGATATGCTGAAATAAGTTAATGTAAATTTTCCATTCACAAAGGTGCTCTCCCAAATGCCAGCTTACGTCAAATTCTTGAAGGAGATCCTTACAAAGAGAAGGAAGATTGAGGAGACATCAGTAGTCGAGCTCACTGAGCATTGTAGTGCAATATTGCAAAACAAACTCCCACAAAAATGTGGAGATCCAGGGAGTTTTACTATTCTTTGCTCTTTAGGCTCTATTAAATTTGATAAATCACTATGTGATTCTGTTGACTCGATTAATCTAATGCCTTTGTCTATATACAAGAAGCTGGAGAGTGAGATTAGAGAGATAAGGTCGATACCAATATCTTTGCAGCTGGCTGACCAAATAACTCTGATACCCGAAGGGATAGTTGAAGATGTTTTAGTGCGGGTAGATAAGTTCGTGTTTCCTGTAGACTATAGTAGTAAATATGGAGGAAAATAAGGAGGTCCCTCTCATCTTAGTAAGACCATTCTTAGCAATGGGTAGAGCAATTTTAGACATATATGAGAGAAGACTCATGCTTAGAGTGGGTGACGAGACTGCAACCTACAGACCTCCAAATAAACATCCGGACATACGCCTAAGTAAAAAATCACCATATGAAGCTATCAGAACCATCAAAACTCCATTCCAGAGTCGTCTACACAATAGTCAAACTCCGGTCAACTCTTCCAACTTAAACATTTAATCTTGGGACTAAGTGTCTAATTCACTCCAGAACATCCCCGAAACCAAACCAACTACTCTGATAAGTCACATAACCACAAACGAACGTAGAATAAGCAATAAACAGGGCAACAGGGCTACAATACACAAAATGATCGGCCGAATCGTTACATTCTCCCCCTCTTACACGAACATTCGTCCTCCAATGTGTCTAGAATCATACCTGCTCGTCCTCCCAAGTAGCCTCCTCGGCCGGCTGACAGCTCCAGCGAACTTTAACTGAGACGGATGGCTAGAATGGCCATTGGCTCCACATCGTTAGTCAAATCCTCATCTACCTTAACCGTGCTGGAGTCCAAAACATGAGACGGATCTCCATGATACTTCCGGAGCATAGAAACATAAAAGACAAGGTGAACACTCGATAGACTAGGTGGCAATGCAAGATTGTAGGCCACCTCTCCAATCCTCTCAAGCACCTCAAAAGGGCCAATATACCAAGGGCTTAACTTGCCTTCTTCCCGAATCTCATCACACCCTTCATGGGCGGAACTCTGAGTAAACCTTTCTCAGCCACCATGTATGCAGCATCACGAACCTTCCTATTAGCATAACTCTTTTGTCTAGACTTTGCTGCACGAAGTCAATCCTGAATCAACTTGTCATCCTCCAAGGCACCTCGAACCAAATCAGCATCCAACAACCTAGCCTCTCCCGGCTCAAACCAACCAACATGATAATAACACTGCCTCCCATATAAGTCCTCAAAAAGAGCAATCTGAATTGGTAGCTGCTATTATAGGAAAACTCTGCAAATGGTATAAATTGATCCCAAGAACCCCCGAAATCCATAACACAGGCATGTAACATATCCTCCACGATTTGAATAGTGAGCTCGGACTGCCCGTCCATCTGGGGGTGAAATGTTGTACTCAACTCAAGGTGAATGCAACTCTCGCTGCACTTCTCTCCAAAACTATGATGTGAATTATGTGCCCCAATCCGAAATGATTGAGATGGGATCTCCCAGATGTTGATCTATGCCTATCGCTCTGAAGAATAAGAAGTCACCACCGGGATAAAGTGTGCGGACTTATTCAACCAGTCCACAATCACCTAAATTGATCAAATATATTCAAAGTTCATGGGAGCCCAATAACGAAATCCATGGTAACACGCTCCCATTTCCACTCAGGGATCTCAAGTCTCTAAAGTAAATCGCCCGGCCTCTGATGCTCGTACTTCACCTGCTGACAGTTCAAGCACCAAGACACAAACTCTACTATATCCTTCTTTATTCTTCTCCACCAATAATGCTAGCTCAAATCCTATGCAGCTTCGTGGCACCCAGATGAATTAAATAATACTAACTGTGGGCCTCATCAAAAATCAACTCACATAGCCCATCTACATTGAGCACACAAATCTGGCCCTGCATCCTCAACACCCCATCATCTCCAATAGAAACCTCCTTGGCATCACCGTACTGCATTGTGTCCTTTAGGACAAGCAAAAGGGGGTCGTCACACTGACGCACTCTAATGCGCTCATACAAAGAAGATCGAGAAACCACACAAGCTAAAACCGGCATAGGCTCCAAAAGATCCAATCTTACAAACTGATTGGCCAATGCCTGAACATCCGATGCTAGTGGTCTCTCACCAAGGGGAATATATGCAAGGCTACCTATACACTTCGCTTTCCTACTCAAGGAATCGACCACCACATTGGACTTCTCGGGATGATATAAAATGGTGATATCATAATCTTTCATCAGCTCTAACCACCTCTGATGCCTCATGTTTAGATCCTTTCTCTTAAAAAAGTATTGTAGACTCCGATGATCTGCGAATACCTAGCAAGACACGCCATAGAGATAGTGCATCCAAGTCGTCAATGCATGAACAATAGCTGCCAACTCTAGATCATGAACGAGGTATTTCTTCTCATGGGGCTTCAAGTGGCGCAAAGCATAAGCAATCACCCTATCTTCCTGCATCAAGACAGACCCAATACTAATCCGCGAAGCATCACAATAAACCGTATATGAACCCCATGTTGAAGGCAAAACTAGAACTGGAGTTGTGGTCAAGGTAGTCTTGAGCTTCTAAAAGCTATCCTCACACTTATCCGACCCCTTGAATGGGGCATCCTTCTGGGTCAATCTGGTCAAAGGTGCAGTAATGGACGAGAGACCCTCCACAAAACGGTGATAATATCCGGCCAAACCAAGGAAACTCCAAATCTCAGTAGCTAAAGACGGTCTGGGCCATCTATGAACTGCCTCAATATTCTTCAGGTCTACCTTGATCCCCTCACTGGACACCACGTGTCCCAAAAACGCCACAAAATCAAGCCAAAACTCACGCTTGGAGAATTTAGCAGTTAGCTTCTTCTCCCTCAATTCTGGAACCCTACCCAATAGTATGGGGCAATCCTTCTTGAGATGACTCAAGTCCACGCACTCAAAACAACCTCTCCTTTGACAGAGCTGCTACCACTAATAGTCTAAATAGCCACCCGAGGAACCATATGCAGATGAATCATGGTAAGAAATCTGTGCTGGCAACGCAGTATATGATGATTGAGTTGGGCATGCACTGCAGGAACTATGGCTAATTGAGGAATCACGAGGAACATGGCGAGCTGCCTGAACGGGTCTAAAATAATGACCCCTGCTGTAATGGGGCTAGCCTCTAGATGAGGCACTACTGAAACAACCTAAACTACAAGGTCTCTTGGCCTCCTGCTCCTCACGCTCCTGACTGCGAACCAGCTCTAAGCGTCTAGCAATATCGACCACCTCATCAAACCTCGCACCCATCGCAACCTCATAAACCATAATAAAGTGTAAGCCATAGTTAAGGCCATCAATGAACCTCCTAAACTTCTCCCTCTCAGGGGAAACCAACCATATCGCACGACGAGCCAACTCTGAAAACCTCATCTCATTCTGAGTCACGGTAATTCCCTCATAACATAGCTGCTCAAGCTGCCTACGCAACTCCTCTCTTCAAGTTTCTGGGACAAACTTCTCTAAGAAGAGAACTGAGAACTCATGCCATGTAATTGGTGCTGCATCGACTGGGCTGCTTAACTCATGAGCTTGCCAGCATTGGTAGGCTGCACCTGTCAGCTGAAAAGTAGTGAACGAAACCTACTAGTGTACAAAACACCCCCGGTGTGAAGAATCCCCTAACACTGGTCTATAAATACCTGAGCATCCTTGGACTCTACTCCACTAAACTCTGGAGGATTAAGCCTCCCAAATTTCTCCAATCTCTTCTGCTCCTCATCACTCATATGGGGACCAACCTCAGCCCGAGGGACAGCAACCGACTGGATTGGAAATACACCCGGTGTTTGATGACCACGAGCTAGCTACTCTAGAGTACGGGCGGAAGGAGTCTGCCTACCTCCCTCGGCCTATGAAGTGGCTGGTGCAGCTGGAACTGAGACTGCCTGATCCAAGAATGTGAACACAGTCATAATCGAAGTTAAGGCCTCCGAAAGGCCAAGAATAAGAATGGGCACTACTGGTACCCAAGTTGGTCCCCCTGGATCAACCACGTCTGGTACTTACTCCTGAACTCAAGCAACTGGTGGCACCATAGGTACTTCTCTGGATGTAGTACGAGCCATTCCTCGGCCTCTACCGCAGCCCCAGCTTCTCACGGCCCTAATAGGTGGTACTGGTAGTCGTCTGCCTGATCCGGTCACATGTGTCCTCACCATCTGTGAGAGAATAGAAGATTCAAGTTCAAATTCTAGAAATAACAAATCTGCACGACAAGAATACAAGAAAGTGAAGTTTCCTAACAACTCGGTAGCGTCTCGAAGATAAGTACAGATGTATTCGTAACGATCCGCAAGACTTTACTAAACCTGCTCATGACTCGTAATACCTATGAACCTACTTGTTATAACCCATAATTTTGTACGTTAGATCACATCGTAAGATAGTCTACGTATAAGGGCCTAAGAACCGGAAAAGAGTTCAAAAGTCAAGAAAAGAGCAAAAAGGCGTCACAAAGATGGGTATGCTACCGCAAAGCCCATATGCGAGCCGCATATCTAACACAAAAATCGCAGACCAAGACAGATTTCTAGACAAATATCAATGCCAGAAATGTGATCATAGACGTGGTCGCATTTCTAAAATGCGAACCGTATATCGTACCTAATGTATCGCAGACTGAAGCAGATTTCTGGGCAAAAATCTACGATAGGAATGCGGTCAATATCCGATCGCATTTCAGAAATGCGGACCGCAAATCGGACCTCCTATGTTGTAGAATGAGACAGTTTTCTGGGCTACAGTTCGCGTCCAAGTTGCGAACCACATGTTGTTTCTGCAACGAAAATGCAATCGCAGACGTGTAGGCGTCAGACACGTGTGTCACTTACTTGCCAAATTAATGAACAAGTATATAAGTTCCAAAGTCGGCCAAGAGAGTTATTTCATCCTTACCCCAGACCTCCCAAGCGAAGTAGAACCCCTACAACCCTTCTCAAAGAATCCCACACAAGCCCTAATCAATTTCTCTCTCTTTCAAGTTCTAATCGAGGAAAGAAATCTAGAAATTGAAGCACTAAGGAAAGGCCCTAACCGATTTTCCCTCCTTTTCAAGCCCTAAATAGGAGTAAGACCTAGAGGTTGAAGAACCAAGGAAGAGGGTTGAGTTATCCAACATGCAAGTTAAGTTACTGCTCCCTTTCATGCATTCTTTCTCCTGGGAATTCTTGAAAATTCGTTTTATGCATATCGGAAGCCGTGGGTTCAAGCTAATCATTGGTAATGGACTGGGTTGTGGTTTTTTTGGGTTGTTGTAGGGCTGCATGCTTTACTACTACTTTTGTGGAGTTTTGGAGGAAGAAGGGTGTGGAGAAACACCATATAAACTTAGGGTTGTGGCTAGTAATAACTATAATGCTTAGAGAATAATGATAGAATCGTTCCTCTTATTGTAGACTAAGGAGTATGACAGCTGCATAGCTTGAAATTGGTGCAGAGTGTACCATGTATGTGAGACTATTCCTTTCTTTCTTTTGCACGACCCCGATTGTACATCATACAATGAACGAGCCCCCAAAGATACTCTACTCTTAGAAGGTAGGAGTGCTTATATTGTTTCCCCTCTTATGGGAGGATTGATGTGTATTATTTCTTCGACCTTACGTCACCGGAAGTACAATTCCTATGAGTCCAGCATGCATTATCTATTTTACTCCACCGAGCTACGCTATAGTCGGCCGGGCAGGCACCTATTGTGCAACCACTGATTAGTTGGGTATGATGATGATGAGGCCCACAGAGGCGTATGTATATGATGACGATAAGGCCCACAGAGGCGTATGTATATGATGATTTTAAAAGGGATATATATATGTATATGCATATGCACATCAGGCATCTCATGCTTTGTCGCCCTCAGAGGCATTCAGATGGTACAAGTTGTATGTTTCTTATCCCGACGCATATTACTGTTCTTATATTATGATTTTCCTATCTTACATACTCAATACTTTATCCGTGCTGACGTCCTTCTATTTGTGGACGCTGCATGTCGTGCTGCAGGTCCGGACAGACATATAGACGAGGCTCCCCCACCACAGTAGGCTGCGTAGTTCAGCGGGTATTGGCGAGATCCCTCCTTCGGACTCGCCGTGGTCTTGGTATGCATTTTGTTATAGGCATTATGGGCATGTCGGGTCCTTGCTCCGACACAGGTTGCATCACTTGTTATTCTGTTGTGGCTCATAGACAATGGGTTGACTTACGTACAGTTGAAATTGCCTTGTCGGCAAATATATCTTTTTGTTGTATAGTTTTTGCATGACGGCCGTGTCGGCCATGGCCTATTATATATGTATGTTCATGTCATTGTATGGTATTTCAGCTGATATGTATGAATATGTCGTTATCGGAAAGTTTCAGCTGATTATGATTATTGTTGCTATTCATACGGGCATCATCGGCCTCATAGATAACAAGGAAAGTAAGATGAAAGGTATGCCGGCACTCGGCGAGTAGGGTCCGGGTGCCCGTCGCGGCCCTCCGGCTTGGGTCGTGACACTACTATTTTGATACCATCTTGTCACGACCCAAAATCCCAATACATCATGATGGCACCTAAGTCACCCGCTAGGCAAGCTAAAACACAACAAGAAATAAAGAGAACAATGGAACTAATAAAAATAACATCATTGTGAAATAATGACACAACCATATATCGCTAATACAAGGTAAATCCCCCAAAAACTAGTATATATGGAGTCATGAGCTTTACGACAGAATACAAGTCTGAACTAAATAATACTACTGTCTAAACTAAAATAATTGTACATATGAACAGACAAGTCAAAATCGTGATTAAGAATGCAGCTCTATCTCGCCTCTCAAAGATCAGTCCAACAAGCAAATCTACTACTGAGTACTGGTCCCTACACCTGGATCTGCACAATTAAGTGCAGGGTGTAGTATGAGTACAACTGACCCAACGTACTCAATAAGTATCATATCTAACCTCGGCGAGGAAAAAGAAACAAGAATTATATATGATACTTTCTATACCCAGTACGGTTTCATAAATCCAACAAGTAAAGAATAGTAATGTGATAATGTATAAGGTACTAACAGAACTATCTCTATGTGTGTACAATTACTCAATATCTTTGTTAAGTCATTATTACAACATATAAGATGATATGTAGAGAAATAGATAATAAATCATGGAAACTGCAAGTAAAGATGTAATGCAATTCCAAAACAACACTAGCTAGACTTTCCTTAACCTTTCCATATTCGTACCAAACCACTGATCAGTTTTCCTTAATAACCATGTGCATACCATCAAGATAGAAACATGAGGGGTGACCCTACGGGGATGGATCCATATCCACATGCTTCACGGACAACTCACGTGCTGCACGGGAAACTCACGTGCTAATAGTTACAACCGCACAAACAAGTGACGTGCTACACAGACAACTCACGTGCTAATAATATCAATAACTGAACTTGCAAGGACAATTCACGTGTTGCATGAACAACTCATGTGCTAACAGAATCAACCGCATGAACAACTCACGTGCCAATAATCACTATCCGTCTGTCATGGTCACAGGCTACCAGTCCAGCTCATAACACATAGAAAGCAAATATGCGGGAATATATGTACATAATCAATCATTATCAAGTTTCATACTCATGTGGACTGGTATAAATAACATGCTATAGTGTAGGCATGTTCAATGTGTGTTATCCCAGTTAGAACAGACAAATTCCATCAAGAATTAGTAGCTTATCAGGTTCAAACGGAAGATTAACCTCAGCGAAATCTCAAATATGGTACAAATAGCTCAAAGAAGGGTGCAAATAGGAGAAATATCTCAAATTGAAGCTTAGCAATCATTTCAAGGCATACCATAGCCTAAGCACTATCCCGAGCATGGAAATAGTACCCTGGTACATGCATTGCGCTCAACCCCACACATATGCGCCATTCATAGCACGTAGCTATCACAAATACTTCAGGCAACTAATGCCTCGACCAACATTAGATAAGATACTTACCTCAAGTAAGCCAAATCACTCATCTAACAAGCCCTTCCCACGTGTATTGACCTCCTAATGATCCGAATCTAACCCAACCAACTAAATACAATCAATAAAAGCCATAGAAATTGATTCCAATTATAAAGCTAAGATCTTTAGTTAAAACCAAAAAGTCAACTCCAAAGGTCAACCCTAAGCTCGCACCTCGAAACGCGACAAAATTCACAAATTCCGGACACCCATTCGATTAAGATTCCCACCATACCAAAATTACCCGATTCTGACCTTAAATTGACCTTCAACCCTCCATTTTTCATTTTTGAAACATTTCCTCAAAAGTCTCCCATGTATTCACTTCAATTCACTAATTAAATGTTTAAAACAAGATGGACTCATTATATAATAAAAAATCCGAGTAAAAAAATCCTTACTCCGATCTAAATTTTGAAAATCCTCTACAAAATCGCCCAAAAACAAACTCTAAAACTCTAAATATAAAATAATACTATAACCCTCGCTTTGGGTTTTAACAGTCTGCCTAGTAACTGTGAATTGCTATCGCAGGACACACGTTGTGATCGCAAAGAACAAAATAATCATAGCACTCAAGTAGCTTCAAGAATGCGCATTTCCAGCTGCGAACGCGATGTTCACCTGCCCTACCACTATGCAAACGGGCCTCAGTGGAAGATGAGGGCTAGATCTTCTTTAGTTTAGCTGGGAAGAAAGAGTTTGATAGAATTAATCTACTTTTCTTGGCGATTTCACTGAATCTCTTTTTATTAGGGTAAAGGGAAGAAGAGCTCCTCTACGCAATCGAGTAAGCCTAACACCTGATGCCCTAACTGACCTCTACTCTATGCGAACGCGTGAACCTTCTCGTGTCTGTGATGACCTGGGACTCTCAAAGCTTCGCGCACGCGGGCCTAGTATCACGAACTCGAAAAATAAAATACCACTTGCCAGCAACAACTCTTCGCGATCATGTCCCTTTCTTCGCGATTGCGAAAGAGGAAACCCGGATATCAGCAGTCTACAATAAATGAAAAATGGTCTGACACCCATTTAGTGAATTCCAATCTGCTGCACCTTGCAAATCAAATTTGGACATAAATGTAACTTTTGGCCTATACTGTGCCGCTACCCCCAGTTTCTTAGAATGCAACATTTATTGCATGTTTGGTCTCTTGTTCAACCTGTTCCGCTTGTACCAAGAATCTCGAGGGGTCGTTTGGTAGGTTGTACTAAGTAAAATAATTTCTGTATAAAAATTTAATCCGTCCAATATAATATTTGGTTACTCAATCACAAATCACGCATCAATTCAAGCCGAATAAACAAATGAACTTTCAACTTCTAAAACTAATACCGAATCATATCAAACCAACTCCTATTGACCTCAAATTTTTCACACAAGTCATAAATGACACAATAGACCTAATTTAACTTTTGAAACTAGAATCTAAACTCGATATTAACAATGTCAAATCTCGGTCAAACCACTCAACCTTAGAAACCTCCAGCTTTCCAACTTTCGTGAAAAAGCATTAAACCAACCTACGGAACTCCAAATAAATCCGAGCATATGCCTAACTCTAAAATCACCATTCGAAACTATCAATACCTTTAAAACTTTATTCCTAGATCGCCTACACAAAATGCAAACTACGATCAACTCTTCCAATTTAAACTCTCAACCTTGGCACTAAGTCTCCCAATTCACTCTGCAACATCTCTGGAACAAAACCAACTACCCCGCCAAGTCACATAGCAACAAATTAATATAGAATAATCAATAAATAGGAAAACTGGGCTGCAATATACAAAATGACCACCCAGATCGTTACAATTGTTGCTTTCTTCCAATAGAAAAGAACAAGATCTTCTAACGATAGACAATAAAATATTGACAATTGATAGTATCACTTCATAGTTTACTGAAGAGGTATACATGATATGGAAAGGGGATTCATATAATGGTACAATTTGTAACTGCTTGCCCTATTTAATTCCTGCTCATTACTAGTATTTATTACAATAATTACCCATTACATGGGTAATTTATAATGGTTGAAGCAGTAGTATTAGGGAATTAACTGATTTCTTTTCACATTCATGACTATTAATGATCTTTTCCTCTCCGTGGCTTCCAATGACCTAAATTATCAGCCCCATACCTATTTTCTCTTATACAGCTCACAAGCACGATATCTTCGTAAATGATACTGTGAGTATTATACATATCCTCTCTAAAAATCATTCTTCTTTATTTCTTCGATTCTCATTCCATCTACCATCATAATATAAGTCCACGCGGCGGGTTTATTTTCCACTAATACATAATAGTGTCCAAGAAAATTTTTCTTTTTGGTTTGAAAGAAATAATGTAAAAATTATTATAGTTAAATAATTTTACGTATGTACTAAACTTGATGATGGCGGTCCATGGATTTTCTGCCCCTAACCAGTGTAGCTCATCATGTAGCTAGTCTAGCCTAGCCTGGCTTAATAGAGCTGGTGTTCGTCCCTACCTCCCCGAGCTCCTAATTTGCCAGGCCCTTTCCTAATCCTGCAACTCCCACAAAAATATGAATATAATCCTGAATATCTTTCTCAGATAATTTTATCATTTGATTTTTGAATTCATTTCTTTATGTTAATATTAAGAATTAAAAGCTTATCTGAGAAGTTAAAAGTGGATAAAACATTTTTCTTAACACTTACATGGACAACATGTCAATTCTTTTAGATAAGGGTTTGAAAATGGAAATTTGTTGGTAGGTCTGCAACATGTATATGAAGGCAAAATTCTCCCTAATAGCATTTACGTGAGCTTTTAACATCTTTTTATCTTATTAGTATAATCACCTTTTGTCTTAAATCTAAGTTGTACATTATTTGACTAGTTTATCAAATATCGACTTAAAAGTTCTTTTATTAATGAAAACCTAAAGAAATAGAGGGAATAAAGTTATTCCGGGAACAAAACTAGAGGAACCAGCTCAGCTCCTTTAGGAGAGATCCGACCTATGCCTAGCCGCAATCCTATAGCAAAAGTGGACTAGTCCTAGTTTTGGTCAGCCAATTGCTTGGTTATTGTTTACTTGTGCTAAATAAAAATTTTATATTTTCAAACAAAAATTTCCATCGAATATTTATTTAAAGTGTTTAACTTACGTACCTGTTAAAGAATTCATGCAACACTAGTTTCGATATGTTATGCCCGCTCGAACTTCTCATTCATGTTCTTCTCTACCTTCTTCTCAGTCATCTTATCCTCCTTCCCCATTATCCATGTTTTTCTTTTGCCCCTTTCTTCTTCTCCTTCTCTTTCTTCTTCTTGCAATAAATTATGAGCACAATGCTATATTTAAAACACAATGAGATATATATTATAGAAAATTAATGACCGATTGCTCTATTTGTGTTTGAACTTAAATGGAAAATACTCTATTGACCTTATATTGTCTATCCCAAATAATGTGAAATGTTTTGGTTGAAGAAAATTGAAGATCACCATTGTTGATTTGAGCTTAAAAAAATTTATTCAAGAAGAATAACTGTGTCTATTAATTTTTAAGGTTTGTGTTGAATCTAACCATTGAGAATTATTGGAATTATTGAGATTGATTATTACGCCAAGTAATATAATTTAAAGGATTATGGCCACAAGATATATGATTATACCCAAGTTGCTTGATCCATTAATAGTATGAAAATGATGTGAGTAATGCAATAGTAATGGCAAAATATGTAATTGAACATTAATAGCAACGTGAGAGGAAAAGAGAATAATTAATATTGATCGATCTGCGTAACTAGCTAGCCAATAATAGTATTGAGTCCCAAATGAGTAGATAATTTTTTAGAGTTTCTATCATTGTCGTGTGTTACCATATTGAAAAAGGAGGGATATTTATCGGATAATATAACTCTAACCACTATTGATCTTCGTACTTTCCCTGTATGTTTCAAGAGTGTAATAATGGTTGTTGGACATTATAAGTCCGAATCCCATATATTTCAGAGTCGCCAAGTGCTGGAATGGTGATGGGTCTAGGCATCTTAGACCTTCTAGATGGATTGTCCAGAACCTTTCCATACGGTAATGGTAGAGTAGATTTTGAAATAAATCCTTAGATGGTTGAGAGTTCTTTAGTGTTCGGCTAGGATGGACCTAATTGACTCAGGGTTTGAACATGAGCTCCTTCAGTGTGATCAAAAGGTCTTTATTCTAGTATGTTTATGACCAATACAAATAGTTTTTCCACTTTGGGGCAGTTCTCAAGGCCTGTCTAGGAAATGTAGACTTTTAACACGGAATAGGCATAATCGACACTATTATTTTTGAATCTGAAATAATAAACGTCTTTTCAATGTAATTTATAGGACACGTGGCTAGACCATTTGGGGATGACATCATTATTGGTTCTCAAGGCAATGATGACTTCTGCGCCAGTAAATACAAAATTCCTTCACATTTCTTTTTCTTTGCTTCCTTCAATTTCTTGCAGTGATTTTGATAAAATTTCCTAAATTTCTTCTCCAGTTTATGCTCTCTTAGCCTTCACCTCGCAAATTCTTACCAATTTCATCTTTTGTAATAATAGATGATCATGGCATCTTAAGAACAAAGCCTCCAATCTAGTGAATACTAGCTACAAGCTTTAATCCAACTTAGATGCGACTACCGATGGTCCCCTTGGATAAAATTGAATATGTGAATGCGACAACATTAGTGAGGATGGAAAGAGCCTATGCCAACAAGTCTTCTTCTAAAGGTAAGAGTGTTTAACGAGACCCTAGTCCAGACTGACCTGCGTCAGATTATATTCCAAAGGAGAATTTCATAATGGATTGCAAGTCTCGGAGTAAGACCAAGAAGTAATTCGATTACTAGAACAGATCGGTGGGTAAGTACGCTTCTTTGATATAATCAAAACACCTTCCCATTATCCAAGAGGATTGTAGGTGGGACGAGAACATACAAATTTACTCAATTCAGGAGAGCAATCGGATTATCAGCCACCATGCATATTTCTCCTTCGTGTGTTTTTGTGTGTGTGTGTATGTGTATTTTAACATTCTGGCTTGAGCCTCCAATCCATATAGTCATCGAGGAGATATATAGAAGATATAACATCTGCTTAGTCAAGGTGTGGCCTCAAGTCTAGAATCTTGTTTTGTGTCTGCATCACCTTGCTTCTATTGCTGAAGAAAACTTCACCTATCATCATTTTCTGTATCTCTATCTCCCAATCTATACCTGGATGGTATGTTCATCATGGTCGATCTGGTCAATCGAGCCATTATCTCTAGCACCAATGACAAATACGATTAGGGATGGTATAAGAGGTTTGTCATAGTGCCTGCCAAGAAGTTAATCCATCTGGATAAATCAATTTTTCTCGAAGTGTAGAGTACCAACTATAAGTATTTTTTTAGCAGTTTGATTTTCTTCTTATTTTGTATGCTTAGCTCATAAGTTCCTTCAAAATGCAGCCACCTTGGTGAAATTTAACATGATCGAGGATATTGAAGGATGGGAGGACAATATCTTGAGTGTCTATACTAAGGTATCAATGTCTTTGAAGGCCATTTCTGCTGAAAAGGGATAGAGAGCCAAGAATCATTGTAATATCTTATTTTTTCAAATTAAAATGATTGTAGTTTTTTTTTTGCAACTATATAACACTGTTTTTCACCTCATTGTGGGTAGCAGCAAAGAAGAAGCAAGCTCAACCCGAGCCCCCGAGTTCAACCCGGGATACCCGATGTCAGAGGGGCTTTATAAAGGATTTTGGATCATGTTGCCCCGAAGAAAGCAAATTTCGACGAGTCTGGTAATATCATGGAAATTGGGAGGCATCAACCGGTAAGCTCACCTATTTCTGTCTCTTCTCAAAAGGAAAATAGAAACACAAGCAAGAGGGTGGAGAAACCCAAGAAGGTAGGAGTAGTCTCCATACTAATCCCCTGGTCTTCTGTTGCTACCTAAGGGAGGAGCCGGAAGTGAATAACGTTGTCGTGGTGGTTGATGATAAAAAGGAAGAGGTCTGGCCGACGACAGGACGGATGAATCAGTCCCACCTTCGAGTCCAGAGGAAGAAGTCAGTTAGCCTACTCCTACATATTGTCCATTTAATGCTGGAGTAGCCATCTCCTGGGTGTTCGCATGTCTAGAGTCTAAGGAAGTCACCATAGCCTGAGAGATGGTGGCATAAGTTGGTAACTCAACCAGTGCTAATGAATGCATTAGTACGTTCTCGGTGCCCAGCATTCTTAACCTTTTAGTCTCCTTCACATTCTTCTTCATAACTGTATGATTTGATCGGTCCCTTGGAAAGCCAAAAATTATATGTAAAGAGGCTTGCTACTCAACTGGTTTAGTCTCTCAAGGTAAGACATTTTCTTTTACTAAATAATTTTATTGTTACGGAATTATTCTTTTTAGTGACTCGTATACTTTTCTTCATATGGAAATTTAATCTTCATTAAGGCCTTATAAACAGAAACGGGCAAAAGGCTAAGGTTATTGAGCTTTCTGAGGCTAATGAGAAGATGAAGTCCGAGCTTGAAGGACTTAACACTGAGAAGGAGGCCTTGGTTCGAAGGGCTAATGACCGCTGCTTGGAGTTCGGAGTGGTTGCAAAAGAAATGTTAGTTTGGGAGATGTCCTTCTTCATGGAACTATCCAACGCAAACAAACAAGTTCGAGATCACCAAGCCTTAGTAGCCAAGAAGGAAGAAGTTGAACCCTGATTGTTGGAGGATCACTCCCATGCACTTGCTGATAACATAATGTTGGATGCCAGAGTGAGGACTTAGAGGTTTCCCTAAAGGATTGTTTTGAGCTTGCTCGGGCCAATGTTTCTGACAGGGAAGTTTTGTAGACCACATGTGATAATTTGGTTTAACAGTTTGAAGAGTTTTATTATCAGAAGGAGGTAGAACATAACTGGATAATTCTGGAGACCCGATTAGACACTCTTCATCAATCATATGTGGAGAGCTTTGATATTGCAAAGTAAATCAATAAGAGTGAGAAGACAGCAAAAGGATTACAACACAGCTCCAAAGAGGATATTGACCTCTATGAGGAGCCAGATGAAGGAAATAAACAACATGATGCATCGATGCATAATGCCTTGGCTTTTGCCTTAGAATATGTATTTTCGTTTGAGTCCAATGTTTTATACTTGGACATATTTCTTTCAATTTTACTTACACTTCAGGGATTAATGTTTTGCTTTTGTGATTTAATTGTACTTAGATGCTTGTAGCCTAAGATTTTAGTCGGCCTTAGTACGACCATAATGTCAAGTGTTTGGTATTCGTATATTTATGGAATAAAGTTGAAAAGGATATGTAACATATTCGATGCATATGAAAATTAAATCTCATTCACTATTTAGGCATAAGGGGATAAAGGATTCGAACCACAATACAAATAATAGCACGTAAAATTTAATGGGATAACTTATCCGAATGGCAATAAAATGATGTTCCATTTTTCTTAAATATGAGATAAATGATTCAGACAATGCATATCAAATCCTTTTAATCTTAGCTTTAGTTTTTTAAAATGGCCACTGCCGGAATAACTACATATGAAAGTATAATAGGATGACTGATCTTAATGATAACAATCTGAGCCACTTCGCACGGCTTTATTTTCAAAAGAGAGGTCACAATTGGATTGTTAATATATATGAAATGAGTTCATTTGTAAGGGATGAATTTATTCCTGAACGTTGTTATTCTTGCTATATCGGGCTGGATGTTATTACTTTTGCGATGTCGGGTCGAATGTACTCGCTATTCTCCATATGGTCTCCCAGTATTTAAGTTTGAAGGGTGAAAGTTCGAGCATTTGAATTGTTGCCTAGTTTCGTTATTTCAGTTAGTTGACCATCAGTCAATTCGATTCTTGAAAAGAAGTATAGGGGAGAAAAAATATTAAGATGAAGATAACACTGGCATTTTGATCAAACATATATCAAAAAAGAATCGAAAAAATTGCTATTCACGTATCTTGTCGTGGGTCAATATTATCATCATTCAGTCTATCTTTGCTTATCATCTAAAAATATTAGTGTAATTAAATAAAAATTCACAAAAAGTATAAAAAGAAAGAGTGAAACTGTTAGGGTCTTAAGACATAGTAGCTCTAATGATTTTACAATTGGCTAGGAGAAGTTTTCCATCCATAGTCTTGAGTTGATTGGCTTATTTTCCATCTATCCCGCTAACTCGATATGATCTTTCCCAATTGGGGCCGAGTTTTCCTGCATTTGGCTCTTCAGTTCAGGATAGTACTTTTCAAAGTACATAGTGCCGCACTTTAAAGAATCTGAGGTTTGTCTTTCTTTTGTAGTACTTCTCAATTTTATACTTTTGTGCAGGCATCAAAATTAATGTCACCTCCCTATGTCCTTCAACTAAGTCCAGTTTGTTTTCCAAGGCCTCGTTGTTTCCTTCTTCAGAACATGAGAAAACCTTGATCTTGGTTCTCTAACTTCTACAGGAATTTTTATCCGTAGACAAGCAAAAATAAGGTCTTCCTAGTACTTATTTTTGTTGTTGTCTGGTATTGCCTATAGGACTCCAGACAACAGTTCTGGCTGTCATCTTTTAGCTGCTTCTAACCTATTTTTGAAGTCGTCTAAAAAGGTTTTGTTATATAACTAGGCCATTATATTTTTCCCTGGATGAGTAAGTCTTTTAATCTGCCTCTGTCGGACGACCTGATAGGTCGTTCTGGGTACTAGCCTTAATTTCCATATTCTGAGACATCCTATAGCTTCATTTGATATTTATTGGTTTGCAAGCATGGTGCGTGTAGTTTTTGGGAAAGCTTTAACTTAAATTTTATAAAAAGTGATTTTTTGGATTAAAATGAGACATGAGTTGACCACGGTCAACGTTTTTGGTAAACGACCTTGGATCGGTGTTTTGATAATTTCGTAGGTTGGTATGATAGTTTTTGATTTGTACGCACGTCTTGTTGGGTCCCAGGTGACCCTAGCGTGTTCCGGCGCATTATGTGAAAGATTGTGAAAAATGAGTTTTCAAGTTGAAAATATGTGTTTTGACGATCGATTCTTGTTATTTGATGTTATTTTGATGATTTGAGATAGAGATCAAATTTGTATGATGTTGTGATATGTGTGTCGGTTTGGAGCTCAAGAGGCTCGGGTGACTTTCAGATGTATTGCAGATTGATTTGGAAGACACGATGCACATCTAGGGTTCGCATTTGCGAACAAATGTTCGCTTTTGCGGTCTGGTCTGGGATCACTTTTGCCGTCCTGGAGTCACATTTGCAATACTGTCCTAGGTAGAGCTGCTTTGTATTTGTGAAGCTTGGCTCACATTTGCAAGGGGGATGTCCTTCGCAAATGCGAAGGTTTTGTCACATTTGTGACTTTTGTATGATTGTTGCACTAGCCTCTTTTGCGATCAGTGTTTCACAATTGGTACACTGCAATTGCAAACTAGAGTTCGCAATTGCAACATATGCAGCTGGGTAAAAGATAGGAAAGTTGGGACTTAAGCTCATTTTACACTATTTTTCAACCCTAGACTCCATAGAGGCAAATTCTTGAGAACGTTTTCTTCCGAAATTTATTGGTAAACACCTTTAACTAGTTTCAATAAATTTTAACTACTTTTCATGAATTTCTAACATCAAATCTATGAATTTCAGGTAGAAATTAGGCGTTTTGGGTAGAATTTTGGGACTTTTGAAAATTGAGATTTGGACCACTAATTGAGGTCGAATTTCAAAAAAAATCACATAACCCGACTCGGGGTGAATAGGTTATTAAAATTTGGTCAGAATCTAGTATTTCGACCAAATGGACTCGGGGTTGACTGTTGTTGACTTTTTTTATTTTAGCTAAAGATTGAACCTTTATCATTCGTGGGTAATTTCTAAAGCTTATTTTTAATTGTTTGAATGATAATTGAATAGATTCGGTTGGTTTGGAGGCTTATTCGAAAGGAAAAGTCGTGATTGATTGTGATTGTGTTGTGGAAAAAGGTGAGTATTGTGCTTAACTCTGACACGAGGGAATCATGACTTGATTGGTATACTTTATGTGAACCATGTGTGGGGACAACGTAAATGTGAGGTGACGAGTGTATATTCTTTGTCATGATGTCGTCGTTTATTCCATGTTATATCTCGTTACATGAATTGGTAGCTATATGTCTTTACTTGTTATTCATGCTTTGCTTATTATTTGTCATTTAGTTGTTTCCTATTTCGGTTTAGTCATTCCTCGATCAATATTTTCTTACCTTCTATATGTTGCTACATGTATTAATTGTATATCTCCATTGCTTCATGTCTTTACTTGCCTTTATTATCATTACCTTACTTGTTGCACTTTATTATGTTATATTCAACTGTTTGAGTCCTTTGGTTATTCATTCATTAATGATTTGTCGAGGTTTGTGAATATGAGATAATGGTTGCTCTTTGTTTGTACTAGTAGTTCTTTGGTGTTTTGTACGTTTTAGTACTTTCGTGTTGAGATTTCGAAATTGGTTGTGTTGAGTTGTTAATGATAGTGGATAGATATTGGGAACGGGTTGCACACTGCAGTAGAAATTAAAAGATATGGTACGGGTTGCACACCGAAACAAATATCGATTTTAAATTGGGATCGAGTTGCACGCCTGTAAAACCCCGTCAAATTTTACCTAGAACTCGAGGTTTATAGTGCCGAAGTAGGCTAATGTGTTAGAAGGTAGTAGCTAATTTGCAGAATAGGGTATTTCTGCGGTCCACTATGCGACCACAAAACCACTTTGCGGACCGCAGATCCACCGCAGAGTGCAACTGAAACTATGCTAATTTTGGAGCTCATTTTGCGGCCCATTATGCGACCGCATAATTATTTGGCGGGCCGCACATCCGTGGCAGAGCCACCATGAGAAAATTTTGGAGGACGATTCTGTAGCGCGTTATGCGACCGCATAACTGATCTACCGACCGCTGATCTGTCGCAAACTGGACCAGGCCAGCCTAGTTTTGGGGGACCATTTCATGGTCCATTATGGGGACCGCATACCTATTCGACCGTCCACTATGCGGCTGCAGAATTTATTCGAAGGGTCCATTTCTGAAGGGGAATTCTGCTATTTTAAGAGAGAGGGAAGGAACTAGAGAAAGAAGGAGGAACTCCAACACCTTTCACTTCAATCCTTTGCTCAAGCTTTAGAGAATTCACAAGGAAATCTTGCAAAATTATCTATTAGAGAGGTATGGTTCTAGCCCTAGCCTTCAATTTAGAACTGGGAATAGGTAATAGGGAAATTGGTTCTTGAGAATTAGAGTTGGTCAATGATGCATGCATGGGCCAATAAAGGTGGTAGGGAGGTTGTGGAACATATGCGAGTGACCTATTGAACTGGGGATTGTTTATGGGGTAAAAGAACGTCACCATTGGACCCTATAGTCGAATTTGCATACCTAGTGTTAGATGAAATGCGTAAATGAACTAAACCCACATATCTCTTCCGAATTATGGTCCAATTTTTGTTATGTCTCTAAATATATTGAAGTTGCTAGGATATCTAGAACGTTATATTAATTAAAGGATAGCTCAAGCAAGGTATGTTGGCTAAACTCCTCTCATAGGATTGAATTCCATGATGTTCTCATAAGTTCATGTGTGATCTGCCCAAGTCTTTATTTCTCATATTCCGAGTCATTCCTAATAGATTCAATTACCCCAAATAAGCTTTGTGTTGAAAAAAATATACCTCAAAGGTGTTCCAATTTCCCCTGTCGTGTTATGTCCTCCTTGGGAAATGTATTCAAGCATAGTTTATGTATCAAAATGTTATGACTTCAATTCGTATTTCAATTCGAGATTTATTATGCCTTGTTCTTTGAAGGAAAACTCAACGTATTAGAACTCCTACTGTTCATATGCATGTTTTAAAGACTTGATTACAAAAGCCCTTATTGTTGATAATCTATGATGATGCTTGAAAGTAAATGATGTGAGTAAGAGATATAAATGTGGCCATAGTGCTAAGAATGAAATTACACTAATGGCCTATAATGCCAATGAAATTAAAGGAGCATGAAAGACTATGAAATGAGTTTCAACTTCTTTATATAATAGCTATTTTGGGAGCATCGTTTAGTCACAGAGGAAGGGTAGGTTGAAATAACCTAACCCTGAAACTAAAGTGCTGGGTGTAGGAGTGATTGAGGGGTAAATCTCCATAGTGATATGCTGAGATTATTACCCTTAAATGGGATGAGATTGGTATGGTGAGATTATTCCCCTTATTTGGGATGAGGTGATTGCTAGCAAAAGGTGATGTCGATCCACACGACATTGTGGTGAGACGGCTAAGTCGATAGGGCTGAGATCGGATGCCATGCTGCGCACATGGTAGTGTTGTGACCGGATGTCTTAGAGTGAGATGCATAGCCAATCGAGCCGAGATCGGACTCCGTGCTAAAAATGGTATATCGGTACTAAAGATCTCCTAACTGTAATATTGATATTCACTTGAAATATTATCTTTCTCCTAACTTGATGCTTTATCATTATTCGAGGACTCTCATTGATTCTACGTTTCTTTTCCTTGTACTGTTTCTCAATTCATTATGAGAGTGTTTAGTCTTACATAATAGTACTATTTCGTATGTACTAATGTCCCTTTTGTCGGGGGCGCTGCATCTTTAATAGATGCAGGTGATTCCACTGCAGGCGGCATCGATCAGTTAAAGTGGTACACCTTCTTCTCAGCTGACTTGGTGAGCCCCACTTCATATCGGGGTCTCGTATCTTTTGTTCCTTATGTATAGTGTTTTTGAGGTATAGTCCGGACCTTGTTGCCGGCATCATCATATCACTCTTGTGTATCATTAGAGGCTCTGTAGACATAGTGTGAGTTGTATCTTGATTTTGGAAAGTTAAACAAGAAATGTTGTATGTGTATCACTTGTTTCCACTCCTAAACTATGAATGTGTAATGTATTTTGGGAATTTCAAATTAAGTAACTAACGGTAATGAAATTGGTGTTGTTTATGAAATCCTCTCATTGTTTATCGAATGGTGTGCATCTTCTCTTTATTCATGGGTAAGATTGGGTAGAAGGCATAAAGTTGGCTTGCTTGACTCGGTTATCTCACTTGAGCGTCGGTTGCGCTCCCCAAGGTCGGGTGGTGATAAACTTGGTATTAGAGCCTAAGGTTTTAAAGTATCCTAGGATGTCCTCGGAGCCGTGTTTAGTAGAGTCCTTCTTATTGGTGTGTTGTCGACCACATCTATAATTAGGAGGCCATTTGGGCATTTAGAAATGACACCCTTCTTTGATGTTGTAGATCGTGCGATAGAGATGATTGTAAGACTATTCCTCCATTAACTAGTGCATTTCTCTAATTTTCAGTCATGTCGCCTAGGAAGAAGGCAAGAACTTGTTCGGGAGCCAATGCTGCCCCAGAAGTGGCAATTGGTTCTATACCTGATGAAGCGGGTGAGCACCCGAGGGGTGAGGCTATTCCCCCAACTATGCACTGCTTGATTCTACTACTCCTGCTAAGACTGCACCAATTCCTACACATACGGAGGGTTTCCGGTCCCGACTTCGGCCTTAGTTTTTGGTCATAGTGTTTCTGATTGGGACCTCAGGGGAGTAGTACAAATGTTGGCTCAGATTGTGACTTCCCAGGCCCAGAGATCGAGTGTTGCGCCTATTTCTTCCAGCCAGCAAGGGGATTCTACTAGTTCCAAGTTGAACAGGTTTCTTCTGTTGGATCCTACAGTGTTCATGGGTACTAATCCCAAGGAGGACCCACAGGACTTCATTGATGAAATAACAAGACACTCTGATTTATGCGTGTTACTGATATAGAAGTAGTGCAGTTGGCTTCCTACCGCCTGAAAGAGGTGGCATGTTCTTTGTTTGAGCTGTGCGAGGAGTCCCGTGAGAAGGGGAGCCCTCCGGCAAGGTGGAGTGAGTTTGCTGATGCCTTCATTGAACATTTCTTTCCTGCTGAGACTAAGGCAGCCCATGCCGCTGAGTTTGAGAACCTGAAACTAGGTAACCTAAGAGTGTGGGAGTACTATATGAGATTCACGTGCCTATCCAAGTATGCTATTTACATGTTGCCCACTATGGAGGCTAGAGTGTGCCAGTTTTTGCAGGGCCTCAGCCCCTTGGTTATTAATGAGGCCTCTACAGCTGCCTTGAATTATAATATGAACTATAGGAAGATGGTGGCATTTGCTCAAGCCAAAGAGACCCACAAATTGAATAAGAGGATGGAGCGAGAAGGTTGCAAAAAGGCCCGGTTTGTGGGCAACTTCGGTAGTTCTTCCAGCAGTGGAAGATCAATGTTTAGGGGAGGGTCATCCGAGCCATCCCAATCCTTTGCTCAGTCTTCAGTCAGCGCACCGCCATCAGGGCTAGTCAGCAGTAGTGGAGCCACTCCAGGCCCAGTCAGCGCAACAGGGGATCCTACCAACAGGGTCAGCGTGGTGGGAGGTTCCAACAGCAGCGGAGGCCCCCATGCCCTAGGTGTAGGAAAATGCATTTTAGGGCCTCCTTCATGGACCTACCCATATTCCACAAGTGCAGTATCAGGGGTCACATTTAGAGGGATTGTTGTTCGTCCTGCCAGAGTGTGGGGGCAAGGGTACATCACAACCAGCCAATTCTGCATCTACTACATCCACATCACCTCATCAAGCTCTAAGCACTCCTGCACCCGCAGGGCGTGGTGTAGCTAGAGGTTATGCACAGAGTTCAAGAGGACCCAACCATTTTTACACTATGAGGGGGTCACCAGAGTTCAGAGGCTTCTCCAGATGTTGTCACAATTATATTGACCGTCCAATCTCATGATGTTTATGCTCTTATAGATCCTGATTCCACTTTGTCTTATGTCACTCCCAATGTTGATGTGGAATTTGGGTTTGAACAGGAACATTTCCATGAGTCGTTCTCTATATCTACTCCGGTTGGTGAGTCTATTATGGCCGCGCGGGTTTATAGGGATTGTGTTGTCAAGGTGCGGGTCGGGACACCATGGCCGATCTCATTGAATTGGGGATGGTGGATTTTGATGTGATAATAGGGATGGACTGGCTTTATTCATGTTTTTCCAAGCTTGAATGCCGAACCAGAACAGTTAGGTTTGAATTTCCAAATGAGGCAGTCATTGAGTAGAAGGGAGATGATGTTGTGTCGAAGAGTAGGTTTATTTCTTACCTTAAGGCCATGAAGTTGATCAACAAGGGGTGTATTTACCTTTCAATTCGGGTTAGGGACACTGATGCCGAGGCACCTACACTTGAGTCCATGCCAGTCGTGAAAGAATTGTTGGAGGTGTTTCCTGATAAGCTCCCTGGGACCACAAGGTAGGGAGATTGATTTACGAATCGATTTGATGCTAGGCACGCAACCTATATCTATTCCACCCTACAGAATGGCACCGGCAGAATTGAAGGAACTAAAGGAACAATTGAAGGATTTGCTAGAGAAGGGTTTTATCTGGCCGAGCGTGTCGCCTTGGGGAGAACCGGTTCCCTTTGTATGGAAGAAAGATGGGTTGCTACTAATGTGTATTGACTATCGACAGCTCAACAAAGTCACCATCAAGAATTATTACCCACTGCCAAGGATAGATGACTTGTTTTATCAAATGTAGGGTGCTAAGTATTTCTCCAAGATTGACTGAAGGTCGAGGTATCACCAGTTGAAGATCAGGGCGCAGGACATTTCGAGAACAGCTTAAAGGACTCAGTACGGGCACTTTGAATTTTTGGTGATGTCTTTCGGGATAACAAATGCCCCGGCAGCTTCATAGATCTTATGAAATCAAGTCTTCAAGCTTTTTCTTGACTCCTTTGTGATAGTGTTCATTCATGACATTCTTGTATATTCACGAAGTCGAGAGGACCATGCCGATCATCTCAAGGCAGTTATGCAAACTTTATATCAGCACAACTTGTATGCAAAGATTTTGAAGTGTGAATTTTGACTTGAATCTGTTGCATTCTTGGGTCATGTCGTCTCGTGAAGGAATCAAGTTTGATCCTCAAGAGGTCGCAACTGTGAACAATTGGGGTACAACATTCATTGTGATTAAAGATAGTGAAGCATAGATTCTAATGAGGCAAACCGTTCTTAATTTGGAGCTTCCTACATCAAGTTATGGCCATATAAGCTACAATTGTGCAAATCTTGACAGAATCACATTGGTCAACTTCAAAATTTGGAATAGCATAAGATGAATTTCGGAGTGAAACTTACCGAAAGTGTAGCCTAATATGCTTCTTTTCAGAGAATCAATAATTCTGCAATTTCAACACTCCTAGACAAAATTATAGACTTTCTACCAAGATTGCACCAATCTATCTAGATTTCCAATACAAGAGATTCAATCATTGACACTTGGTAGAAAACATTGAATTCAAATGTTCTTGTGAACTCATTTAAAAACTGCAGCAAATAGTTAGATGATATGACTATGTTTATAGGCCACCATAAGATTACTTGGATGACTTTAAGGCCTCCATTGATGAAGATTGCATGTAGCCACCATTAAAGACATTTTTAGTATTTGTTTCCATACTTATAGTTTGCTAAAGAGTTTTTGAAATTGCTCAATAAATAGCCATCACTCTTTTATTCTAAGACATCATACCTTATATGAAATATTTTCATCTGTTTGAGAGTTTAGGTAAGTTCTCCTTAAGTTCTACCAAGATCTTGTCTTTGATTGCTTCAAGGTTAGTTCCTCCTTATATGTAATCTCGTATCTTAGGTGATAGATTAGATTACATGATTTCTGCTCTTGAAGTTGTGAATTTAATATATCCATGGTTGCTTGTGCTTCTAATTTTGGGGTCGAATCTCCTTATAAGCTTCATAATTTTATCTTTCAATTCCATACTAACTCTTATTATCCTACATCACTTTCTACTATATTTACACCATAAATCTTTCGGTCTTGGGTTCCGCATCATTTTGTATCAGAGTGTACTAGATTATATTGTCTTATACTTATTCAAGTTTTGAGCATTTTATTTGGAAAAAGAGAACAAAAGAAAAAACAAATAAGTTTTCAAAAATACTATAATCTAGAGCAGTCTTTTGTTTCTGGAATTTTTTTTATCTTCTATTATTCTTATTCAACAAGTAGTATTTTACGTAAAAAAGCTAAATATTGTGATCTTTTGTGTCCTCTGCGAATCAAATTATTTTTAGTTGTGTCAAGTTATGATTAAATCCATATATTCAATTATGTGTATTCAGCTATTCTTGCTGAATTTTGTTGTTCCCTTAGTTATTGTTTCTTCTCTTGTCAACATGTGAGCTCTTTATATTGGAATTTTACAATAGAAATGTTCTTTTGAAGTCGTCCAGATTTAGTTACTTGGCAGAACTACAAAGGAAAACTCTATAGTAGTAAAAGGCTTGAGTATAGAGATTTTAAAAAAAAATCCAAAATTATTGAGGGATAAACACGAGGGTTATGCGACATTGGGTGAGTGTAAACACGCGAGGGAGTGTTGTGAGGCCCTAACCTTCTTTTTTTTGTATAAGCATGTCACAAGCAGGTAATGGTGATGAAAGCATGGGAAGTGTAAATGCCATTCTAGATATATTGGTTTCCATTCAAGTAATGCAACGAGAATTTTTAAGGATGAGTATGAGATTAAATAATATGCAAGAGAGGCTGCAAGAAACTAAAACTAGGAGAAGAGTCCTAGGGAACGAAAGGAGGCAACAATAATCACGTGCACAACCACGAGTTGGTGAAGAACACTTCGATGACATTGAATAAGATAGTGATAATGACTATGTTGATATGGGAAGAGATTGTCAAAGAGGGGGTAGAAAAGGACGAAGACAGTAAAGGGGACTTATGAATGAAGAAGGAGTTGATAGGAATTTGGGTACTATTAAGATGAACATCCCTTCCTTTCAAGGGAAGAGTGATCCGGATGCCCATCTAGGCTGGGAAAAAAAGTTTGAGAAGGTGTTTGATTGCCATAGTTACTCGGAGGAGAAGAAGGTAAAATTAGCAATTATCGAATTCACCGATTATTCTTCAACATGGTGGGATAAGATAGTGGTGAATAGAAGGAAAAATTTGGAAAGGCCAATTTCTTCTTGGGGAGAGATAAAGGCTATTATGAGGAAATGATTTGTTCCCTCACACTACGATAGAGATCTTCATAGGAAGCTTCAAACCTTATACCAAGGTACAAAAGGTGTTAAGGAGTATTACCAAGAGAGGGAGATGTCCATGATTAGAGCCAATATTGAAGAAGACCATGAGGCAATTATGCAAAGGTTCATTAGTGGATTGAATAGAGAAATTACAAATGTTGTAGACGTACAATAGCATGTGGAGACGGAGGAACTTATGCACATGTCTGTAAAAGTCGAAAGCAGCTCAAGTTCAAGGGTCGAAACAAGCAGCCTGCTCCTAGTCCATGTTGGGGAAAATCAAAGGATATGGGCAACACTTCTTGGAGGGGAAATTGGAGCAAGCCAAGAGATGATAAAGCTCTCCAAAGGCCTAAAGAAGACAAAATCAAGGAAAACAAAGCTCAAGGTACTAATTCATTCCCTACTAATACTAGAAAACGAGATACTAAATGTTTTAAATGTCATAAGGTTGGGCCTATTGCTTCTGAATGTCCTAGTAAAAGGACAGTGATTTTAAAAGCTTATGGGTGCTTTGAGATGGATGTGGAGAGTGAGGATGATGATAGTGATGATGTGGTTGGCGCACCTCACGATGAGGAGGGTAGTGATGTTGAGCCACCACTAACTGGTGAAGTGATGGTGCTAAGGAGAGTCATGAGTTTGCAGATAAAGGACGAAGATATTCTTGTGCAAAGAGACAATAACTTCCACACTAGGGCCATGTAAGGGGAAACTTTTTGTTCCGTTATAATTGATAGGGGTAGTTGTACTAACGTAGCAAGCACAACTATGGTTGAGAAATTCGGTTTACATTGCTTAAAACATCTTACTCCTTATAAGTTGCATTGGTTGAATGATAATGGAGTAGTGAAGGTGAGTAAGCAAGTGATGGTGCCATTCTCCATCAAAGTATACTGATGAAGTATTGTGTGATGTTGTGCCTATGCAAGCATGTCATATTTTTCTTGGCCGACCATGGAAGTTTGATAGGAAAGCAATGCATGATGGTTACAAGAATAGATATTCATTTGAAAAGGATGGAAGAAAAGTGACACTTTCACGTTTAAAACCGAAGCAAGTTTTTGAAGATCAAATGAAGTTAAGAAATTCTCAAGGAAATGAGGAGAAAGAGAAAAAAAAGAGAGTATAAGAAAAAAAAAAGAGAAAAAATAAATGAGAGACAGAAAAAAGATGTGAAAATTGACAGACACAATGAGCAAGAAAAAAAAAGGGAGAGAAAATGAAAAACATTGGTGAGGAAAAAGAAGATTAGGCAAAAGAGAGCAAAATAAGCCTATATGCAAAATCTAAAGAGTGTATGTGTGCTTAGAAATCTAGGTCGCACCTTGAGGTTCTATTCCAAATAGGCCGTCTTATTGAAGCAACCCCGAGGTGAAAAAAGCATTGCAAGGGCAAGTAGAGGAGCTTTTAGCAAAGGGATACATCCGTGAAAGTATGAGTCCTTGTGCAGTGCCTATGCTATTAGTGCCATAGAAGGATGGAACTTGGCGAATGTGTGTTGATTGTCGCGCTGTTAACAAGATAACGGCAAAGTATCGTCATCTCATAACAAGACTAGATGATACTCTTGATGAATTACATGGTCCATGCATATTCTCTAAAATTGATCTTAAAAGGGGATATCAACAAATTCGTATGAAACCTAGTGACGAATGAAAGACTGCATTTAAAACTAATCATGCTTTGTATGAATGGATGGTGATGCCTTTTGGATTAACTAATGCACCTTGCACTTTCATGCTTTTAATGAATCATGTTTTACGTGCTTATATTTGAAAGTTTGTTGTGGTTTTTTTTTATGACATCCTTATTTATAGTAAGTGTCTTGATGAACATGTAAAGCATTTAAAATGTGTTCTGGAAGTGCTTAGAAAAGAAAGATTGTATGCTAACTTGAAAAAGTGCACATTTTCTATGGATGAGGTAATCTTTCTTGGGTTTATTGTCAGTAGTAAAGGAATTGAGGTAGATGAGGAAAAGGTGAAGGCTATCAAGGATTGGCCAATGCGAAAATCACTGACCGAGGTGTGAAGCTTTCATGGATTACATATTTTCTATAGAAGGTTTGTTAGGGACTTTAGCTGTATTGCAACATCATTGACTAAGGTCATAGAAAAGGATAGGGGTTTTACATGGAGGAAGAAACAAGAGAATGCCTTTAATTTGTTGAAAGAAAAACTTTATTCTGCTCCATTGTTGCAATTATAGGATTTTTACAAAACTTTTGAGGTTGAGTGTGATGCATCCAGAATCGGGATAAGTACAGTGCTAATGCAGGACCAAAAGCCAATTGTATTCTTTAGTGAAAAACTTGGAGGAGCTATATTCAATTATTCAACATATGATAAGAAGCTTTATGCATTGGTGAGGTCGTTGGAGACATGATAACACTATCTTTGGCCTAAGGAGTTTGTTCTTCGGACAGACCATGAATCTTTGAAGCATTTGAAAGACCGAGGAAAGCTCAACCGAAGGCGTGCCAAGTGGGTTGAATTTATAGAAACATTTCCTTACATGATTCAATACAAGCGAGGTAAGGAAAATATAGTTGCTGACGCACTATCTCGTAGTTATACTCTTCTATCAACTCTTATTTCTAAGTTGTTAGGATTTGAACATATTAAAGAGTTGTTTGCTAAAGATCATGATTTTTGTTAGATATTTGAAGCATATGGAGATACTTTATTTGATAAATATAATAGACATGAAAGCTATTTATTTAGAGAAGGTAAACTATGTATTCCTATGTGTTCTACAAGAGAGTTACAAGTAAGAGAAGCCCATTTTGGAGGCTTGATAGGGAATTTTGGTGTTCAAAAGACTTTATTAATATTGTATGAACATTTCTTTTGGCCTTAGATGCGTGGGGACGCCGAAAGAATTTGTGTGCAATGCATATCCTGTAGGCAAGAAATGTCTAAACGCTTGCCTCATGGGTTGTACACACATTTACCTTTACCTAGTGGACCTTGGGTTGATTTGTCTAGGGACTATGCATTAGGACTACAATAACAACACAACCCAGTAAAATCCCACTAGAGGGGTCTGGGGAGGGTAGAGTCTACGCAGACCTTACCCCTACCCGAAAGGGTAGATAAGCTATTTCCAGGATGTTAGAAAATACGCTTAACGCTA